>VWZD01000161.1:507973-523825 GCA_013396695.1 Sakesphorus luctuosus | reverse complement strand
GCCGGGAGCGGGGGTAGGGGGGGAGCGGGGAAGGGGGAGAGGGGTCTAAAAGTGAGAAAAGACAAGATATCACCGTGCCGGACGTCCAGCGAAAGCGCCTTCTCTGCCCCGCCGGTCCCACGCCGCCGCCGGCCTCACGCACGAACCGCCGCCCGCCCGCTGTGGGGGTGGCAGCGCCTGCGCAGTCGAGACTGGCACGGGATGGCCCCGCCCCTCGCGCGTGGCCCCGCCCCCGGCCGGGCGCGCGCGGGGCGGTGCCCGCGCGCCGGAGCGATCCGCGGGGAAGGAGGAGCAGGGCAGGGAATGCGGCCATGGAGCAGCGGGATCAGCTATGCCCGAGCAGCCCAGGACCTTTGAGAAGTTGTTTGTCTCCACGTATTGGCTTAATCCTGGAGATGCTGCAGACACGCAGCTAAAGGTGGGCTCTCCAGAGCCTGTTCAGCACTCGCCCTGTGAACTGAGCGCGGGTCAGGCGTTCCGGATGAAAAAACAAATGCGAGCAATCAGTTTCACAAACTTCCCCACGCTGAGACATTGCCTATGTCTTGGAGCGGCGTTTGTCATCATGAACTGGCATAGAGAGTTCAAAAGAAAGGGTNAGCGCCAATATGGAGCCGGGGCGTCACGTGGCGGGAAGGCGGGCTCGCGCCGCGCGCGCGCGCTGCGGCCGTTACCGCTTTTCTTCTCGCGCCGCCGCCCCCCCCGCCACCCCGCGCGGCACCTTTGCGGCCCGGGGCACGGAAAGGGCCTGGAGCGAGGGTAGGTGGGGAGCGGGGAAGGGGGAGAGGGGTCTAAAAGTGAGAAAAGACAAGATATCACCGTGCCGGACGTCCAGCGAAAGCGCCTTCTCTGCCCCGCCGGTCCCACGCCGCCGCCGGCCTCACGCACGAACCGCCGCCCGCCCGCTGTGGGGGTGGCAGCGCCTGCGCAGTCGAGACTGGCACGGGATGGCCCCGCCCCTCGCGCGTGGCCCCGCCCCCGGCCGGGCGCGCGCGGGGCGGTGCCCGCGCGCCGGAGCGATCCGCGGGGAAGGAGGAGCAGGGCAGGGAATGCGGCCATGGAGCAGCGGGATCAGCTATGCCCGAGCAGCCCAGGACCTTTGAGAAGTTGTTTGTCTCCACGTATTGGCTTAATCCTGGAGATGCTGCAGACACGCAGCTAAAGGTGGGCTCTCCAGAGCCTGTTCAGCACTCGCCCTGTGAACTGAGCGCGGGTCAGGCGTTCCGGATGAAAAAACAAATGCGAGCAATCAGTTTCACAAACTTCCCCACGCTGAGACATTGCCTATGTCTTGGAGCGGCGTTTGTCATCATGAACTGGCATAGAGAGTTCAAAAGAAAGGGTATTCTGCAAGAATTTTGTGTAGAATAATACATAATTAAGCATATATATTACCAATTTTTCCTTCTGAAAAATTACATCAGTAGAAGCAGCATTATAAAAGTCTACCATTAATGTCAATGTTTCTTTGGCCTCGGTTATCATCTCACAGTAACTATTTTAGTTTGATGATCTAACCTAAGCAGGAGGAGTTGGCACTTACCCCTTTAAAAATATCTTTATGCTATATAAAGGAGTAAACCAGTTGATGTGGTTTTACTGAATCAGTAAGTTTAATATTATCTGCTAATTTAATTTCTTTCTGCAGTTTCTTTAATACCCCCACCTCCTGCCTTCCAAAAAACCCCCCAAAACCCACAACAACAAAGCAAAAAACCCTGAGTTTCAGAATGGCATCTTTTATGTATGTAAAGGTTTCAAAACTTGTTTGGTTAACTAAAGAGAAATTCCCAATAGGTCTCAAAATGTTCTCACTGCTATTATATACAGAAGTTGAAACAAGGTTTTGACCATTCCTGCATCTCTGTGAAAGGCAGAGGCCTTCATAGAAAGTAAAACTCATTGAAGTTCCCAGCAGTCTCCAGATATTGTTTGCACTGAGGCCAAACCAACAATTTATCATCTTCCTTCTCTCAATCAAGTAAACCACAGAATTTAACTTTTTATTTAAAATAAAATTCTTCATACATGTTGGTTATTCTCTTGCCCATTACCCACACGATAAGAGTACTGAGGGACAGATAACAAATGCGTTTCTTATTTTCAAAGGTTCTTGTAGTTTCCACAGGAGCTGCCTCCCTGAATTTGAAGAATTCCATGCCTTTATGACTTGGATTGTCATTCATTTCACATGGAACTGTTTCTCGTGGAGGCTGATTGTGTTGCAGTTTCATTTGGTTGCACAGCCATGGGCAGATCACATTGGAATTTTACAGTTTCAGTTCATGATCACCCTCCTCTGTGTGTATTCAACTGTACAGAATGTAAAAATTTAATATACTGTGCTTACTGCACCAACATAAAAGACAAACCACTAAATGAAGGAGATGTGCATTTTACAAAGATTCACAATTGCAGATTAAAATTATCTGCAAGTTTGAGGGCTGAGATAAAAAAAAAATTATTTCAGGCAAACAATTTTCTGATATTAAAGTGTTTTCAGGTTGGTTATCAAGTTATCTGGTAGAATATTGCTTCCCATTTTGCATCACCCATTTCCCTAAGTGAAAACGTAGTGTTTAAAATAGCAGTATCTATTCTGGCTGATGTAGTTTCATAGTCAGATGAAGTTTCATATCATGTAGCAGGTGCAGTATTGGTCTTCTATGCAGGTGGCTGACGTGCTTTTCTTTTTACTGGCAGTGTTTGCAAACATGTACTCTCTTTGTAAGGCAAGGAAACAGTAGTGTGTATCCATTAAAAAAAACAAACAAACCAAAAAACCAGCGGGAAAAGCTTTTAGTTTTTATATATTTCTGTGGCTGGAATGTCAGTTTCTTCTCATTGACCCTTTTTGTTGTGGTTTTTTTGGAGGTGTTTATTGCTTGATTCTTATACAGCGTTTTTTGGGAAAGTCAGTCTTTGGATAGGTAAATATTGTTGATGAAATTGTCCAAAACTTTTTTTAGTGTTACACAGAATTTAAGATGTGAATCTGAAATTTCTCTTGAACTTCAGTCTCTAGAATAGTAATGTTAATGGAACCAATTCACTGAACTAAATATATTTTCTATAAACCTCTGAGATTACAGAAACAAATGGACTCATTATTAATTGAATGTTAGTATTATCACGATAGTTTTGCAAATGTTGTTGATTTAAATCTATTGGTTTATTTAAGTTATATATTTAAGTTTCATACTTTAAAAAGGATGCAGACTGCAATTTTGATAAGAAGGCCTGAGTGCAAAGCATTTGTGTGAGCTTCAGGGCAAAAGATTGTTTAACATTCAGTTATTTTTTCTGGGTTGTAGAAATATGGTATATTTAAATATGGGCAAGTGTTACTGCCGGCACTGCTATTGTGCAAGCTTCCTTGCACAGTAAGACAATAAGACAAGACTGCAGCTTCTGCTATCTTCTTCATTTGGAGGCAATTGTTTTCATCTCTGAATTTGATTTAAATTGCTGAGCTTCGCTGAACAAAGACAGGATAATATATTGGTGTAAAGTCTTGTAACATTTTTGCAATTCTTGTATGCAGTGCATGAAAAGTTGCATGAAAGCTGCTGACTTCATTCATTAGAAAATACATAGAGCAAATAAACTGATTAATTTTAGTATGATTATTTAGGATGAATATTTGCTTTATTTTAGTAATTGTTAATAATATTTTTATATATATATTTATATATAGGCATATATGATACATATGTATATTTATACACAAACACACTCCCACACCCCAAAACCAACAAATCCTAAAGACCCTTTCCACTACAGGTTGTGCCAATCAAGTGTTTAGTGCCTCAGAACACTCGCAGTCCCTGCAGGACTTCATTGCAGTCGTTTGGGAAAGCTTTCTGTCTGGTTTTTTTCCCCATGGTAGTTACTCAATACATGCAGACACAACAGCTGCTTCAATGTGCACTCTCTTATTTTAATAATTGATAAAGGTGTGTTTGAAGTAATGAGCTAGCTTGAAGTGAAAACACACATACTTATCTACTAGCCCAGTACAGGTTTAGTAAACTCCAGCAAGTATTTTGGAAATAGCAGTACACTCTTGTGACTGTGCCCATTCCAATCCATGTGTCAGAGACCTTAGATCAATATTGCATGACTTCTGTTCCTCAAGAGCTATACCTGAGAGCTGTCATCCAAGAAATGAGCAAGATCAAACAATTTTGTGCAGCTCAATTAAAAATACTTTTAAACTGCTTTCCCTTTGTATATTTCAGTTTCATTCAGGGTCACGGGATTAATTCTTTCTACAAAGAAAGAATTCATCTCTATATAAAATGTTTATTCTTCACAATATTTTGTATTTGTACCAGATATATAATATGGAAAATAATCCTGCATTTTGGATTGCTATAAATATGAATAGTTTCCTAAACATTTTTTTTTCCTTTTGTTCTGCTCTTTTTTGTATGGTAATTAAATCCAAACCTATTAGACTCTATTTTATTCCATAATCTGCTTTGCCTATGTTGTATGTGAATTTTCTTTTAAAATTTTTGTTTTCTTGAACCCTTCTGACAGAAATGAAAGGAAGAAGCATGCATTAGCAATGATTCTAGGACTAACCAAACAATAAAGCCACTAGCAGTGAAGGCAAAATAGCTTGATAAGAAGCCATGATAACATAGCTGGCTCTGTAACTTTGCACCCAAGAATTTCACATTTATTGTCAATATCTTAGGATAGGGGGAATTCTATTACTAGCAGAATTATGCCCCAGACAAAGTGGAAAGGTGTCATGTTTAAGTGTCAACAGCTTGCTACAGATAAAGACATTGTGTGCTGTGTGTGATTTAGAATGGGCTCTATGGTAAAATTAGGGCTTTCTTAAAAGCAGTATTCTTTGTTTAGGCTAGAAATTGTTTTGTTAGCAAACACACATTTTCTTTAAATGTAGATTAAATACAAAGGAGTTTATGTATTGCTAAGGGGAAAAAGAACGTGATTTACAGTTGAAAACTCCAGGTAAAATGAAGTTTAGTATGTTATGTTTGAGATGTCAGGACATGTGAAGTCAGCTGTTCTAAAATTTGTGTAATAAAATCATCACAGCTGGGAAGAAGGTAAGAAAATCAAGATTTCTAGAATAATTTTTCAATTAGATTCATTTGTTTACACAGGGAAAAAAACCCCTTGGAATGTAGAAGAAAGAAGAAAAATGGAGGATGTATCAGGTAGTATCTCCTGTTCTTGAAATCAAAATTGTAAAAAACAATATACAATTGTGCTTGATCGTGATGTTCATTCTTTGTTACTAAAATCTGCAAAACATTTGTTAGAGGTAATTGTACAACTAACTAAACAGTAAGGATTATTTGGTACATTTTATCAAGGCGAGGAGCTGGATTTCCTGCTTGCGTACGAATCTGTGCAAGAGAGCAGAGCAGAGGAAATAAATCTTGTTCTTGCCTTGCCTGCAATGCAGATCTGGCTCTGGGAGGGGTTTCCAGCCCCGCTCGGCTCCACCACATGGTCACTGCTCAGCCAATCGTTCGCCGCACATCTGGCACTGGCTTTCTGTGGCTCAGAATGCTCAGAATGCCTCTCTGACTGCGAAACGAGAAAACCTCTCGCTTTTTTTTTTTTCGTAAATTGATTTGCACACGTTCTTCAAACTGTGATTTATATCAAACGTAGTTTTAACTGTTTCTCTGGTACACAACACAGTGTAGCTACCCTAACAACTACTTTGCCAACACCTGTCACAGACAGGATATATTAGACACAGCTACAGAGAGGATCCTTTTCCTGTACGTACTCTCCATATTATGCTCTAAGCTGCCAGGATCACGCTTTTTGATGGCATGCTGCGTTTTAATCTGTTTGTAAATTGTGCTCTACTTACAAGTATTACATCCCCTCACAAGTCAGATGTTTCAAAATGCATTGAATTGATTTTTTACATAATTATTTTCTTGTCTGTTGGTTCTGAGAAACAGTTTATTCTTTTTATAATATGCATTTGAGATTTTTAGATTAGTGTGATATGAGAACCGATGTACAGTCCTTTATATATAGCATGAAACATACATTAATAAGGCTATGCCTTTCAAAAGATGCCAAAATAAATTTAAAATTCTGGAGAGTAATATTACATATTTCAATGTTTGCATTTGAAATAGGTATTTGAAATCTGGAGTTAGGGCATATCTGTTTTTTTAAAATGGAATCTTCATAATGAATTGCATACAAGTTTGGGGTTTTTTTCCTGATAGATTTTGTATTTAGTTAGATATGGCTAAATACAAAATTGTTGTAGTTTAACTCCCTATCATAAGGATTATAATAGTTTCTGCCAAGTGTCTTAGAGTTCTTTCTCCCTGCATTTAATGTGATTGTACTGACCAGTACCAGGAGTTCAGTGGAGATGATGGGCAAGTAGAATAAAACGGCAAAAAATGTCAAGAACCAATCTACTCATTGTGGCTGCTTAAATCAGTTAATTAAGAGAAATATATTGAAACTGCAGAGAGAATATAGCCAAAGGTGAGGAGAGTGCAGCTGGTAGTTAGTCATTTGTACATTCAGAGACCTCAAGTGTACCAGCTGATGTACTCCATGGAAAATTGTGTTATTAGTTTCAAAAAATGCCCTGTAATGCTGGAGTAGTTTACAAGGAAATGGCTGCACATGCTCGTTTGCCAAATATTGTAGGTCATGTGCAATGAACACAGTTTGAAAATGCTGAGTAGTGGAAATATTTATGGAAATATATAACCTGATTCCATTTCTGCCTTCAGGACAGACATGGTTTGAATTCATTGGCCATATTATTAATAATTTTCTATGCGTTATTAAGAGGCTGGTAATATAAGCAGGTTATGCAAGAGAAATCTAACATAAAGTCAATGATCTAATTAAAAAATATATTAATGTGTAACTTTCAAACAAGTTACTTCATATAAATGAGAACAATTCAGATTTTAAGTGTCGCTAATTTGCTTTTGGAAAAATGACAGAAAACTATTTTTTGTGCAGTTTTCCCTGAAAACTGTCACTCGGTGAAATGTAATATAAAAACTAGTACCTTTTTAATGTTTCTAGCCATAACACTGTTGTAGTTATTTCATCTGCATTGGACATTATTTCATCAATCTACATTATCCAGATGCCAGAGGATTTGGTTGCAATATCTTGTGCCAGATAAAGTTAAAATGTAGTTAGATTCTGTGGTTCTTAAGGCTTTTAATGAACTATCTAGCAATGTCCTCAATGTGTACAAAAAGTTCTAGATAAAGGCTCTAAAATTGTGAAATTAGATTATTTTCTGATGTCTGGTTCTTGCTTGTACTGTAAGTTGGCTGAGGATGAGGCCTGCAATCCGCAGAGACACAAGTTATTTACAAATACCGTCCACTCTCATTGTCTTTCCGAGTGCCATTTCTGAGGCTTGTTAGTAAAAACATTCAGATAAATGGGTCTGTTTCCTTCATTTCAGTGGGGCCACATTGAAGAAGTATCACCTGGGAATCTGTGACTTCAGAGTTTCTTTTTAAGTCTAGTCAGCTGGAAGAGCTGTACCGTCTGGGACACTGCTATAGTTGTACCACAGAATTTCTTCAATTTAAGTAGCTAGCAGTATACAAGATTTTATTTTAAAATAAAGAAAGGTGCTTGCAACATGTAAATATAGAAAACACACATATTGCTATTTCTGTCAGTTAAAATTGCCATTTTATCTAAGCAAGAATGAGCTGCTTTTTTATGCCGTCATATGGACATGTGCCAACCCTCCGGTACACCTGTTGCTTTTACCTCCATCTTGTGAAGTTAGCTATGGGATTAAATTAATTAGTTATTTTTTAACCTATTCTGTAGTCCAGTGCTTGAACAAAGCCTCTGTTTTGTGTATTTGTTTATATTAACAACCTTGCAAGAGTTTCAGAAAGCACATTGATGCAATTATGTGGCACACCCCAGTGGAAAATTAGGACTCCTATATCAGACTTGGAGCAGCAAGGCAATATTCCAAGCTGACTGCTGGAAACCACAAATCTTGACCATTATTGCAAAACTTGTGATAGGAACACAAAGAAGATTATTATTACCCAGTCATGAAGTATTAAATTATACATGACTGCAGCACTGCTGAAACATCAGCTACCAGCATAAAGCTCTTCCTTTTTCTGTTTTGTTCACTTCAATAAGAAGAGACAGATTTTGCTGGTTTGACCTTTGGATTAAATCTGTCAATATTGATTTTAAAATCTGCCTACAGTCCATTTTTTTGGACCCAAGTCCTTCTCCCCCCATGCCATGAAATCGGTATCTGAGGTCCCAAGTATGTGTGTTTTCAAGCGCTTTTACATGCATTTTAGTCTCCAGATGCTGAGGGAGTTGGCAGTATGTAAGCTGAAAGATGTCTTTGCAAGTTGCATCCCATTTTTAGGGGTTTACTTTAGTGGTATTCCACTATATTATATAAAAATAATACCTAAACTTTAGTCTAATTTAGAAAGACTCCTATACATATATGCAGTAGCAAGTTTCTTTACCCTAATGAAAACGGATTACTGGACTTAAACAGCTGAACTACTTCTCTGTGAAGGGTAATAAGGAGAAGGAAATACTTTGGTACAAAATAGTTTCTTTTGGAATGCACTTTCCCTACCATTTGCTCCTAGCCATTATCTCAGCTTGATAACTGTCCCACAAACCTTTGGTTCCTCATAGCAGGGGCCACGTTGCTTTGTTGTCTGCCTTGCATAAATGGTATTAGTGTGCTAGAACCCACATTTTTACTACTACTACAACCCACCAATGCAGAAGGTCTCCCCAGACCTTGCCAAAACTGTCTCAGACCTTCCAGAGAGTCTCCAGATCACTGCTGCTCTTCCTGCAGCTCTGTGAGTGTTCCTGCTTCCACTGGGGACTGCATAGGAAATTTGCTACCTAATACTGTAGGACCGCAACCTTGTAAGGTCGTGGTCTAGGTGGGATGATTTGGGGAAAGAAGTAGAATGTCTTTGTTGTGACAGTCAGATATGCTTTAACCATTCTGGTAGAAACTGGGTTATAAGTACACAGAGAATAGACACAGAATTCTGAGTACTTTGAACAGTTCAACTAATACATAATCTATGTGTTTCTGATATAATCTGGCAAAATGCTGCTTTCATAATGCTGAATTTGAATACTTTTTGTTGGTTGGTTGGGTGTTTTTAAATTATTTGTTGTTGTTGTTGGTGGTGGTGGTGGTTTTATGTTTTTTTTTTTAACTACTGGCACATTGGCTGTGATTTCTGTTTTAATTGAATCCTTCATCCCATGATTTAACATGTTAGATTGTAAATTAAAGCATCTGAAGTACAAGCCCATGTTCTTCTCTCCCTACTGTTTTCTGAAGATGGTATCTTCCAGCAGGGGAGGCACCAGCCAAGAGGCAGTGTGCAAATGACTTAAATCTCTGCAGCTGTTGGCTCATTTCTAATCTGTGCCACATGTTGTTTTGAATAATTTGTGACATTCATCAGAAGTGGAAAATGTGTATGTTTTTCCTTTTTTGTAATCTGGAGGTGTCTTTTTTTCCAGATTTGTCTTCTGGTCTCTCAATAGCCATTGACTTTTACTTTTTTTTTTTTTAACTCATGAATGAACTGCAGCCTTGCTCTTTTTGTACCTGCCCTTTTTTTCAAATTTTGATTGTATCTTGCATTTTTATTACTATCATATGTTTTAACAAATATGTTGTAAAAATTTAAAGTTAATCATAATTTTATTTTTATATTTGTATTTATAATTTTTAATTTTTCTTCACACTCTACTTCTGTTTTAAAATAAGATGGCTGATATAACACAAAGTAACTTTCACTAAATGTTAATAAGTAATTATTATAATTGCACAGCATGTCCCTGCAATTGGTCCTTGGTAACAAAGGAGTCATTCTTTACAAAACTGATTGGATGACTGGGATCCAGATTATTCCTGAGTGGTGGATCTAAATTTTTCACTTTCATAATAATGATGATACTGATTTAATATATCAGTTCTAATGCACATTAAAAAATTTTGAACCATAAATTCCATCCCATTTGTTGAAATAATCTGTTTATTCAAGATATGAATAAAAATGAAAGTTTACTCTGTGTGTTTAGTTCAATGTTACATTGCTACATCAAATACCATTTCTCTTAATTTTGACAGTGTCCAAGAAGAGTGGCAAACTTAATGTTGTTATAAGAGTACAATTTGTCTTTTATTTATAAAGGTGGTGGGGTTTGTGTGGCATAATATTTGAAACCATCTTCTCATACACAGATTAACAAATTGAATAAAATAAGCAGTATCAATTTTAAATCTTGTATGTTTTGGCTAACATCCATAGTAAGGTCAATTTATACTACACCATTTTGTATTTCTTCGAGAAGAATCAGGATTCGGGATATCAAACTGAATCCCTTTTGTGAAGGAAGATGTTAAATACTTTTGATGTCACTACAATAGTATTATCTGAAAAAATACTGAATTCTTTAGTATGAATTCTTTGGGCTTTTAGTACTAAGGCTGTCATCCAACCAGGTTTGAGGTTGGTTAGATATGAAGCTGTAATAGAGGGTTCTGATTAGAATAATATATACTAGCATTGAAGAAACTGTAGGAAGATGCAGAAATGAAGTCCAGCACCAGCACTGGACAAATACCTTGGACAAGTCAGAGATTGACAGTTGGAAGTTTTAAAAAGCAGGTTTTCTGGTTCTGTTACCCTGTCTGTGCTGGGTTGATGACTACCACACCCTGTCCTTTGTATCCCCCGAGCCAGCCTTCTTTGTGTTCCCTGGAGCCCTTTTGTTCTCTTGAGGTCCCAGACATAAGGTTAGATTGCCTTGTCGTGCCCCAAGCAGGGCTCCCCATACCCAGCAGCTCCCGTGGTCGGAGGCCCCGCCCCGCTGCCCTCACTGCCCCTGCGCCTCCAGGGTAGGAAACCCTGTGTGAGTCTCCTGTGCCTCGTGGCTGGGAGGGGGCAGTGCCAGGGCCCCAGCCAGCCCTGCCCCTGTCCCAGTTCTATTGGTCAAGGGACCTTTGACCCTGCCTCTCCCTCAGTTTCCACCCAATCCAGCCAGACCAGGGGACTGCCCCCAGAGGTCTGTTCATACCTGTGGATATTTTGAATAAAAAGAATTCTCTCTGCCTTGCAACTGCGTGGACGTCTTGTCTCTCCCTTTCCCTCCACACCGCACAGAAGAGACCTTTTCTTATTTAAAACTTATAAGAAACGGTTGCTAAATTCCTAAAAACAGGATGAATCTGTCTCAAAAGTGTTCCATTAAAAACAATGCATTTTTCAAATCAGCCTCACATGATGACTTGTGCATTTTGTTTTATTCCCAAAACACCTTTGTATACGATTTAAAGCAGTGAAAATTACTGGTATTGTGAAACCTGGTTTAGCTTTGTGAGTTTGTTACTCCCCACACCAGCCCCCCACCATTCCACATATAAATACTGAGAAGCTTGGCATAAAGAATGCAGCCTGGGGCATACCCCATAAAACTTACAATGCAATTAAATGAACAATTTCTACTGGAAATAAAATGGGCATGTTGAGTAGAATATGAATTAAACCGGGCAAGAACAGACTCAGACAACCTTTCGTAGTACTCCAGGCTCTTTGAGAGAACCCCCAGGGTCAGCAGTACCAAATGCAGCTGACAGGTCAAGGCCAATCAGTAGAGAAAGATAACTGCAGTTTGCAATGAAAAGCAGGTCATTCCAAATTTTGATTAATGTAGTCTCAATGCTGTGGTGTCCACTCGACTGGGTTAGCAAAATAAAGACAGATAGCAGTGGATTAACACTTCTTTATTATACTGCAGTGGTTAGAAGCTTCTCTGCTGCGTTCACTGAGACTGGATTTTCTCCAATTTATAATCCTTTGTCCCCCCTTGTTGCCTGTCCTGAATTCTGTGGAATTGACGGAGTTACAAGGGGCTGCCCCGTTGACTATTTGCAGGACTACCAAGATGACCTCAAAATAACTTTGGAACAAGGCAAACCCACCACATTCTTAATGTTGTGATTAGTTGATGTTGGCAGTGTTTATCCTGTGGAGTTTTTATGGTGAAAAGGTGTCAACTTCAATGGCTTTGTAAAAAGATAGGGGCAACTAATTTGTTGTTTATTGACAGTTCTTGTTACACAAAACAGAGAGTCAAAAAAGAAATGTTGCCATGTAAACTCCCCTCTTGAGAAAGAACAAATGTGATCCTAATCTTGGTTCCTTAGATAGTATTTTTTTAAGAAGAAAACAAGTATGTTTTCTTAATAGTTCTTTTCCAAGATAAAATTAATGTTGAAATAAAGCTTTACAGAACACAAAAGCTGTATCAGCAAAAAATGAAATTCACTAGTAACTACAAAGCTACTTGAAGAGATTTAAAACACCAAAAGTATTTTTTCTAGGTGGGTTTCTTCCATTCCTTTCCAGTCTTTTGTTTGATTGTTTGGTTTTTCGTTCTTTTGGAAGGTAAGTATTTGTGCCCTATCAGTTTGAATATATATTATAGTGTTTATTAACCCACATTTGTCCACGTATAAGTCTTCTGTTAGTTAGGACTGATTGTGTCATTTGAGACAACAGCACTTCCATGACGTCAGTGATTACCCTGGAAACTTAAGTCTGTCGGTGTGCTCTCCTCAGTGCTGGTGGTGGGAGCTGCCTTCTGCCAGCAGTTCAGCTGGATGGGAGTGCAATGCTTAAAGCAGGCTGAAGACTGGCCTGGCATTGCTGCTGTGGTATGCAAGGGGCACAATCTGACCAGTGTAGGTAACAATGAAGGTGGAGGTGAGGTTCTCCATTTCCCTGTTAGGGAGGGCAAAAAGTGTTGCTATGAAATTACACAGGAGGTAACTTTTTTCAAAGTGAGAATTAGAATGGTCTTTTCCCTGCATAGCTAACTAACAGGATAAGTTACTCTTTGATACCTTTTTGTGTGTGTGTGTGTGCGTGTGTGTGTTTTGTTTGTTTTTTTGTTAGGAAAGAGCAATCAGCTAGGCTATGTTAGTGACCCGACTGCAGAATTTGTAGCACTATTCTTGTTAGTGTGTATTCTCTTCTCTCTGGTCCTATGGAAGACTGAAAAAGAAATGTGTCACTTTATGAGCTATACTGCTAAATGGTGTCAAGGCTGGAATAGCGAGTTTCTCTTGAGGTGACTGCCATTCCTGACACCAAAATCTTGTCAGTATGTGTTTGATTTCATAGTGACTTTTGGCTTGATTAGCAGCTGCAGAGAATCTGCCCCATAGTAGCAGAAAGCTTTATTTTCTTTTTAGGGAAGATTTTCTTACATAATTCTATTCAGACTGCAGCTGAGAGATTTGCCATAAACATGATATATTTATAAATTATAAATGCTCTGTTATTGATATTAGGTAAAGATTTATCGGTTTCTTTGCTTAACCTGTAAATAAATACAAAATTTCATAGACAGTTTGGAACAGTTGCCTGAATTTTTATTTGGTCTCTTCCAAGGCTGAGTAGTGATGTCTGGCTTGTAATCCCTGCTCTGACCTTTGTGTGGGCCTGGTTGTGTGAGTGTGTGTGGCAGTGCATGTGCTGGGTCAGCCCACAGCGGCTGGGCTGAAAGAATTGGAGCAGAACGTGGCAGTGAAGTCGATTGCAATGTCAGAACTACTGCAGTCACAGAATGGAAACCAGGGCCCTGCCTCTCAGGGCATCTGTATCCAGCCAGCAGACAATGAAAGCAGCAGGCTCTAATGAGAAAAGGGAAGCCAGTAAAGGAGACAGACTCTGTGAAATTTATTAGCTGGTGCAATAAAGCGGCTTCTTTGGGAATGAACCTAACGTGGCCTCTGAGTTAATTTGGGATGAAAAGCCCAGTAAGGGAGGCAGTTTATTGGGGTTCATCCTCTTCATATCCCAAGATATTGACCCCTATGGTCTCCCAGCCAGCAACAAAAATATCAGACTCTCCCATTTGTGCACAGTACCATTTATTTTCATGTAATAAAAACACCCCCTGAGTCTGTTAACTATTATCCATTTCCCTTTGCAGGATGTATCATACCAGTCATCATTGAGAATATTGCTTTCAAACTCATTTTAGTTTATAGCCTGATATATTTCTTGTTTGCTTTGAGTAATTGTTTTCTGTTAAAAATTAGGTAACTGGCTTGTTAATTAGTAAGATATAAACCAGATACTTCACTACATTTTTAAAGCTATGGTGCCAGCTAGTGGTGAGAGCTGATAGAGAGTGTCTCAAGTGTGACATTTATCTAAGTGTACAGTATATTTTTATTTGCATCATGATAAGGTGACATTAAGTTTTATTTGTCAGTTATCAGTACCTTGTGACAAAAAATGCAAACCAAAATGATAATTTCTCAGGATTTTAATTTGATATTGTGTATTTGAAACCTTCCTGCCATTACTGATGAAGTAATAGTATAATACATCAGGCCACTTGCCAGTGAAGTCTTTTAGTCCTTAGTTTTTCATGTATGAACATCAGTTCTTATGAACTATGTACCTGTAAGTGCTCTTTTACTTTGCTGGAAACTGAATTTCTTAAAAAATGAAGTGGAGTTTAGTTGTGAGCAGCAGAAAGATGCTTAGAGGGTTTCTGCAGCTGATTCACTTGGGAAAATTGAAGAAAACTTCAGTGTGGCCAATACAGGGTAAAACTCTTAATTGATTCTATTTACTTAGCTGATGCACACCACTAAGAAGAAAGTCCTGTATTTTATTAACATGTGAGAAAAATTCAAACAATTCATTATTTACATGCACTGGCTGTATTCATATAATCGCACAACAGAAAACAAAAATAAGAAACCCTTAAGACATTCATAAAGAAATGTAAAAAATAATTAATATTTTTAGTGTTTGGGGTTTTTTTTATTTTGAACAAGGAGTCATTGACAGGTCATCTTTTCTACTTTAATTAAGCAATAACCAATCTCAGTAAGGTTGTGGAAGGCTCTTGAATACTAATAAATAAAACTAGAAGATGAAGCATTTCTTTCATTAAATAGTAGGAGCTGTTTATAACTCTATTACTTACTGCTAAAATCAATTATTATTACTAATACTCTACAAGTAATTTACAACTGAAGGCACAGGTTGTAAAGCAGAACTTTTCTTTTTAAATGTCAGACATAGCCATGAAGGTCAGCTATTGTGAATAAGGACATCTCAGATGAACACACTTGTAATAATATTTGTGAAGATAGATCTAGTCTTAGTGACAGCTGCAGGCAGCAAGCAAAGCTGTCACAGTCTTACTTTCAGTCTAATGTGTGTGACTACACTGTTGTAAAAATAGAGGGATGTTTCTAATCCAAGGGACAGAAGAAAATGCAATGATTTTTTTGTATGAGATTGAATCAACCGATTCAGATACACAAGCAATTTATTTAGAAAAGATGCCTCAAATATTAACCTATGCAGGAAATAGTTTTCTGTTATAAAAATAAACTGTATTCTAATAGGTGTGAAAGGATTTCAGGGACCCATGGCACATGTGTATTTCTCTCCACATAACTACTTGAAATATACTGTCATAGTTTCATCATACACTTCCTTCTGGTCCCCTTTCCATACCAGTGTGTTTGTGACAGATGTGCACTTTCTGTTTTTTTATCATATGCTGTTGCAACACAGTTACTTTTATTTAATACTACAGGGAATATTTCAATTAAAAAACCCCTATATCTCCTAAAATGTTAAAGTACAAGTATGAATCTTAACTGGTTTCTTAACTGTGGGGTTTATAATAGGTCTTTAAAGGTGTTTCCTAATTTATTGCTTGAATTATTTGGTTTGTTCTGTGAATTGGTAGTTTCTTAACATTTACATAACTTTG
>VWZD01000161.1:489010-507596 GCA_013396695.1 Sakesphorus luctuosus | reverse complement strand
AATGGCTATAATATTGTCACCACTGAGATTAAATTGTCAAGGCATTTGCCTTCCAAACAAAATAATGTGGAGTTCAGTGACATAAACACAGGGACCAATATTTATTATGTTGATACATGCATTTGGATTGGCAGTCCTTTAACTATCATGGTATTAGACTCCAAGTGTATTTCTTGTGCCAAATGAATAATTTACGCAGAAGTCAGAAATTACACAAAAATATTCTTTTAAAAACATTTTATAAGTATTTCTAAATTTATTTTCCCCATGTTTACTGGCTAAGATATAAATTTAGCAGTTTACTTTCTTTGCTATTTTGTAACATGTCTTGTTAATATAGCATTGAAATAATGTACACTTAGTATATTCCAAACTGGATACCCTTGTGCATCTCAAAGAACTCTCTGAAATTTATATATTTTAAAATCTGTATAATACATTAATCTCAGTGGACTTAGAAAAATCCAGATTTTAAGCATAAAGACGGATTTTTTATAAAAAGGAAAAAAACTCACCAAACCCTGCCTAAATTGAGCTGTCGAGTAATTCCTTTACATCCACTGATGGTGTGCTGGAGTTGTTGGAGTTGAATGTGATACTATGGCTAGCAAAGGGGAAAAAAGCTGCACAATAAATTTGAAATCAAAAGGAATGTGTTTGGAAAGCTCTTTGGCAATTAAAACCACAAACAAGCAAAAGCTCACAAACCTCCCCCCCCCAAAAAAAAACCCCACACCAAACAAACAAAACCGCCAACAACACCAATGAACAATTAGCTGCTTTATTATTTACAAAGAACTCCCATGTTTAAGTACCTGTGGGTGCCGTTTTCTACCTTTCCCTTGGAATGCTGTCACTGTAGCCCTCCACAGAGCAGAGTCAGAAGATGGAGTGGCCCTGTATGGGAGTTGGCCACATCTGTCAGGAAACTGCTACAGATGGTTCAACTCATTAGCTGCCAGAACTCCTAGCAAACATCATCCAAGAGTATGGGGATCTCACTTGGACTAAGTGCTAAGCTTGCCTCCTGTTCAGTGTCATTGCATTTTCTGCCAAATAAGATCCTTAATGATTTCTATTGGATTCTGGATACCTTTGAATGTAATCAGCCTGCACCTGTTGTGTACAGTTTGCAAATGTAAAAATTAAATAACTGAATACTGGTTCCATCTTTACAGGTCCACCCAAACAGTGTCTTAAGCATAACTCATTGTATCTTCTAAGTTTTGACTATATCTGATATTAGTGTATCTCCATAATGATACCGCAACTGTCAAGCAATGATCTCCAATATAGTGTGCATTTGTATTTGCCAAACCTTGCCTTTAGTATCATGTCTCTGCTGTGATGTGTGCAGTCACTCACGCAGAATTTCTCAGCTTACCTGTCCTCTTGTTGCTCGGTGTTTCTGGCAAAGCTGTTCCATGTTTGTATCAGTGTTCTCAGGAGCAGAGCAATCGCAGCAGGTGTGTTCCATAGTTAACTTTGCAGCAGAACCAGCAGAGGGAGCAGACACATTGGTGTTTTATGGTACTGACAGTTGGGCCATTTCCTCCCCTGTTTATGCAAATACATGATTTTCATATATGTGGTCGTTATATATGAGAATGTGGCCAAGTATTTGTGCTCTGGAAGTTCAGTAGCTGTGGAGAAAAGCTGAGCTGTCGAATGTTTTATGATTACAAAATTATCTTTGATTTTGCAAACATTTGCAGATACCAGTTTGTGTACTGGGAATAATTATTTGGACTCCCTGGAGAGAAAAGAGTTTCCCTCCAAAAACCCCCTTCTGTTATACTGCAGAGTACACTGCCTTTAGAAAAACCACAACATAAATTTAAGGACAGGTTAAAATGACTTCACACACTTGCAAGGTCATGCCCTTAATAAATCACTACACACATTGTGTGCAGTTCACCTGTGTGAAATAGGCTTGAAGAGACTCTTCTGGTCTTAACTGATATTTAGAGATACATTTTGGGTGCATGCAAAATATGCTGTGCAAAGACTTCTTTTTCAGTCGTGTAAATGCAAAAATTGGTCTGAAATAATTCTTGCATTCACAGTCATTGTGCTTTCAAATTTGACAGGAATTTTACATGAAGAACTGTCAAGGCAGAAAGGTTGGGGGTTTTTTATACAATCTTATGGGTGTTTAAACAATAGAGTGAAGTAAGTAATACTTTGTAAATTACATGGTTTGCATCATAATTTAAACTTTGTTTAAATACTTTTTTTTTCTGATAGCATTATTGCACTATATGCTTGGTTAAGCCGGGCAGGGTTGATTATCATTAAGTGTTATTTATTTCTATTTTATTAAGCCTCCTTTTACATTCATGTTACAGGTTAATTTATACTTTTATTTCATGCACTACTTGGCTTTACTGATTAATATGCCCCATGGCATTCAATAAAGCCAGGCAGTGGAGGAAATAAGAGTGGTATTAATTTCTAACATTGCTATAAATTTGCCTTAATAAAACTAGCTCAATATCACTGCAGTAGTAGTACAATGGGTGCTTCCAAATTGTTAGCAAAGACACAACTGAAAGAACAACATATTTTTTTCCAGAATTTAAGAATGCTGTGCTATTTTTTTTACTAGTGTTCAAATTAGGCTACCTGTTATAATACTGAGTACTCTTACATTGTGTCCTAAAAAGTGGTATATATTTTTCCAAAAGATTTATTATATTACTTAGTCATTTAGGTCAATCAGATGCAAATAAATCCTCTTGATCCTTTCAAATGCCTTGTGGATTTTCATGACCACTGTTACTTAACAGACTGTCTAAACCCAGGTTTCAAAATATCAAGGGAAAAAAGAAAATTCTGGAGTATACGGGCAAACAGCAAACAAGAAAAATTAGAACAATGGTTTTTCTTTTCAGTAGTAAAGTAACTACTATTGATTCATGTTTTCAGTGTTTTTCCATTGATTTACATGTTGCTTTGTGGTAGAGGAAACTTCTCAAGAAAGAAATGCAGATAGGATCGGTGAATGTTGGTTTTAGGTGCACAAACCACTTGTCATAGTGGAAATATTTTTGCTTTATATTATTTATTAACTATGATAGCTTATTTTTTCCGGTCTAGATTGTGAAATCTGTGCAGTATAAAATCCTTAAGTAAACTTTGCTATGTAACAGCTAGCTGTGACAAACTTGTTACTCATGACTGCATTCCTTTCTTACTTGAGCTTATATTGACATAGGTGAAAATTTTGCTCAGAAAGAGGGTTTGGATACAGTTACTTGACCTCAGTACAAAATGAAAGCATGATAAAGCAAGTTAGCACGAAAAATCTGAACAAAACCATAGCCCAAAAGGATTGGCAAATCTTCAGAGCTTATTCCTGCAAGGTTCATAGAGAAGCCCTTAATTGTTCCTGAAGTCAGTGGGATGTGAGCCTTCTTTGCGCTTTGCTGGGTCAGACTTTAATAAATCACTCGACAGAGATCACCTGTGGGGTGAAAGGCAGCAAATGTTTAAAAGGATTAATATAAACATTATATATCAAATAGAACTTATTTTTACATTCAGGCAGCTATGAAAATAATACTGTCATTTTGATAAGTGTATTGGTTAGTTAAAATCAGATGGGCAGCAGACGGACCCTTATGGTTGGATTTTACTAAATAAATACACTTCTATGCATTTACATAATGCATAGCCTAAGGATCTACCAATGTAGATTCAAATTCAAATTTTAGGGTTTATGTAATGATTTTTGCTTTTTATGTGTTTCTAAATAGTAACAAAACCTGTAAAATTGCCTTACTATAAAACTCGTACATGTCCAGACATACCATTTAATTATCTTATATGGTGCTGCTATAGTTTAACTATGTCAAATAACTTTGTAATCATAGATCCACTGAAATTAGAAATGGAAATACATTCCTTACATGTGCAGGGCCCAGCTAGGTCAGTTCTGTGCCCTGCGTATGCAATATGTGATATTTTGTCTGGGCTAGTTGTCTTGGAGAGTTCCATTTGATCAACTGTTTTCTCAGAAGAGTATTTAGTTTCTAATGGAAAACTAATTGTCTTCCTGTATCAAACTTTTAAACATGATATTGGCCAATAATAGGAGTAATGACATTCACAGTCATGTTGGATTCACCGTTTTCAGTGGGAATATAAACTGTAATACTTTGTGGGAAATTTGCCAACTGCTGTGTCAAGCTGGAGAGTTTAGTCTAGAACTGTACTTCATGGAAAGCTCCTCTGTATGCTCCCAGAGCAGTGGAAAATTAGGTTAGATAAATAGACCATTGATTAGATTGTTTGGCAGTTTAGTTTGCCAGAAATTATGAAAATTTGTACATGTATTAATATTGGTGATCTGTGCAGCCAGTGAACGCTTTCTTTCTTTCATTGAGAAGAGCAGAAGTTTGGGCTACTCATTAGCTTTCTGGGTAAGGCCTTTGGAGTGTATGTAAAAGATACTGAGACCATTTCCTTTCTGGCTGCACACATAAACAGCAAAGATTATAAAGGAAAATTCACAAGAGTAATTTTTCATAGTTAAACCCCTGATGCAAAACTAGAGGTCTGTTTTCTTCTTGTATCGCCACAGCCAAGCATAATAAGCTGCAGTGCTTGTGAAACAGAAAAATGTGTGTTTGGGCTGTGAGGCATAACCCATGCAGTTAAATATGAGCAGGTCTCTTCAGTCTTACCCGTGTCAGTTCTGAGGGGTGGGATGAGTAAGAATGTCAGCGTGGATGCTGCAGGTAAGGTGGGAAGGTTAAGGCAATGTCTTTTCCTTTGAGAGAGTCAAAAAACCACTCCATTTTAAGGGGATATCTATAAATTAGAAGATTAAATAGAGGAAGAGTGAATCCTTCTCACTATCTCTTGCACAATACGTGCCTTCATGCAGATGTTTAAACAAGAATATTCACTTCTGTTTCAACTTTTCTCCAAGTGTCTGTCATCAGAAGGGATAAAGTGATATTTTTATTTCTTTTGCACTCTTTGTATTATTTTGCTGTATGTTGTGTTTCCCCTCCTCTACCCATATAGCACACCTGTGCTTTTACAGAACACAGAAAATTCTGTACTTTTGTAGAAGGAAATACATACTGATTTTCTATTCTGCCCCTCCACTAAATGTTTCTCCCCTTTCAATGTATTTTTATGGAGTTAAAAGGTGTTGCCCTTATTTATTGCCTGGTGATAAATATTATTTCTTTTTACACCTTCTTTATGGCACAGTCTTGGAGGAGAAACTGTGCTTTAAACATTGTTGTTAAGTTTTACATTTCCAGCCATGCATTTAACTGACTTTTGTTTCAGAAGGAATAGATCACTTCTCAAATGACATTTTCTGGGAGCTAGAACAAAAATCCAAAACTAATGTAGCCAAATCCCTGCCTGTATCTATGAGAAGAACATAAAATGATCACAAGAAACAGCCAAACATGATCTTAATTAGGATCATTAAAATATTTTCTGGACATCTGAAGCAAATACAAATGCACTAACACATAATAACAATACATTCTGTATGAAGTGTTAGAGAGCGTTGAGCAGTTCTGCTCCTGATGCTTGTGAGGAATTTGAATGGTGCCTTTGTTTAGATGTTCTCACAAGCAGCAGATTGTACATGGACACCGAACTGCCTGGTGATATGTGGTTTGAATCTGATGTGCTGTGGGTGTGCTGCGCTGTAGGTGTGATGTGCTTTGGATAAGCTGTGCTTTGGCTGTGATAGGCTTTGGGTGTGATGTGCTGTGGGTATGCTGTGCTGTGGATGTGATGTGCTGTGAGTGTGTTTTGCTCTGGGTGTGCTGTGCTGTGAGTGTGCTGTGCTTTAGGTGTGATGTCCTTTGGATGTGCTGTACGGTGCATGTGATGTGCTATTGGTGTGCTGTGCCTTGGGTGTGCTGTGTGTGCTGTGCCGCGGGTGTGCTGTGCCGTGGGTGTGCTGTGCTCTGTGTGTGCTGTGCTCTGTGTGTGCTCTGTGCTCTGTGTGTGCTGTGCTCTGTGTGCGCTCTGTGCGCTCTGTATGTTCTGTGTGTGCCGTGTCTCGGAGCGATCCCCCTCGCGGTGTCCCCGTCCCCCGGGGCGCGGCCACCAGGGGGCGCCGCCGCCCGCCCCGCCCAGTCCGGCCCGTCCCATCCGGCCCGTTCCACCGGGCATGATGCGCCACCCTCGGCCGGGATGAAACGTGCTCTAAACTTAGCGTCACTCCGTACCGTTCCTGTAACATGATCGTTTGCTATTAACGATTACGTGGTCACTGTACTGAGAAGGGCGTTGCGGCCCGTTCCGTGCGCAGCTCGGTGGCACCGTGCCGGCCGCACTGGATCCGTGCAGCGAGTCACTGCCTTGCTGCAAGTACCACTTTCTGCAAACTGGCGAGATCCTGATAGAGATGGGAAAATAAAGCATATAGCTGTAATTCTGTCTTTATTTGCTTTCACATATTTGTTTAAAATTCTGCTTGAAAGGCAGATGTGGAGAAGTGTCCTACTCTGTAAAATGTTGGAAGTTGACTTCAGTTGATGATTTTAATATGGATTGCAGTCTGAGTGCAATCCTGAACACAGTGGACTGGAAATGCAGATACAGAAATGTGAACGTCACATTTTGCCTACCACATTACCACTGCTCCCTACATGATAATGGTAGTTATTATGATAACAATAACAATACTATTAACAGCCCAAAGGTCTTGCCACTAGGGAAAATCATCAGAAACTTTCTGGGCACCTCACCCAACCCATTTAATCTACAGAAATAAATTTTAAAATTCAAGGAAAACAAACACCTCTTTGTTTTTCCCTTCTCTTTTGAGCAGATGCTTGCCTATTATGGTCCATTAAGTGGAAGGTTGTTTTGAGGATCCTTGGAGAGTGTGGATATGGTTTGCTGCAGCTCAGCCCAGGTACCAAGTCCCACCCTAGCTGAAATATATAGGCACTCATTGCAAATTGCAAAAGTATGGCCTTTTTAATTAACAATCAATGGGCCTCATTTTATTGGGCCTTCCTGAGACTGATGTTGGGTAGCCACACAATTTCTTTGTATTTAATTACAGTTTTTATGAAATAAATAACTGGCATACGTATAATGGATCTATGAATTTATGCACATATAAAAGTAGATATTGGCCAAGGAGCATGGGAGGGGTTTCACAGCAGGTGGTGCTCTCAGCCAGGTACGTTTATGAAAAGGATACAATAGGTTTCGCTGAACATCTGAAGTCAAGGCATCTGAGAGAGTTTGAACAGTTTTTGTCAGCTATAATTCTATTTGTACTATGATCCCAAGACTTATTCCTAAAATCCACCAACTTTTATGCTTGAATCTTCAAGTTCCTGTTAAAATCCTGCACAGTCATTTCAGCTAGTGAATTAGGGAGAATGAAAGACTTTGGCTCCAGAATTCTGTCTGAGGAGATGCATCTGAAATTATCTTTTTTTCCCCATAGTTATTTTTATTCCATTCTTAGAGATAATATGTAAGAAAAATGTGTTTGTAAAATGTGTTCCAAAGTATAGTAGTTGTTACAGAGCAGGTCTTTTTTGAACTCCAGAGGGTGTTCTTCCAAATTGCAGCATTTTTATTTTGGCATTTGCTACTTGGAAAGGAAAAGATAAGAATGACAGAAGGAAAAGATGAGAAACAGTTTACAAATGAAATCTCTTCAGGAGCAGTACACTTTTCACCTCTGGGTGACACTGTTCAACTGTTTCTTGTACAGTGACCATCTGCTTAAACGTCCAGCTCTCACTGGAGAAATATTCCCTGAAAGAAACTTAAAGAGATACTGCCTATATCTCTGGATAATCAAGAAGCAGGTTTCTGATATATGGATATTAGTTATGCACTGTTCTGATACACTTTTAACATACTGAATGAGGAAACAGTGAACAGTCCACATTTGTTCAGCTTAGTGAGGGCAATCTGATGGTTTATTTAAAACCTTTCTTGTCTCTTTAGTTAGAAGTTGAAATGTGAATCCACTTTTCTTTTTGTATAAATGAATACTAGTTCAGATTTATTAAGTATGTGGTTTCACTGTAATCATTCAGTTGATTTGAACAAGTTTTACAATATCAACAATAATTTGCTTTATTGCCCACAACCTACATAATTCAAAAATCTATTGACTGATACAATTTCTTTTCAACTGCTGTGGAACTGTTAATACTCAGAGCAAAATTAATTGCAGTCTGTGTATCCAGCTGTTCCGCCAGATTAATTATATTGTGCCTATTTCTCCTATAAACTCAGCCAGGGCAACTCGTTGCTAAATGACACTGGACCTCTTCTCTGAACTGTGCTATGATTTTAATTCTAGTCAAATAAAAATATTCTATGAATGATATCAAGCATGTCATTTAACTCCTTCATTACTATAAAGGGTTTTGTCTTGAGCAACATTTTCAAAATTGTAACAGTTGCTTTTTAAGACTTGATATGTACCTTTTCCCACCCAGGGAGGAACACTCTGCTGTCTTGCCCATATCTTCAGTGTAGTTTTTCCTGCACCATGGTAAGCACCATAGTCTATCAGGGAAAGCCAGCAAGCTGTTTCATACCTGCACACAGATAATAGAAAGTTCTATGATTGCCTCACAAACACACATGGGCTGTATTTATTTCTGCTCTAGAGTTCTATATATGTTCCATATATGCATTTGTTCAAAGTGGTAGAGGAAAAATTCAGACTAAAACATCTGCTAAAAATTAATTTCAACTTTGTTCCAGATTTTTACATTGGAAAATCCCAAATAAATAGAACACTTCAAAATAAAAGAATTTAACTTTATCCTGGGAACATGCAGTTTAGGTTTTGGAAGGGGAAATGTGTAATAAAATGCTGCTCAAATGAAACTGGTGAAGCTGTAAAATACGTAAGTGGAAACTTTGAGGAAACTGGCAATGAGAAACTGGAAATCAAGCAGTAATTTAAGTTTCACACAACCACCCTTTGCATGTGTGAGTACAAAGGAGAGACCAGGCACCAGCATGAGTCAGACCTCTCCTCTCAGGAACTGAAGGGACAGAGATTCCCAGCATCTGTTTCCTTAACTATCACCCAGAGGATACTGATGGTAAATCACAGGGAATAAAAATAGAATCAGAAAACTAGCTCCAAACAAATGAGGTACTGCATTTTGTAGTAGTTTTGCAGTAGGTCTGTATTCAGCTTAGCTTTCATCTGTGTTCAAATTGGATGTGTCAGCTTATGTTCACTTGTAAACAAGTTGTTAATAAAATCACAGGCATGGATAATTTGGATGTTCCACAGAATAGCTGGCCAAATTTGATACTTAAATGGGAGATTCATCCTGCTCACATGTTTTAATGACTGTGTCAACATCATAGTTGTAGAACAAGATGGCCAACACTTGAGTAGAGTCAATCACTGGCCTTTTGGAGTGAATGGGCCTGCATCCAGTGGAATCAACTGTGATCCAGCCAAGAGACTCCAACTGGAAGTGTGGGTTTGTAGGCATGGATTATTTGAGGTGCCCCAGTGATCTGTATGTATTTTCCATGTCATCAGTGAAGGCTGAAGTAGTAATACTTTGCCTTGGTGGGCTCTAGTGAAATTTAGTTAAAGTACTTTTGAGTTCTTAATCTGGAAGACATATACAGTTGCAAGGAATTCTTATCAACCATAAGAGTTCTGAGTTTATATGTGAACATCAAACATGTAAAATAATATTTTACCTATTTATTAGCATTGTGATGTTTAAAAAAATGTCAAAGATCAATACAGAATTAACATGTTTTCAGTATAGCCTTGTTTTCAGGTATGGAAATATAACGTGACTCAGACTTGTGAAGAAAACCCCAACCTTTTCATTTAGAAATACATATTTTATATGTAACTACAATGAGATATTAATGGAATCTCTAATGCTTAAGTAAATAGTAGTTACAAGTTTCAAAAAATAGAGCAGTTTTAATGAAATAGATTTCCAAGAAAGAGAAGTTAACAATATTTAGCAGAGTTGATCCAATAAGTTGTCATTGATAGCTCTAGTGACTACCATTTCAATATATACTATTGCAAAGAGAGAATAAAATTTTTATGTCACCTTTTAGTGTTTTGCCTCCTCATATTTTGAGAATATACCTTTTTAGTCTTGTTTTATTCCTCATAAAAGATCATTTAGTTTTATTTCCAACACAATATGTTTGAAGAAAAGCCTTTTCTTCTAGAGAATATTATTAATAATTTTAGTAGCACTAGTCCTAAATTTTTTTGTGGTTGAGGAATACTTCATAAAAGAATAAAAAGCTGACAAAAAAGAAAATATTATATATGCAATACATAATAAAAACAAACCACTGTTAGGTAAAAGCTGCCAAGCAGAAAAGAAAAAGCTTTAAAATGGGGAGCACCTAATCTACTACCTCTTATTACTGTTATACAGAGAGTACTTGATTTAAATTATTTTCACAAACAATGCAATGGCAAATTAGCAATGGTGATGTTCATTTAAATTATCTGAATCTTCATTTACACAAAATTTACACTTCTGAAAAAATCTTATTGTGTGTTTCAGAAACTAGAAAGCTAATGGTGTGACTCTAATCATAAGTATTTGTTGTAGTCCAGTGTCCATGTTCTCCAATTTATCACAGGTACCTTTCTAAGGCAGTTTTTTCTTGGTGTTCGTGTAGATTAGACTCTGGGCCTTAAGATGAATAGAGTATTTTAAAAGAAAATATTTGTTACGTTTTCAGCCAGGTTAAAAGATGCCAATTAATTTTTTATTTGATATTTTGATTAATTGGAGTCAGGGTTTCACAGCACCATGTTCTTGTGCTACATGCAAACACTAACACTGACACAGAGACCTTCCACTTAAAGGATTTGTGAATAGACTTTCAAAATGACTAGTTGCTATTGTACCCATCATATCCTATGGCCTTATGATCTATCACATCAGATAACTAGGAAATGATAAAGATAACTGAAGAGTATTCAGCAGTCCCCTTGATAAAGTGATGATCCAGTTCCATTCAGTCCCTTGTGCTTATGTCTGTGACACGACCATTTCTAGTGGCTTTTTTCCAGTAGTACTCAAGTGATGCACTGTGGTGAGTGCACCAGCTGCTTCAGGTGCAGATGGTGTTTCCCTTGTATGCTTTTTAATGCCATTTGGCATTTGTTTTTCATCCTGTGTGTTGACTCATTCATTCAGGAGCTTTAGGGACTGAAACACATCTGTTTTGGCCATTGAACATCATACATGTTTTGTCTCATATCTGCTGCTGAGAAAATGTGTGAAAGACCTTGAGAGGCATTTGAGGCAAAGAAGGTACCAGGTAACTTAAGTGATGTTAGAATTTTTGTCCTGTCTGTACCTAGTTTTCTTGATTTTAAAAAAGAAAATGAAGCACTTTACCTTCATTATATATATTTTCAGTATAGTTAACATGTATTAATTATGCCAAACAGCTCTTACTAAAACAATGGCAGCAGTTTTTATTAGCAATGAGGAGAAAACCCTGAGAATTTAAGGCCAGTAGTAATTGCAATGTGCAATTTTCTGTGGCTTTCAAAAGAGTTATATTAAGCTAAATTATTTTTCTGTGCTTTCTCATGCTGATCATGTAAACAGCAACACATTTTTTTATTTATGCTGCCTATTTTACCATTCTCTGCTACTGGAATACCGGAATTTGCTGATTCATTTGGTAATGTTTTACAACATCCATTTTCACACTGCATTTGGTTAAAAACCCCATCTGGCTCTGCATGACTGGGAAGCTCTGCTCATAGCTCTGAAATCAAGAGCTATGAAATGAGTAGACTTGTCCACAGATTGTTTAGTCACTGGAGGCAAGATTTAATGAAACTGTTGTCTGTTGTATTGTAGGAGCCTTTGTAAGAAATGCAGCTCATTAGTTCTTGTCCTAAGTAGTGTCTACATTTTAAAAATAGTTTTCAGTATTTGTTGAATTAGGTTTGTGTATATATGCATAGAATAATTAAAATATATGTAGAAAATATAACTGACTTTATATATATAAATACATATATATACAAATATAAAAATTATGATACTTTCTGGAAGATGTGTATGCTAATGGAAGTTAGATATAATCTTAATACAAACTAGAATGATTTCTAGAGATTTAGATTTAAAAAAAATCAAAATACTCATTGCTATGATATCTTAGAGTGAACACTTTTAAACGAGATGAGCAACAGGGTTAATACTGATTTAAAACACTTGCTGCACCCCCTGCCTTCCTACTGGGTCCTCTGCTGCAGCTAAGCTGGAAATGGGTTATCCTAAAGTTGTGGGAGGACTTTTTTCTGCTTATTAATAAAGACTGTAAAGTAGTTGCTTGTACAAACAAAGCTACAATCCTTTTCAAGAAACAGGAGTTTTGACATGAACTTTCATGGCAAAAAACGCCTACAACACAGAAAGCAGATTCTGCTCATAATGTTTTCTTTCTCTTGAAGCTAGTTTTAAGTTTTCTTTCTTTTGATCTGCTATTTTAATAGCTTTAATAATAAAATAGTTAAATTTGCATACACATATTATTAAACTCCACCTGTGCAGACAAAATGGTAAAGGTTGACCACATGCATAACAGCAGAGGATACTGATATTATCAGGCTGCCCTGCTGTTAATACCAGGAGTAATACCAGGAGCAGGACGTGACATTCCAGTCCACCATTCAACAGAGATGTGTTCTCCTCCTGTGCCCCATGGCAGCTTCTTCTCTCCCTGTTTCAATGTGCTTTTCTACTGCTTACTTTGTATTAGTTGAAATGCTTATTACATCTCTTTGTAACTAAGGATAGTTTTTGGTGAGGAATTGTGTGTTGCTGATAGTGAGTTGGGTGGCCTTGCTGAGACATCAAGTAGGTAAGTACCAGAGCTGACAGGTAGGAGAAGTCAGATGCAAAAGCTGAGGGAAGGAAGATGGAAAATGTGCAAGGTGTATGGGGGAGAGGGGAAACAAGATTTCCCTTCTTTTTTCTACTAGATATAGTAGAGGATTCTAGATTTTCCCATCTTGACTTGTATAGCAGATAGTTATTATTTTAGCAAGTTCTTGCAAAAGGTACTTACAGCTATTGAAATAATGCATGAGAAAATTGTCAGTTGCCTAACTCAAAATCCTACAGGCCTTACTCACTTCTGAAGTAAATTTTCCCCTGGCTTCAGTTTTTCTGGCAAGTTTTCAACAATAAGTAGAAATTTTATCCAAGTGTCAGATTTGGTCAGTAGCCAATATGTAGAAAATGGGAAAAAGAAATTAGCTTGAAAAGGGTGCAGCTGGAAGTTCCATCTTTAAAAAGGTAAAGTGGCCTTGTAGTTAGTGGTTTTTGGTTAGGAAATAAAAAACTCTATGTGTGTATATTTCTTTCAGTTTTCACTTGATTTTTAAATGGCTTCCTTTGAAAGGAAAAGCAGAAAACTTGCAGTCTATGATCCATACATTCCAATGAGGTGTCCTTTTATCCTCACAAGGTGGTTTTGCACAATCATTCCATCTCCTAGGACTTTCCTTTTAACAGCTGACTCTAAATTACAGTTAATTTACACTCAGATAATAAAATTTAATTTCTTCTTATTCAATAGACACACTTATTTGCAGCACATTACTAGAAATTTTTATATGAACATCGACTTGCTTTTGAGCTTTACATTGGGCTCTTTGCTATCCCACTGGTGCTCTTCATAATAATTTGGTTTAGCCAAAGTTTTGGGAGAAAAAGTGCCATTATGCCAATTTAACAAGTGCAAAACTGAGGCAATATAGAAACAAGAATCAAAAGAATCTGCTAATTCTTGGAGCATGGCTTGACAGTACTGGCTTGTTTTTTCTGAGTATCTGGCATTATAATAGCACTGGTAATACAGTAGCACATTAAAAGCACCATTCCCATTGATTCCAATTATTCCTGTCATGCATGAAGAACACATAATTGGTGATCACTTTAAAAAAATTGCTTTGAGTTACTTGACGGATGTATAAGGACTGTGTAAGTCAATGATAGCTTCTAATTCTTTAGGATGGGTTTCAACTGCCTTATTCTCAAAATCATTTATTCTATTTCTAATAACTTTTAACTTTTTTAATTGCATAGTTTAGCTCACATAATGTAACAAATATTTTTGGTTGTGGCAAGGAAGATAAAAAAAATCTAAAGTAAGAGATGTCAAATATTACAGTAAAGCTTTATGAAACAACAAGCCAGGCATCATTAAAGTGGTTATTTGTTTCATAGCTGACTTCAATCATATTAAGTAGAGAACCTGATTTGAAGTGACTTGTGAGGTCCTGAAGGTATTTCTGGAAATATCAGACTGAATTCTGTCACATTCGATCTGGCTCACTAAAATGAAAGATAGTGACATTCATTGTGGCTGGACTCCAAAGTGCTGAAGTTGCACTGCACATGAATTTCCACTGTAACTTCATATTAAGAATACACTTGAACCTTTCTGCAGCAAATGAAGCAGTGGAGTCTCAAAAGTCTTCTCTAAAAATTCTAGCACAGTGTGGCTCCAATCTGTGCACTCAGATAAGGATCCTGTGGAACAATTTATCTGAAGCTCTTTTCTTTCAGTCCTCATTATCCTCTCCCGTTCCCCCTTGAAATTTTCATTCTCTTTGCTTATCAGGATGTTTCTAGGTATTACAGTGAGTTTGCTTTTGTTAGGTTTAGGGAGAACATCCAAGGTCAGAGTCTTGTTTGGCTGTTGAGCGATGATACTTTTCACTGAATGACAGCTGGATCTGCCTTGTGTACCAAGTTTTATCAACCTGGCTGCTACCTGGAGACTCTCTCAGGACAACTTTTTGTTGTTGATGAAATCAGTGCTGGTGGTTTGGAACAGCCTGTAGGTTTTATTTTTATTTGGCTTTTGTTTAATTGTTTTCCTGCATGCATACATAACCTATAAAAATCTATTTATTTGAAGCAATCACAAAAAGAATGGAAGGAAATGTTTCTATCCAAAACTTAATCCACAAAGGACATTTGAGTCAAACAGTTATTTTTATCTGGCTAATTATAATGACTAAATGTTATATGAATATGTCTTGCAGAAGCTGTTTATAGACTAATGGTTGTATCCAGTCTTGAATACAAGAAATGGAAATGTGTGGAATTCTGCTGGCCATATTCAGTTATAGCAGGTCTGGAATCAGGCCATTCAATCCAGTAGATTAGTGCAGGATGTTGAATTTGATTCACTGTGGTTATTAGGTGTGTGGATATGAAAAAAGTAGGGTCTTGTGGAAAAAATATTAACAGCTAAAAATCAAAAGCAATATTTCCATGGGGCATTTCTCCAGTAGGTGTTCTATGAAGCGTTAATAATATGCAATTAATTCTCTGAATGCAGCACGTGCACTCTTTTTTATCAAGGTTTTCAATGTTTGTGAAAACACGATCCTTTCAGCTCTTTACAAGACACTGAAAGGTCTGTCTGCTTTTAAGACTTGTGTTCTCCTGGGAGTCTGAGAGAGGGCAGACTTCTAAGTTTGCTGAGTATACAGATGGCTTGCACCAGCCCTGCCTCTGCTACGCATTGTGGATCCAGATTCTACTCCTTCAACACCTTATTGTAATATATAACAGAACATTTTTGTCAGGCACAAGCTATATGTGCAGCATATGTATTTATGTTTTTCTGAAGATCTAAAGTCACATTTCTTCATTCTGTCTGAACTGCAGAACATTCATTTATTCCATCTACAAGCTAATACACCTGTAGTTAATTGGATTAGTAATTGGCTAAGATGGAATATTTTGGGGGAAATGGTAGAAATATTGAGAGCAAAGGATTGAAAAACTTCTATTCTTGCTTTTGTTTGAGCAAGAATAAAAAGATATGACAATTATGTTATATTTATTTGTATAATTATTTGTATACTTATGCAGTCAGCATTCTGTAACTATGCTCAGAATCTGTCCAATTGTATCCAAGTTTTTTTTTATGATTACTGCACTATTTTTAATGAAAGGGCATAGAGCATCTTTACAGATAAGTAATAATGGAGGGTATTTTCCTGTATTTTTAAAGCAAATTTTCCACAGCTGTGATGTAAAATTGGTTATTTCCTGGCAGTTAACACTCAAGTTTCGCATAATAAGATTTGTTTTCCTAGCAAACTGATGCCTTGGTACTGTAGGATTAAAATTCTAAATCATCTCAATGAAATGCCTGTTTCCATTTTTAATTGTTGAAGTCAGAAAGGGAATAAAACTACATAATTGCAAATGGGTTTAGATTTCAATTTTAAGAGAAAGCTGTCATCTTAAATAAGTTCAATAACTCCTGGGAGCCAAGATAATTTTCAAAAGATAATAACTTGAAGAAAAAAAACCAAACAAAACCCCAACAACCTAACCTCGAGTGATGTGTATTTATAAACAGGAAAATAATTTTCAATTGAAGAGTAGTCTCTAGAGATCACTACATTTCCACAGTAAAACAATTCTCAGCTTGAATCCAATCCAATTTCATAGCTTTCTACTGTCCTAGCATTGTACCCTTATCAGTTAAGATGCTAATTATTTCCCCTTTGACCATGTCATCTGATTTTGATGATATCAAAGTAAACTCAGGTGATTAGACATACAGTTATTGGAAATTTGATGTCATCAAGTGGCAAGGTTCACTTTTTCCTCCCATTCACTCATAGTGCTATTGTCAGTAAAACTGTAGCAGAAGTCCTTTTATATTGTGATGCAAGTGGTACTGTTTCTACAAATGCTGTACACATGTACACATTTATTTCTTTCAGGACGCAAAGGATAAAAATAAATTCTTCGTGTTACTAAATTAGCTTTTTACACTCTGACTAACCTTTATAAAATGAAAAATACAAAGTCAAAAGGTAGTTATGTTAGAAGGTATTCACCTGCATTGCTGTATCGATTTTTTTCTTTTTTCTTTTTTCTTTTCTTTTTTCTTTCTTTCTTTTTTTTTAAGGAAAGCCAATACCATATAGTTGCAAAATGCATTCATTAGCCCATGGCATGTTTCTGACACCAGTGCTCTAACAGTCTTCTCCAATTCCATTTTTAATGCTTATAGTGCACTATTTACTAAAAAGTAAACAGCTCCTTGTCTCTAACATAAATAATAAATTAGGTGTTACACATGATGTAATATTTATTTTAATTTTTTGTTGCTTTTCTGAGAAAAATAATGGCAGAGAATCAGAACCCCTAGTTAACTGTTCTTGGACTGTCAAGAACATGTACCTGAGAAAAATGAAGCACCTTTGGGCACCAAAACAGTAGGACAGATTCTCATTTTATTTTTATACCTGTTTAAATAGTACTGGACAATATATAGAAAACTTAAGCAGAGAACAGTTTACATTTATATTCACCTTTGAAGTCTTTATGTTCACAGGGTAATGCAGAGCAGCCCATAGGCTGACCAGCAAAAGCCAATAGTAAATGCTAAGGGATGTATTTTTGAGCAGATGTAAAACCAAGAATATAAACAACAGTAAGTTATTTGTGTTGCAGAATGAGCGCTAAAACAATATGAAAGTAGGAGTTAATCTGGAACCCAATACAAAGCCTTTGAAATCAATTGTTTCTTTTCTTTGATTTCGAAGTGCTTCAGATCAGCAGCGACTTCAGTTTGAAGTCTCATTCAAATTATGGTATTATCAGCCAAATGCTTCCCTAGGCTTGCTGAAAGAGTGTTTCAACACTGATTTTCAGGAGAAAGAAACCTCCTACTGAATCAGTGAGAGCACTTCCTGAACCTTTTAATTTTACGGGAAGAAGAAAATAGGCATAGGATATGGAAAACAATAGGCACTGCAGCTTTTTGCTGAGGGGTGTCTGACTATAATGGGCTTTGACTTAAACACTGTTATGCAAAGGTAATTTATCTTTCTTTAGGAAATTTAAGAAAACAAGGAAAATGCTACTGGAGTTTCATCTGATGTTTTCCGCATTGTGCTTAAAAGGTCAGATTTATGATATGACTGTTTGTATCTGATATATAACTGTGAATCTGAAATATGCTCTTCCCAAATATTGCCTTAAAATACTGTTGGTTTTTTTATTTTCCCTGAAGGGGAAAAAAAACCTCAAACACGCAGCAAAACAGAGAACACCAAACCAGAAAACAAACCAACAACTAGAAGCAAGTTAGTATCAGGATTTTATTTACTCAATTTTCTCTAGAAAATTTTAAATAAAATCTGAGGAAGAAAGCACAGAACCATATTATATTCAAATCCATTTATTAAAAAATAATTTTCTGATCTCAGAGAGATGTGGAACATGTAACAGATCCTCAGAGACTAATTAAACATTCTAATAGCTTACTTAGGAGTTTACTACAAATATTTAAATTTGTGAATTGTTTTTATACTGAATGCTATGTCTTAATGAACATTACGTACTGTGGAAAACAGGATTTGGAAACCCTGACTGTATCAGGATCTGTTTCTGCTAATATAAATATAAATCAGATGTTACGAAGGCTTGTGTTTCATTATGCTGACCACCTAAAGCAGACGCTGGCCAAAGCAGTTTTCTTGGCTGTCAAAAATCAATAAATAATGAAGGACTTGGTCTTGAGAAGGATAATCAAA
>VWZD01000161.1:459688-488994 GCA_013396695.1 Sakesphorus luctuosus | reverse complement strand
AATCTGACATTCTAGAATTAGCATCCTCAAATCTTGATATCTGTATCTGGTTTAGTCTTGAATATTCATTTTCATATGCCTGATCTGTCTAACAACGTGACAGTTCCTCATATATTGCCCCTGCTTATCTATCTGTTATGTTACTTATGACTAAAAGTTTGCTATTCGTGGTACTAAAAATGAAACTCAAAAATCAGCATCTTCACAATGAGAATAACACTTCCTCTACAGAGAGATCATGGTTCTCAGTATTATACGTCAAGTGCTTTTATTTCCTGTAATTAGAACTTTGTGTACATTTAAATATAAATACGTGGGTGTGTTTCCATATATTTATACGTGTAGACATGCAAATGCAGCCACATATGACATTATTGTGATTGTTTTTGTCTGTGATAGTGTGACCTTTAACATTTGTGCTTCTTGTGCTTAAAATTACAATGCGAATAGTTCTGTTGACTTCAAACAACCTTTCATATTTTGCTGAAGTACAATATGACTATATACATTGGGTATTGTTGTTACTAAAGGTAAAGCGACCAACTGCTGCTCACCATTTCCATATCTTACTATACTTAATTTAATTTCTTAGAAGTAAAAACATAAAATAAATTTTCAGTTGAAATGTTTCAAGCATTTCTGAATAACTTTAGGAAGCATCTTCCATTAAATTCAGCTGAATTCTTCCACTTACCTACAGTTTTTTGTCCTAGAAATATTTTATTAAGTAATAGATTTGCCTTTCTTTAGTTAATGGCCAGAAGGCCAAATCTCAACAATTTTTTTTTGTTTAGACAGGATTCACTTTGTGAACTTTTACTAAAATATGGTACTTCAGATGTTTCTTCAGACATAATGAGAATAGACAAGCGCTTCCATGGGTTGATTACGGAATGAAACCAAGCTTTGGATCTAGTTATCTGAATGCAGCAAGTCAGTTTAAGATTGTTGCTTTTAGGTTTTCTTACATGGTTTGTTACAATATCAGAGAATCAGATGTGGTGCATGAATGTGTGTGTGCACACCTCTACGTTTGCTGACAACCAGATCTCTGCACAGCTACCCTGAACCTGGTGGAAAGACTTTCCAAAGAGAACATCAATACTGAAAGCCCTTATTCACAAGTTGAGTCTGTATTTATGCAAGACAAGGACACACCATCATATTCATTTAACCAAACTGCCTGTGTATATCATGCCACTTTTATTCCACTTGTCACTGAAACTCAGAATTTCAGTGACAAGCCCATAATATCTTTTAGAAGACACAGACACACAGTTCCACAAAACAGCTGCACATTTCTACAGAGAGGAACCAAAGAAGATAGTAAATGGGGTTTTTTGAGTACTGGAGCAGATGTTGGCTGGATCCAACATCAGAATCCCCAGGGAAAAAAGTAATCTCTGAAGTAAGTCTGCATTTGCTTGCTGCTTCTTGTGATATGATGGATAGTTACAGGAAATAAACTGACTCAGCAATGATACAATGATTCTCACTCCTTTCTCTACTGCTACTTCCTCCTATTTAGAATTAGTAGATGGATACTCCGATGGAAACCTACTGTTTAGATACAAACTATAACACTGATTAAATGGATTGTTTTGCCAAGGGAGATGTAGCTGAATTGCCCATTTTTCATTCAAATGTTCAAGCTTAGAGAAGTAGCTTCCAGCTCTAAATATATTGAATCACCATTAACCCAATGAAGAGGGTAGGAATACAGATATATACCTCTTATTAGATGAGCAGAGTTTCTTGTCTGATAATATGAACAATTAAATGGCACTGTTTATTTAGATCCTTTTAAAATGAGTTTGATTCCACATGACAAAACATTGATTAAACTTGCAACAGTGAGAATTCAAGGTACCCATGTTAAATTATTTGTACAGGTCTGGAAAGGTCCCACTACAAAAATGCTGTGCCGAAATAATTGGTTGGAAAAGAAAAGGCAGAGATGCTCACTAGAAATCAGGCTCATCAGAGTTATTAGCTGTTCAGAGGTGAAAAGAAGCCACTTGTCACAGAAATGAGTAACTGAATTCTGTTCATTCCACTCTGTAAAATGATAATGACGTAGAAGTAGAGCAAAAAGCTTTGAGAACAGGAGAAAATGCACATATAGTTTATGAGTGCTGAGCTTTGCTATGTGGAGTACATTTCATCTGGGAAGAAATTGCTTTGAAAATATGATAAAATATCTCAATTTTATATTTGTAGCTCTGTTATTTCAGTTTTCAATTTGGGTTTCTTTAGTAAATAACATCCTACAATGTATTAAAAGAGAATTAAACTGATGTATTTGTGTTTATTAGTCGTGAGGTTTTAATGTAATCCTTCAGATTTATAGCAGCTTTTAAATGGATTCATAGAGTTTTAAGGCTAAAAGAAATGGTTATGATTATGTAGTTTGACCATAGACCATTTCCCCTGGTGATTCCTCATTGATTCTGATGACCTGTGGATGAACTACAGTAAATTTTATAGAAAGATAGTTTTAACAGAATATGAGTAATTTTTACATTTTATATTTCATCTCTAAGCACCTTGTATTGTTTTTACATGCCTGAATATTTCCATTGTCTCCTGATGAATATTTAGATACACATAAGAGTTCAAGGCTAAATTCATAATTTGTTATTTTATCTGTTTATGGATGTTGCAGTTCTTAATGCACATTAGTAAATGACTTGTTCAAACAGAAAAAATCTAGGACAGAAGTGGTAACAAAACCCTTTATGTATATTGATTCTGGTCCCACCTACTCACTTTCCTCAAAATACTGCCTCCATTAAAGTTTTTAAATGGGTGGGGTGTTTTGTGACACTTTTAATGAGATTTCAATGGGCAAATTATCTGAAAGTAAATCTCTCTTATAATATCATAATACAAAAAATATAGACATACCTTCCCCATATTAAAGAGTATATGATACAGACACTTGTGGGCTTTTGGAAGTAGCAAGGAAAGCAATGAGTGTAATAGCCAAACATGAGCTGAATTTATTTGTGTGATAATTGTGTAANTGAAGAGGGTAGGAATACAGATATATACCTCTTATTAGATGAGCAGAGTTTCTTGTCTGATAATATGAACAATTAAATGGCACTGTTTATTTAGATCCTTTTAAAATGAGTTTGATTCCACATGACAAAACATTGATTAAACTTGCAACAGTGAGAATTCAAGGTACCCATGTTAAATTATTTGTACAGGTCTGGAAAGGTCCCACTACAAAAATGCTGTGCCGAAATAATTGGTTGGAAAAGAAAAGGCAGAGATGCTCACTAGAAATCAGGCTCATCAGAGTTATTAGCTGTTCAGAGGTGAAAAGAAGCCACTTGTCACAGAAATGAGTAACTGAATTCTGTTCATTCCACTCTGTAAAATGATAATGACGTAGAAGTAGAGCAAAAAGCTTTGAGAACAGGAGAAAATGCACATATAGTTTATGAGTGCTGAGCTTTGCTATGTGGAGTACATTTCATCTGGGAAGAAATTGCTTTGAAAATATGATAAAATATCTCAATTTTATATTTGTAGCTCTGTTATTTCAGTTTTCAATTTGGGTTTCTTTAGTAAATAACATCCTACAATGTATTAAAAGAGAATTAAACTGATGTATTTGTGTTTATTAGTCGTGAGGTTTTAATGTAATCCTTCAGATTTATAGCAGCTTTTAAATGGATTCATAGAGTTTTAAGGCTAAAAGAAATGGTTATGATTATGTAGTTTGACCATAGACCATTTCCCCTGGTGATTCCTCATTGATTCTGATGACCTGTGGATGAACTACAGTAAATTTTATAGAAAGATAGTTTTAACAGAATATGAGTAATTTTTACATTTTATATTTCATCTCTAAGCACCTTGTATTGTTTTTACATGCCTGAATATTTCCATTGTCTCCTGATGAATATTTAGATACACATAAGAGTTCAAGGCTAAATTCATAATTTGTTATTTTATCTGTTTATGGATGTTGCAGTTCTTAATGCACATTAGTAAATGACTTGTTCAAACAGAAAAAATCTAGGACAGAAGTGGTAACAAAACCCTTTATGTATATTGATTCTGGTCCCACCTACTCACTTTCCTCAAAATACTGCCTCCATTAAAGTTTTTAAATGGGTGGGGTGTTTTGTGACACTTTTAATGAGATTTCAATGGGCAAATTATCTGAAAGTAAATCTCTCTTATAATATCATAATNGATCATGTTCAAATTAAGGAGATACCACTTACAGTGCAGAGAAAATATGACAATTGTGGAAAGTGATATTCTCATTAAGGATGGAGTTTTAAGAAAGAATCACAGTCATGAGAACATGTTCTTGCTCTTTATGTAAACAAGAAGAAATAAAATTTTGTGTGACATGAAAACTAATGATTGCCTATACCCCATTAAGTGTGAATTTAATTTTATACTCTTGAGTCACTGCTAATTGGAGGTGGGTTTTCTATTTTGGGTAAGTACCACCACCCCCCAAAAAATTATTACTATTACTAGTAATATATAGTGCCAGCAGTTTCATATATAACTATTTACATGGAACATGAGAGAACATGTTTATTTAATGACTGAAATCCCCGTAGTGTGGAGATTCTTGAAAGCAACAGTGGTGACGAACAATTTTGGTTTTGACATTGCTTTTGGACTCCTAGCAAGGTCAGAAGTTAAGGATAAGTCAGGAAGTTCAAGTTAGGAAGAGAATATTTTGGAGTCATATTGTCCTCCTATGTCTGGCTTAAAGATAAGGAACCTGCCTGTACAAGGGACAATAAAAGTCTTCTTTCATAAGCTCAGGCCTGTATTTCTTGACCTGAAAGGTAATGATTGCAGTCTCAAATCCTCTTCAGGTATGTGTTCGTGTGTAGAAGATTTACAGAAAACTCAACTGCAAAACAGAGTCACACTGATTTAGTGGGGAAAACCCTGTACAAAATGACTGTTACTAGGTGGACAGTAATCCTCAGCACTGAGGAGGGAGAATGTTACTTGCATCTTCAAAAACAAATTTGCCATTTCTGCTTCACTAAGAAATCATTATGTGTTGTGATGCAACAGAAGTAATTCCTTTCCCCTCCACCACAAGCAGTGAAAAGAGAAATTTCACTACGTAATGCTTTTTGTATAGCCTCTTGATCTCAGTGCTGTAGATGTACACTAAGCTGTGAAATATTTCTTTTATTTATTGCTTGAAGCAGAGCCTATTGGAAATTACATTTTTTTCTGAAGTAATTTTAAGTGAATGAATGCAGAGACCCTGGCATATTTTCTATTGGCATGAAAGGGAAGGAAATGCAGGGTTTAATTTTTTATTCCCATATTGCTTTCTGGTGTTTCAGCTGCTCGTAGTGATTGTCATTTGCTTTCCTTTGACTGGGCAGCTAATTAACTAAAGTTTCCATAAATATTTATTGGTGTGTGTGAGTTATATGGGAAATTCAACTCAATCCAAAGGTAATGTTTAAAACTGTGAATGCTTTGCGTTTTAAATGTAAACCAAGCAACAGAGCTTAGCACACAGTGTGTGATAATCCCACACTGATTGGAAGCTGTAAATTTTCATTTCAGCACCACTGGGTCAGTTTGAGTTCAGTTACACTGCAGAATGAAATAGTTTACATGTTGCATTACCACTGTATGCTAACTCATTCTTTCAGTTCTGAAGAATTGATTACCAATAGAGGTAGAGGTAGAATCTTGATGAATATGGAAGTCCTGTTCTATTAACATGATAGAAATAGCATTTTGGGGGAAGTATTTAAGCAACTAAATTGAGATAACTGTAATTTTAATATATATTTTACATTTCAATATTATTAATATTTTAATACTAAGTAATAATAATTTAATTTTAATAAGACATCTCAAGAATTTGTGACTTCTAATAACATGCTTTTTGAGTGTTAATTTGAAGATCAACGCCCCCAGGTTACTTGCGTGTAATTGAAAATAGATTTTAAACAGTATTTATGATTTCAAAATAGTGTCTATTAGATTTATTTTCAAAGGGCTATTTTCATTTTAGTGACATGATCTGTAGCAAAAGTAAAAGTTCACACAAGAAAGACAAATCGCTTTCTCAGACTAAAAATGCATCACTGGTGATGCATCATTTTCTTTTATACCTTCGTCATCATATCTCATAACACTAATACACAAATTTGTGTACTACTCAGAGGGTTTAGTAAACTTTATTTTTCGGTGATTTATGACTGTTGCTCTTTTTTGCATGATTCCGCAGAAGAAGGAACTTGCCTACCTTCAATGTAATTTACATCGTGTCTTCAGCACCAGGAACTGATTCGTATGTAAATAGGAAGTTAAGGCTGAGCTCAGACCGTGCTGATCAGCAGTGTGAAGTCCAGCTTAGCTGGAGGGCAGTAACTAAGAGCGTATCCCAGGGATTAGTACTGGGCCCAATACTACTGAATGTCCTTATTAATGGTTTGAATTATGAAGCCGAGTGTACTCTCAGCAAGTTTGCTGATGACACCAAACTGGCAGGAGTGGCTGATACAGCAGATGGTTGTGCACCTCAATAGGCCAGAGAAATGGGCCTACAGGAACCTCAAGGAGTTCAAATAGGGAAATGTAAGGTTCTGCACCTGGGTAGGAATAACCACCTGCACCAATATGTGCTGAGGGCCGACCAGCTGGAAAACAGCTTTCTAGAAAAGGAATTGGGGATGCTGGTGGACACCAAGTTGAGCATGAGTCAGCTATATGCCCTTGCAGGAAAGATAGCCAGTGGTACCTTGGGCATTAGAAGGTGTGTCACCAGCCAGTCAGGGGAGCTCCTTTCCCTCCACTCAGCACTGGTGAGGTCACACCTGGAGTTATGGACTCCACAGTACAAGAGATCCATGGACATACTGGAGAGAGTCTAGCAAAGGGCCACTGAGATGATTGAGAAAAGGCTGAGAGAACAGGGGCTGTTTAGCCTAGAGAAAAGGCTTGGGGGGATTTCAGCAGTTTAAATATCTGAAGGAAAGGTGTAAAGATGGAGCCAGGCTTATTTTAGTGGTGTCCAGGGACAGGATAAGAAACAATGTGCACAACAGGAGCTAAAGGGAGTCTTTGAATGTGTGGGTGATGGTGCATTGGCCGAGGTTGCCCAGGGAGGTTGTGAAGTTTCCCCTCTTGGAGATACTCGAAGGCTGTCAGTGCTCTCTTGTGGGCAACCTGCTCCAGGTGATTATGCTTGAACAGATGGGGTTGGACAGATGATCTCCAGACATCCCTTCCAACTTCAATCTTTCTGTGTGTGAAGTTAGGTACCTCCAAAAGTCAAAATTACTCAAAAATAAAATAAAAGTCCTCACTGCCAAAAATGAGGGTAATTTTGATGAATCACTATTATGTCACTTTACCAAGAGTTCTGGCAGAATAATGTGCATGGAATATGATGTGTTCTGGATATTCCTTGGCTTAGATTTAAATTGTTTGGTGTTTTTTTTTTGGGTTGGTTTTTTTTCCAGGTATGATACTACCTCCTAGTAATAGGAAAATCAGCAAAGGGATTACAGACAACAGAGCTAGAAATTGCACCTCATTTGGTAGAATTCCACCACTGTGATAGCAGTTTCCCTTTGTTGAGGATTTGGTGCTCAGCATCAGGAAGCATTTTTAGCAAGATAAATATTTACAGGGCAATCTCCATTACTGCAAACAATGAAAAATGCCAGCCAAAAACATGTATGCCCTTGGTCTGGCTCATGACTATGGTTAAACTTCTGTCTGTTGCTGTTGTAACTGCTTGAAAACACCCAACCACACCCATTCTGGTTAAGAAAATACAGTGAAGAAAAATATTTCCAACATTTCTATGTTCTCTCTTCTGTCCTATTTGGAAGCTGGCAGAAAAGTTATACTTAGATGCAGAGAACTTCATAAAAATCAGCCTCATTTTAATTCTTCCTGGCTGATTCTTTGTTTAAAGAACCTGGAGGCCAGATGCTGCAGGGAGGATAGACTTCCTGGCAATAAACCAACTTTATGAAAAAGAAAAGTGCTCTGCATAGAATGATTAGCTGGCTTTCCAAAGTTTGGAATAATTTCATCAATTTACAACCAAAGCATGACCAATGATAGTTACTATGTACTTCTACTATAGCAAAAGAAACAGATAGTAGTAATCAGCTGAAATATTCTTACTCTAAACTGTGAAAACCAGAAAAATAAAAAATCTGCAGTTTGGAGAAGGACGATGTAGGGAATTAGGTGCTGCTAGATGTTTGCTGACTGATTGATATGAAGGCTAGTAATAGATCCCCTTTAATAACTTGTTTTGCTTTACAGTTATGAAAATCTCTAATTTCATTAGAATGAGTCATTCTTCTGAGGACAAGTCACCTGCCACACTACTGAGAGGAGGGAAAGGCAGAAATATACTAGTTGTGATGGTTAGATATGACTAAGCATCTTCGTCTGTGTGAGTACTACCTTAGGCTTTCAGGGAAAAAAAAAGCTTAGCTGTGGCATACGAAGTAATCTGACGACCATTTAAATTAGTATAATATGTAGAAAGCATGGATTTATACAAGCCCCAAAATATAGAGAACAATTTCATTACTTTGAGGTCTTTGCTAGGAAAAAATCATGATTTTACAACTATAGCAAGTCCTTCTCAGATACATTTTCTTTCACATATATGGTTCATGATGAAATGTAGTTTTACACAATTTAAGGGATGCCATTGATAACAGGCAAACAAGCATACATAAGGAAGATATATCTCAATAATCAAACTGAACTCTTAACTTGCTATGACTAAATCTGTTAACCTTCTCATTGAAACAAATGATGAAATTGATGCAAGAAAAAGTTGTTTTCTTTTTTTAGTCCCATGTCAGACCTTTGAACTTAGTTCCTTTCATCCAAGACCCTAAAAAGCTACTTAGTGTTTTAACACAGGTCTTTATGTAACTGATAAGGACACAACTGTCAGCTCTGCTCTGAAATAATTTAAAAAGATAGATCACTTAGTATATGTGATAAAATTGATCTAGTAGTGCTTCTGAGAAATGTAAAGACTATATATTTCTTTGTGACCCACAACTTGAGTTTCTCCAAATCTCACTGCTGTTATATTAACAATTGTTATTGTCCTTTCTCCTTTCTTTAATGTAGCCTCATACAGAACTGAGAAAAGCTTAGGTAGAACAGAAGGATGAAGAGCTTTGATTTCTGCAGCTTAAAATAGAATCTTTTAATTTATCAGAAGGTACAAATTTGAGACCTATGATATTGTTCCAGGCTGTCAAATGCCACCCTGACACCCGATCCTGTCAGATCTCAGAAGCTCAGCAGGGTCAGCCCCAGTCAGTACTTGGATGGGAGACCTCCTGGGAATATTGGGGGCTGTAAGTTCTAGTCCTGAGGACTTCACTGTCACTGTCCAAGCTCACTTGGCCGTGGCAGATGGACCTTAGGAGTGAAGGGCGTTGCCAGTTCTGTGCACGCTGTGCCTCACCTAAAACATCCAGTGTGCAGGCTCGAAGGGCACACCCACGTGGGGAGAGGCCTTTCTGAATCTTCAGTCATGAAGCCGAGCGATGATGATGATGATGATGTTGTTCCACTAAGTGTATGTGTGCATACACTGTCTCTACAGTCACATGGTGATAGGGGAAGAATACTTCCACCTCACTTAATTAGCAATCATTGTTTTTGCTTCTAAATATGTTGCCATTTCTTCTTCATTGTTTTTGCACCTCTTTTATGAGGAAAGGCTGAGAGACCTGGGCCTGTTTAGCCTGGAGAAGAGATGGCTGAGAGGTGATCTTACCAATGCATGCAAATATCTCAAGGGTGAGTGTCAAGAGGATAGGGCCAGGCTCTTTGCAGTGGTGCCCAGCCACATGACAAGGGGCAACAGGCACAAACTAACACAGGAAGTTCCATTTAAGTATGAGGAAGACTGTCTGTACTTTGAGAGTGACAGGAAACAGTATTAGGCTATCCATAGAGACTGTGGAGTCTCCTCTGGAGATTCTCAAAACCCACCTGGATATGATCCTGTCCAGCCTGCTGTAGGGGAACTTGTTTTAGCGGGGGAGTTGGACCAGATGATCTCCAGAGGTCCCTTCCAACAGCAATCATTTTGGGATTCTGTTTTCTTCAGGAACTTTGCTCTCTCATGTTTGTAGTTCCTGAAATTCGGTCAATGGACAGTTTCATTAGATGCTGATGGCAGTAGGAGTGACACAGGCAATGGCTGTTAGCTGTCATAGCTCTGACTGAGATTTTTCCCCTTTTGCTCCTGCAGAAAGCCTTCCGTGGAAGGGGAGGCACTTGTCTGGAGCGTCGTGGGTAAGCTGAGACCACAAACTGCTTTTATATGTTCATAAACTGCTTTTATGTGTTCATCCCCCCTGGGCTGGGGGAACATTCTCCTTCATTTTCTGTAAAGACAAACTGTCAACAAAAGTAAGAAAAGTTCATGTGGCTGAGTCTTTCCATAATGCATAGGCTTCAGATCTCTTGTTTTACTTGGAGAGTCATACTTGTACTTCCTACTAATCTTGCAAATTCTACTAATGTGCCTGTCTATGTGTTTCAAAAGTACATCAACAATATCAGCTTGACCCTTACTAGGAAAAAACACTCTCCATCTAATGTACTTTTCAGAGAGACAAATGCTTCAAAAATTACACAATGACAACATTAGCATCTATATTTCATTTACGATATTTTTAAATTCATGACATTTACTTTCTGACAAGAAATGAGGGAAAGCAGCATGTGGCCCAAATCAGAACAGTCTTTACTAACTATTTCAGTGGCTTTTAACCTAGAGATGCAGGACTGCTTTATCTTTCTAGCAGAATTAATTATCTTAAAACAATTAATCTTTTTTCTTTTTCATCCTTATTGGCTTACTAGTGTTTGGTTACTATCCTATTTTTTCAGATGATAATTACCAATCTTTAGTGTCTTCATTTGGCATTATATGTTGGCAGTTTTCAGACACCATTGCAACTCATTTTGAACACAATAATTGCAGAATAAGAACAAATTCAAGGAGGAATTTGCCTTCCTATCAGCTGGTTCTAGAAGAAAATATAGCATACATATTGACTGCTCAAGCTCTTCATGTCCCTTAGGCACTTTAATAAGAAAAAACTTTGAGCACTTGTAAAATTTCTGTTTTTCCCATGTATTGATTTAGAGCATTATGCCAAGCTGAATTTCTGTAACTGCTACATGAAAGTAATAGGCAGTGTGTCTTATCAAGCTTGGAAGAAATCCAACAATTCTAAATACCAAAGTACTTTTTAATAGTCTTCTTGGGACTTTTTTAATCATGTATTATACTCTGTTATCTGGGTTGTTATCTTTCTTCCTACCTTTATGCTCAAAATGAAATCTAATCAATAAAAAAAACTTAATTCCAAGCTCATTTCTTTTGAGTGTCAGTGACAGCTCAGCTGTAATTCATTGTCAAATCCATCCTAAATGCTATACCTGCATTTAGCAAATGCTCTCCTCTTAGAAAGGTTTTGTGAAAAGTAAAGCTTGGAGACTCTGCTGGAAATTAATAGGAGCTAATGGATTTTCAAGTTTTCAAATATTCCACATTTAAGACTCCATCAGGTAACACCACCCAGTTATTTACACCTCCCACTCAAAGAAGGATTTCTTTCTTTCTAAGTACACGAACTGCATACAAACACCTATTGAATTCGGTGACCACTGAGTTTCCCTGAAAAAAGCTGGACTTGGACCTCTACAGACATAGACATAAAAATAATAATAATAAAAAACAGGCTGTGGCAATAAACAGTTTTCATTAGCACATCAAAGAACTACAGTCTCCTTTCCTTGCTTTGAGTTTGACAAACAAGTAAAATGTCAGGACATCTGCCTTCTGCTCAGCTTGTGTGGGTGGTTTAATACCATCTTCCTCAGTTCCTGTCTGTAAGAATTGCCTCATAGGGGTTAATTAATTTTTTAAAAAGAGAAGTGAGATTTTTGGGTGGAATTCATAGAAGAACTGAAAAATATCGGTGCCATTTTTTTGAATATTGAAAATAAAATTGTTATATATAGATTTTATTCTTACTCTTTCCAGGCAAAAATATTTTCCTCCTAGGTACTTTTATGAGCTTCAGCATGTTTGAAACAGAGCATGCACAATTATGTGCAATAGGCAAAAGTTTGCATTTCAGACTTATGAATTTTAGTTGTGTTGCTGGTAATGTTGCTCTAACACTTACCCGATTAAACAATTTTTTTTATCTTCTGTTAATGGGTGATAATGTAGAAGAGGATATTTGTACGGAAACTTGAGTAAGACTCAGTGCAGGAGAGACATATAAAATGGCTACAATGTAATAAAGAGTGTTTGGGTTAATCCATTGCCATCCATCTTTATTTTCTATTCCACTCCATTACAACCACAAATATGAACTTGACAGATGTTAGTAAAAGGCTGGATGTAGTCCAGGCTACAATGGTTGCTGTGGAGAGAAAGTTTAAAAATTTTGGCTCAAGGCTGCAAGAAGCTGAGGAAAAAAAAAAGGGGGGGAAAAGAAGAGAATTTGGTCACACTGACTGATGGACAAAACATGAATTAAATTGATGAACTGCAAAATAAATTCGTATTGAGAATGCAAGGTTGATATAACTTTATGAAAGTAAGCAAGTGGATAGCTTGAGATCAGTTATTTGTTGTTATAGCTTATAATGTTGAGAGATAAGTAATTTATCACTCATTTTACACTGTGTGGTGAGATTTTCAGTGCTGGGATTGGTCAGATGAAAAACAAAAGTAAAGGATTAGTGAAATGGGAAAGCATTAGCATTGAGGGATAGTGTCATAATTCTTGTGTGAATACGAGTCAAGAGTTCAAGTTTCAAAAATGTATTTAAAAATCTGCACTATGGTCCAATATTTCATCTTAAGTAAGTGTTTGTGATTGTCAGAATGAGAACAAAAATTATGAGCTTGGAAGACAACTCACCTTCTCTTGCCAAGGTAAGGAAAAGCATACGTCTTTCTTTCACCTCCCCAGTGCCACTGGCTTTTTTGGCCAAGGGCATGGAAAATATACCTACCTTAAGAATACAGGAGTGTCTTTGTGACGGTTGATCTGTTCAGCTATCTTTAATAATGCTGTCTTTATTCACCAGACTCCTTTCTCACCTATCACATGTTATGCTGAGTTCAATGAAACCTATATGGTACTAGAAATATTATTGCCTAACTGAGCTATTCTGTGCAACTTAAAAAGCTGTTTCTTGCAAAATAGTAATAATAGTTTTCTTACCCTTGCTAATATTGTATACTTATTTGGTTCAGGAAAGCATGAAAACCTTGGACCTTGGCCAGAAAATGTTCCTATTGTTTTTTTCTGAAGCAGAGAGTTAGCAGAATACAGTTTTTTCATTTTAACTCAATCTTCACTGCTCTGCAAGAAAATGAAATCTAGGCCTCTCTACAAATACTATTCCAGAAACGAGAGAATACAAACATAGAGACATGTTTGTAGTGAAGTCCTATATCTTGGGTCTTTCTGATTTGTCCTTGGCTATTTTTCTAGTAGCTCTCATATATCTTTTACTCAAAAGTTCCTCAGTTTTTAGGGTCAATAGAGCTGAAATCCAGAACTGCATCTTTGGTGTCAATGCCTCAAATTTGGCTGAGGCATTTCTTCCATTATTGGGAAGAAAGCAGTTGAAGTAGTCCTACAGACTGGTTAGTTCTCCACGAGGGTAACATCTTTTATGACCAGTAGGTATTTTTAGAAGTAAGACAGAATGTTCCTTCAATAAAGCTTGAAGAATTTTTTCCGATAGAAAAATGCCTGTTTGATGGAACAAAAATGTTCCACAGGAATGTTCATTCTGTCATAGCTATCAACAGAAAATCAGCAAGGAGGTGAGCTTTTATTTTCTTGCCAGGTTTTGTACTGATCAACCAGCTTGTCAACAGCTGTGTGACCTCTTTTCTAAGCTCTCTAGGCTCTTGACCTGGCAAGCTCTCAAGCTCCTCAGGATCCCAGTTCATCACTTGATGGGCAGCCAGCTCTTTCTCTGGCTGCTTGTATGGATCACAGAATGGCTTGCTGCTGGCTCACCTAAACTTCCAAATGTCTTGCTAACTGGTTTTCTTCCCTGCTTCTATTTAGCTCCTCAAATGCCATTTCCACAGACTACCTCATTCCTCATCAACTTGGCTTTTGAGCTTTGGTGACTGTGATTGGCATGTTGTCCATCCAGCTGGCTCCCTTGTGGATAAGTATCAGAGACACAGCTGGCTTACTATCTAGAAGTTTCTTCCTAGCTGGTTGTCTGTTGTCCTAGTTCAGCAGGTGAGACCAGTTGTCACTGTGTGGGGGGTGATCAAAGCTGTGTATTCTACCCCCCTATTCATTCCCAAGGTCAATGGCCCATTTGCAGCAGCTTCCCAGGGAGTCGTTAGCACCTCCACTCCCAGCCTGAGGAGGTGTAGCTGCTAATGGGCCATCAACAGTCCAAAATACCCCATGACTCACAGAGTTAATCACCCATTGTGTGAGTCCCCACCCTGGGGGAGGGACTGAGTGCTCCCTGAGGGTACAAAAGGGATGGGTAAGAAGACCTTGTGAACCTCTTATTGGACCCAGAGGAGCAGCAGGACCGTGACAGGAAGAGAACAACACTCTCAGCCAGACTACAGCCATCACCTGCACCAACAGGTTTGTCACTTCCTTTTGCTTTGGACTTGGGGGAACCACACGGGTCTCAGAGCAAGGGCTAACAAACCCCTTTGGGTTTGTACTCCAGGGTACTGGGTTATACTGCTGGGTTTGGGGAGTTGAAAGCAATTTCCCTTTGTGTCAGTGTATTTACTGTATTATTATTACTAAATTGTAGCTCTGACTTATAATCTCTCTTGTGTTGAGCTCATTCCTCCTGCTGGTTTACCTCTAAACCAGCACATGTGTTTAGCTGCTGTATGGATTTTCTGTAAGGTTTGCCATTGCAGGCAGCTGATTTCTACTGATAGTCAACTCAATAGGGTCTGCTGGGCTTTTTAAAAAAATTTTCCTACCACAAAACCAGATGGGTTGTTGTTTTGTTTTGTTTAATTTGTTTGGTTTTTAATTTTATATCTATTAAATATGTTAATTCTTTAAATAATTACCTGCAGTTTTCACAGAAAAAAATCCTAAGACTTTGGCTGCCTGTGTTCTTCAGTGAGCAGGAACTTTTTTTTAGAAAATGCTTTAAAAAATGAAAAAAAAATTATTGCGAGCTGGCATAATTTATCCTCTTATTAAAATGTCCTTCTATGGCTTCCAAGAAAGACTCACATGAATCAGGGAAGGTGACTGACTTTAATCAGGAATAATACACTATATACCAATTAAACAAATGTTTACTTCAGAAAAAAATACCCTTTTGTCATTTGTAAGTTTTATCGATCCCTGTGGTAAAATTAAAAGAAATGTAAAATACTGCAAAATAATATTTCAGGTAATGGAATTTCACTTAAAGTATCTTACAACTAAGAAAATCATCTGGCAACAGCATAATAACAGTTACCTCACTATGTCTGGCCTGTGGAGGAAGGTGCAAAGCTATTAATTAGGAACATCATAAAGCTCATTTAGGACATCACTGTTTAGAAAGCTTTCTATTCCTTGAACTCCTTTCTGGTACAGGTACTATTTTTGACTCCATTCCTCTCTTTTCTGTATATTTTGCTTGCTCTTACATTTCTTATGCCGCTTGTCAAGTATGGCAAACTTGAACATCCTGCGCACCAAATTCAAGACTGCAGTAAAGTTTCTGATAGAATTATTTAAAAGGGTAGGCTTTATTAAAAAAAAAAACAAACAACAAACCAAACACCAACCCTCTCCTCCAGCCCCTCCTCCCCTCCCATAAAACCCCACTGCCATTCTTTTCTAGTTACTTGGTTTCAACATTCTACTCTCTGAAATTAATACTGGCGATAATCTCATAAAACCTGCTCCATCCTTGCTGCATGGGGTGGTAGGTGGTACTTTGTTCTGGCCATAGCTGGGCATTCTGATCACCTCTGCTACTGCCACCAAATGGTGCTTTATTCTTTTCACAATCCTAAGTTTCAGTAAAGCAATGAAATTGGAAACACATGAAAAATTTTATGAGAAAAGGTAACATCACATCAATGATAAAGTGTCTTAAAGAGCAGGTAATTTGCTTTTCTCAAGTGCTCTCAGCAATTTGAAAAACAAGGTAATATTCTTTTGTAGTGTTGGTTAGTGAAGATAAAACTTGTGCTAGTGATACTTAATACTCATGCAGTATTCATGATAACTATGATGCTCAGACTTTACCCAGTGATGTAATAAAATGTCTGCAACCAATCTTCTGTCAATACTCCTCTCAAGAGGTGGAATAGTAAGAGAGTGTTGGGAATGGACTTCTGGTGACCTCCTGAGACAGCTCCCTTTTCTGTCTGATTTCCAATGTGTGGAAACTTTTTGTTCACACTGCTGCCATATATACATGGCCTTTCCAAAAGAAGGAATACTGAATGAAAACAAGGAAATTCACACTGAAAGATACACTTTTCTGTAGCTAAGAGGATGCAGTTTAAGGTGATGAGAGAGGAGTCCTTTGCACAGTTGTTTTGAATGCTTATTTAAACAAGACATGTCTTCAGAAAGTGACCATTGTTTTAAGGCAGTAATCACCCAAAGCTTCAGGACCTGATTCACACTCTCTCTCCTTTTCCAATGCTTTGAGCTATTCAATGTGTTCATCTTTGGCATGTTAGAAGATGATAAAAGCTGTTACAAATCTCATATCCGTGTTTGAAGCTTGGACAACTATAGTGCACTCTTGGTATTTGAAAGCTATTTCCTGCAGGCAATCAGGCCAAAAGGAAGGTATCCAGGGTATATTGCAGAGATTTAAATATGTCTCTTTGGCTAAGAAAAAACCCTGAGTGAAGCCAAAGCAACATTTGTGTAGCTTGTAATTAATGTGAAAGCTTTGTACTGTGTCACCAGAAACTCTCAACCTGTTCTTTGGCATCATTTAGATTGGAAAAAGGTGAAAACAAAGCTGTGCAAAATGGCTAGAAGTAATTTATAAAACCAAAACAATTAGATTGGCTTGGCTAAAAGTTCTGGATCTGACTGAGAATAAGGACTAGTTTTTCTGAAAGGACTGCTAGAAGTAGTAGTTTTTCAGAGTATCTCTGTGAACAGTGATGCTTATAGCAAGCTTTAAAATCTAGGAAAAAGTCAAAAGTTATATGGTCTTATAAGTACAATACAGGAAGAGAGTAGGGGATGTTCTTTGCAGATAGTAGAGAGAAAAACAGTTTGTGCTTCTAGAAAAAGAGAAGAAATTGTATGCATTTATCAAACAACTGGAATTTCTCAGCCTAGAGGTCCTTGCTAATTTTGCTGGTAGTATTTATTGTTATACAAATATTGACTATTCATGAAGTTTTTTATTTATTAATAAATCACGAGATTTCTATGGCACCAGGCAAGTATTATTACATGCTACACCTAGCAGTGAAGTGACAAACTCTGAAAAAAGCTTTATCTAACAAAACTATAATACTTGATCTGGATAATTACATTGCCAGTGCTTTACCGAGTTATTCTGTGTTTGGACTCCCTGCAGATCAGAGATCAGTTCCAATATTCAAGCTGTCTTTAGGCTTGACCATAGCATCCTGAAAAAGAAAACATCTTCACCGGCACAGTCTTGTCCATGACCAATTATAAAGCCAAAGAAAATATCACACAGTGTTGGAGGACTTAGAAGTACATGAAAAAGAAATTCAAAAAAGCTGGATATGGATTTGATAACACAGATCTGTTTGATAAGGAATTATCCCAGACTTTATTATTTCAGAGTTCAGTACAAAAATTAATATTGTAATTTAGTTGTTCTACTTCAGTATTTCTCCTCTGAACTCTTTGGGAGGTATTATATAAAATATTGTATAATATTGGCTAAGAGATTTTAGAATTGGTTACAGTAGATTTACATAGCAATTCGAATGCCTTCCAATGTTAGTGTTTTCACAAGAGTTTCTTCTTTTCCACACTCTTTAAACATCCATAAAGTAGTTCTGAGAAAAGAAACAAGTATGAAGATAATAGAGTATGTTTGGCATTTCTGATAAAGAAAGGCTTGATTTATAGACCTTCTGCACACCACTCATGTTCACAATTCATAGTCTTAAACCCCTTTTATCCTTGCACATGCAATTTCTTTCTCCCTCATAAACAAAGAGGCATTCATGAAGGCAGGTGAAATTGGCTTACATGACTTAAATGGTGTTCTATCATGACGAACAGGCAGCACATTTATTTTCCTTGGAAGTTCCTGGTATGATGATTGCAGAAATAACTGGGTTTTGTTCAATCCACACACAAGTACCTAAGCAGAGAGGAGATACACTAAACATCTCTAGAGACAGCCAATGCTCTCCATTTTTCTAGACTGGGGTTTGCATCTTCATACTGGTTCCTGGAAGTAGTAAGAGGCTTGAACTGAGATTCTCCTGTCCTGCAGTTAGTGGAATTAGTGAAAAGAGCAGTGGGACATGTGTGACATCCCAGAAAGGTCTTCGGAGTACTAAGTAAAAGGTTTTTTCTGCAGTTCAGCAGAGAGTACTTCTGCACAACTGTATTTTAAAGGCCATGATTAAATTTCTGAGCCTAATTTGGAAATTTTATAATGTGTAAATTACTGCATTACAGTTTTAGAGCTATTTTTCTCAATATTAATTTCAATGTATAATTGATGCAGTCAATACATGGGAAGCTTTTAGCCTCTCCAAAGAAAGATTAACTCTTACCTTGATGGCATTTGTNNATTAACTGTTACCTTGATGGCATTTGTATTTATTTAAATTTAGACTAATGACTTAAAAAAAAAAAGGAGAATTCACCTTTTCTTTCTAAATGATCTATATGGATTCACTCAAGATCTGTGGTCATTCCTGAAAGGGGGCATATTCTTTGCTATGATAAAACTATGTAGTGAAATGAAGTTGTTTGCATGATGGATGTGCTGCACATTGTAAAACTGTCATTAATCTTAACCACAGCACCATTAAACTGGTTAAAAAACAAGACTATGCTACACTTGGGTATACAATTAATATTTACTAATCTTTATTTAATTAGGAGCAACCTCTGTCTCAGCTGCAATCTTTTACTGAAGATATTTCTGGCCAAGGGAACACTTACATTATTTTGTAACTTCTGTCTCTCTTATGTAGAGTTATTAGAGAATGGAGATTGTCACAGTTGAGAAGTGTTGAAAACACCCAAAGAGATGCTAAATATGTGCAGACCACTGGAACATGTTAACTTTGCAGGACAGTGGCTCACCTTAAACAAAATCTATATTGAGAAACTGTAACAACTCCCCAGAAGTTTTTGTGAGCTTTTGTGTAGGGAATCTGTGCACTAAAGAGAGAGTAAGTAGACCTTGACACAAGTGACCATTGTGGTCTACTCTGTCAATAATATACGTCCGGAAGAGAAGTCATTGATTAGAATCTACTGCAGCCTTCCTTGACACCTCCAACTTTCCATTCTCTACTGCAACCATATATTGATACCGTGCATATAAAATTCTTTGCAGTAGAAAAATATTATGCATCCACTGAGCCTCAGATGTGTTCTCTTGGAACTTCTATTGACAGTAAAAGTCCATACTGCAGGGAGACCTTCCTATTCATGCTTTTAGATTAATTCAAGGCAACATACATATCATTTTTTATATTCTTCTACTGTGGGGTTTTTTATTTTGTAACTGAATTCAATAAATCAAACACAGAACTGAGGTTGAAAAATAATCATTAACAGCAATAAGCAATACTGGATTGTCAGGTATGGTGTACCAGACAGTATGTTGCAGCTACTCCTTACTACATTGAAAAAATGGCTTTTAGTATTAACTTCAAGCTCTCTATTTTAACAGATTTCCCAGATCTTAATTTTGTAAATAATTTATCTTTTTGATTAAGGTATTATGTAAATTGTATATGGTTTTATCTGGAAATTACTCCTTATCCTTTAAAGATAATAGTAAATGAAAAATGCCTATTAGTAATGTGTGAACTACCAAGGGCAGGAATTCAAGGGACTGCAGATGTATATTCAAATAATATTGAAGAAACAAAACTGCTGTTGGGTTTAGTTTAATATCTGCACTAGAAATTTCATAAGTTTCTTATCTAGGAAAAAAAACATAAGTGAGCTGAAAAAAGGCCTGAAAACACCTTGATTTGTAACATTTTCATCATTTGCTTTTCATCTCTAATGAAAGCATCGTCTATTACACATTCTTATCTCTTTCTAGATCTTACTCCTATTTAAAGTTTTTACTTTGTATGTGAATAAAAACATCTTCATGGCAACAGATGGAAAATCAACAACTGAAAGTTATTTTGAGCAACTTCCTATGGGCTCCTGTGTATTGAGAACATCTGAGCATTGGTTGCAAAATTGTAAGTTCAGGTTTTATTTTCTTCTACTTCCTGAGCACAGTCAAGATGATAAGGATGGTATTGGCTGGTGTTTAAACCACAGAAAACCTGTCACAGTGCTAGGAATGAAGAATGTACTGTGTGTCCTGTCATGGATACGGTGGCACAAGGTGTGTGCCATACCAGTGAAGCATCAAGCGGGGGGACTGCATTCTCCTGTGACCTGCTATGTGCCAGTGAATCCTTTTACCCAGGGGTGGTACCAGTGGTCTGTTCGTGTGCCCAGATAACAAATAAACTCAGTCTGCTGGGATTTAAGAGATCTGTCATCCTATTTCAATTATGAAATGGTAGCCTTTACATTAAACATCATGATAGTAATGTAATACACAATAGATACTTTGTGTAAGTAAAAATACGCTAAAATTGAAACAATTTCTGTGATTTATTGGGATCAGTTCCTTTAATATGTTGCTTTGATACATGCTTCTTTTGATATTTTGGAATTCCAAACTTTTTATCTTTTCATACAAAGCAGATGGAGCTTATACTCATTTGAAGGTAACTTACATTTGGAAATAACTCAGTTTTAGTTGTGTTTTCTGGGCCATTTGCAAAGTAAGCCCAGGAATCAGCAAACCTATTTACAAAGCCAGTTGTTTGTCCTGACTCAGGTCAAAACACTGAAATTTTGTCCTGTGAGTATTCTCTGAAATCCAAATGAATTATTGTCAGTCTTCCTTTGCTTTTGATCCTGTTGTAGGATGATGTGTTTTCCTAATGATGCAGAATCTCTCATTAAGTTCAGGAAACAGGATATAAGGATAAGTCAATTGACTCAATTTATGGGCATAATAAAGCAGGCCCAATTACCTTCAGCAATCAAGGCAAGACAAAACACAAAGTTGTGAAGTTATTATGACAACTAAGTTAGTATTTACTTGCAAATATAAAGTGAATACAATTTCTTTTTGAAGGAGAATTCAAGGCATTAAAATCTGAAAATAACAGTCAGAATCTATTGTTTAATGTTTCATCTCAGAATATTAGAGAATTTATTCAAAGCCAGAAATATCTGTTACTAAAGCATGATGAACTGCAAGAATTTTTTTGAAGTATTTCCTAATGTCTGCTCTACATCTCCTTTCAACCTTTCTGAGTCAGTGTTAACAGCTGAGGCTTTTTTTTTCTCTCTCTTACTTGCAATATAATTAAAAACAAATTTAGCAGGAGAATAGAAGTTTTGTCTGTTGGAGGCCTGTTAGTTTTTAGAAAGGTGGCTGGCAATGAACACAGCTGTTGCTGACAATTATAAAGTTTAAACGGTGAAACAAGGGAACGAGGCTGAATTAACCAAATACAGTTTCCTTTCTATGTCAGTGAAAAAAAAGTAATTGGACAGGTTAGAGCTCTTCATGGAACAGGCTTAAATCAAACTTCTTTACACATAACTTCATTACAGAAATTACAGGTGAAACTTAATAGCTTCCCAGAGAAAGCAATGCAATAGATGTTTCCAAACTGCATGGAACACAGTAGCAGGAAAAGAAAACATTTGCAGTTGTGGCCTATTGGAGCAAGTCCAGGGGAGAGCCATTAAAGCTGATCAGAGGGATGGAGCAACACTCCTGTGATGACAGACTGAGAGAGCTGGGGTTGTTGAGCCAGGAGATAAGAAGGCTCTGGGGAGTCCTTAGAGCACCTTCCAGTACCTAAAGGGAGCCTGCAAGAAAGCTGGAGAGGGAATTCTCACAAGGACATGGAGGGGCAGGACAAGGGGTAATGGCTGTAACCTGCAGGAGTGTAGCTTTAAATTAAAGATTAGGAAGAAATTCTTTACTGTGACAGTAGTGAGACACTAGAACAGGTTGCCCAGAGAAGCTGTGGATGCCCCATCCTGAAAATGTTCAAGGCCAGGTTGGATGGGGCCCAAAGCAAGCAGAAGGTGTCCCTGTCCATAGAAGGAGTTTTGGAACTAGATGATCCTTATGGTCCTTTCCAACCCAAAAGCTCCTGTGATTCTATTTAAGCTAAATTTGTCTGCCTTAACAGAAAAAGAAGTACTTTCAACTGGAATATAGTCCAAAACTGGCAGAGAGGTGTTGCTTATTCATGCAATGCCTTGAACACCATTTAGCTGTATCCAACTAAGTTCAAAATTATGAAAAGGTGTCTTGTGCTTGTGCATGAATTAATTAAGTGTGCATTAATTAATGGTGAAAATATTGCCAAAGGAGGAAAATGGGATAATACTGAAGGAAATGTCTGAAGCAAGTTGTCAGTCATTAATATAATTTCCAACTATAGAACTATGGTGCTCAGGAACAAGTCTGAATTGAGATGCTCTGACTCTGTATAGGTTGTTATTCTGGGGAATATTTAACTCAGGGCTTTGATTGCTTATAAACCTTGCTGAAAGGAAAGATGCATTCTTCTGGTGTCTTATGTCCAAAGTCAGTTCAAACAATAATACTTCACTCATTACTTTTGACTTGTTGAAAATGTCTTCTGTTGTGTGACACAGGAAACAGATATTCTAAGGAGAATTAGGTGGGTGGCCTTTACATATAATTTTTACGTTTGTTTGTAAAGTGTTTTTGAATCTTAAGGAGTTTTAAGTGCTAAGTGCAAGGGTTAGGTTTAGGGTTACATAACTGTATGTTCATTAGCATTAAAAATTCAGAAAAAAAGTTTCAGTGCCAGAACTTATTCCTATGTTCAGTCACTTAACAGGCAAAATTAGAATGAAGTACTAGCAACACCTTTCCTGTACCAAGAAAAATAGTGCATTTCAAGACAAGGGGCAAAGGAAGTAGAGTCAACATTGAAAATATTTTCACTATCCACTTTGTATAAGTGCTGTGAAAAACTGTCTTGAAGCCCTTTTACCATGTCTCACCTTGCTTTTTCTCCCTTGACATTTGTGCCAACACTGCTGAATAACTACTGCTTACTACAGTATTCAAAATAAACTATAACAGCAGGTACAGTGCAGACACTGTGTAAAGTTTATGTAATAAAAATATTCATGATTTTACTGACTTAGTGAATAAGAATTTACCTTGGGAATAGGGATGAGTTTTCTGTCTATCATCATTAGTTCATTCATCAGCTCAATGTTGCTCTGGGCAGCTGGTATGCTATTTGCTTCTCCTGGATTGAGCTTGCTTTTTAGCCAGAAAAATCTGCGCTTCTTTTGTTTGCTTCTTGTACTTGCTGTGAGCAGTAAGGGAAAAGAGGCTGCTGCTCTGTGAGGAATCTGAAATAGAACATTTACAACACCTGATGAGCCAGAAAGCATCATGACTCTCTCTGTGCCTTAGGATTTGTGGTTGTTTTGGAGGGGCCTGACCTTTTAATTCAGCTGATTCATTTTAACTTTGCAGATGACAACTTCCAGTGGCTGTAGTAGCTGAATCTGATTTTGTAAGAGCATTTATGGTGTCCCATTAAAAATCAGTTGGTTGCTGCTGTTAGTCAACTTGAATAATTTTTAAATGCTCCTTGTGATCAAGTAGTATCTAGAGAGGGAAGATAAATTAATATTTTTGTCTTTGTTAATAACTAAGCTTTTCCTAGGATAGATATACCTGTGTAATTCACATTCTTCTGCTTCATTGACTCTCCCTCTCATTTGAAACATTTTCTTTCTCCTGTGGTTTGTTACTTAACTCCTTTAGTTACTAAACATATTTCTTTTCAAACACATAGAGTAGTACTGAATGGCTTGTGAACAGGTGTGTTTTACTGCTTTGTCCTTGTAGCTACAGCTGAAAAAAATTAAGAAAAAGCTAAAGGCCTGATTAAAAAAAAAAAGAACCTTAGCTGTCTGGAAGAATGTCAAGTGATTTTAGTGAGCTTTGGATCCACCCCTTGGTATCAACAACATAGGCAAAACTCAGTTTTGGTGTGGTACAGACTTTGTGAACGAAGGTTGGCATTTGAGGAGGCTAAGGATGGTAGAGGAAGGGGAAGTTTGGTTGCTGGGGATCTGAAAGCAGATGCTGGTCAGTAGGTCTTCAGCTGGAGAATTTTAAAAGGTTGTATGTGGGGATGAAGACTTGTGGAGTCAATAGAGATCTGGAAAATTTGGTGTCTGAGAAATAATAGCATTCGATTTGAGAAATCACAGATCACCTCCATCCATAGGAGATTATGAAGGTGAGCTTTGGGGGAGAGCTTAGTAATGTGAGAACAAGCAATTAAGGAAAAGGGACTGGAAATACTCAATAGGTTACAGAGAATGCATCTTTGCTGAGTCTGTGGTTGGTGGTTGGGCAGACATGTGGTTTTGTGTCCTTTTCACGTTTTCTGCAGGGTTGTTCTTTTCCCTCCCTACAGAAGTTGCTATTCAACCTTTTGAGTCTTCTGGAGTGGGAAAGAAGGGAAAGGGGAAGAAGACAAGGTCCAAATCCAAGAACTTCCTTGTGTGTGGGAGGTTAAGACCAGAACTATGGCTGGGAAAGAATGGTGTAGGAATTGAGAAATGAACTGTACTCATTAGAGCAGTGGTTTCTTCCTCTTTGGGGCATATCTGCTGGTACTGAGAAGGAACAGTCAGCAGTGAACACTATGCCTTACACTCTCCTAGGCACTAATGGCAGGAACAGTTGGCTGTGGAAGCAGAAGGGGTTAAGGTGAAGTCTCATGTCTCGTTAGACACAAAATAAGAGGTATGTCACTGCAGGCTGCTCCTGGTTATTTGAGTGTTCTGGCCACATGTGAGCAAAATAGAAAAGTTTGTAAGCCTTCCCAGAGTGTGTGTAGTTCTCATTTAAGCTTTTGGTTGGTGTACTGATGATAAAACAACCAGGATAGGAATTAAAATGTATGTAGGAAATGTTGACTTCCAGGCATATGTATTTCTTTCTAAAGTTGTGGCTAAGAAAAAACCTTCTATTGCCACTTTGTGAATTAGCAGAGATCCAAGCAGTGGCTGCAGCAGCTGTAGGTGACTGCTGAGTAGCCAACATTTATATTTCAAAAAGTCAGTGCACATTTGAAAAAGTTCACTGCACATTCATGTGTCACTGCACGTTTTTATGGCCCTGCTGTGCATGCAGAATTGTTTGTTTTCTTCAAATAAAAAATACTGTGAACCTGACCAGCACTATATAATAGCATAGACTCCTCTTCTAACATCTGGTTCCTTTCATACTGTAATAGACAAACAGCTAAACATTCAGTGGCTTAATTTCTTTTTCTTTTTGTAAATCTGAGGCATTCAGATGCTTATCAGATCCTGACCAGCTTGCTGTTTTTACTTAGGCAAAATCACTACTGACTTTGAAGCCCATATAAGCTTTGTTTAGCTAATGAGCATTGACTGGAGAATTTGGCCCTGGATTCCTTCTATAGATAAATCATCTGGAGCTCTCACATAAGCAAACTAACTACTTATGCTTCCAGTATTTTTAGGATTTCCTAGCATTCGGAGCATCACAGAAATAAATGACCTTTCTCACAATCCTTTAGTTTCAAAGTGGGATTGGAATTTGAAATAGAGATTTATGTAAAACACAGTTTTCCTGACAGGAAAGTGAAGTAAGTTCAACAACTTTATACCTAGTAACACTCCCACAGAAACAGATAGCAGGAGTATCAGACTTCAGTAGGAGCAAAAATGACAAAGAAAACTAGAAAATAGGACTGTGTGACCAAACATTTGAGAACTTACAGCTGCAAAACATTATATACCATGTGGGCAGTTACACAGGTGTTATAAAACTGCTGGTGTTGAGGGACTATTTGATTAGCTAATTGCCCTTATAAAGAGACAACCTGATCTGTGTGAAATCCCCCCATCTGAAAACTCATTTTTTCCATTTTATTTTAAAACTTTCTCACCACAAATTGCAGCTAAAAGTAATTGGAAATTTAGAAGAAAAGAAAGAAAAAGAGAATCAAATTTGTCAATAAAAATATCAACTTTTAAAATTCCTCCCTGGTGGTCTGGTATTATTAAATATTCTCCTTGATTTTTTTTTTTAATCTTGGTTTATTGGAGGGAGAAAAACAATTATCTGTAAACGTAATTTTTAATGCATGGTAATAAAAATAAATGGTACAGCTCTGCTGCTGCTCACCTAAATCTTCTTCCCTGGTGGTCTAGTGGTATTAAATAATCTGTTCCACATGTATTCATCATTTGCTGACAGGAAAAGGAAAACTTTTTACATTTTATTGTTCACAAAACAAACACAATGTTACTTAATCAGGTGGGGAAGACTTTTTTGAGGATCACTCAAGAAACAAAAGAAACATTTTACTTTCCCAGATGGTGTAATTTTAGCTCTCCTAATTTACATGACAATTATCATGAAACTAGAAGGGCAGAATTTATTTCCCCGATGCCCTTTGTGTTCAGTTCTACTTTGTCCAGATTATATTTGTTATGGTTTTATTCTTTTCTGCAACAAATTAGCTAAGTAATGAGTATTTGCCACAAGTTATCTCATTGCTGATGAGGCATTATTTGCTTTAGGGTATTTACTGTCAGTTTTACACTCCTACATAACATCTTTTTTATGTAAATCTTATGGTGCTTTGCTAAATTAGATCAGCAAACCTTTATTTCTCCCATTTCGAAGAGTGATAAACTGGTAGGTGGTGGTGTGCAGTGTGGACTTGCCTGCAGCTGTGTGGCAATTCCATGGCAAGAGAGGAAAATAGAATGCCCCATTTCTGGTTTTTTCCCCCGTCTTACAGATCTTTAGTATCTTCTTCAGAAACATGAAGATTTAGTTTTCCAAATACCTTTAAAGAAAATAAGCTTTCAGCAAATGAAGTGGAGTATTCATTAACTCTTATCCATCATCTTTTCTGGCGTTTGTGCAAGTGTAAAAAAAAATTGCTGGAGAAATTTTTCCTTTGCTAGTTTTAAACAGTGTAATGTCATGGTGTGTGTGCTCTCAGAGAAGGGAGAAAAAATATTGATTTGTTGGACAGGGTATTGTTATATTAACACTGAATTTTGAAAATACAACATTTCTACACTGTTATATTTTTGGTTTTGGTATAATGTTAAGTAACATGTTTTAGAGATTTATCTCTCCTAACTGGTGATACTTTTCATTTTGTAAAACAATATATATGATTTACTTATTAAATACAAGCCGATATTATTAACATATAAATCTCAAGTTTTATACTGGGTGTATACTTCATATGGCACATTGGGGATGTTGACAGAAACTGCTTCATTTCCTTTGGGTTGTTTTACTTTGATAGAGTTTGGACATTGGAAACAGCAGTGGGCAGAGAATGCGTGCTGGATCATTTTTACAAAAGCTAGTGCAGGGGCTGGTTTTTTTCTACAAAGCCTGTAACTAACAGGATCATAATTGACTGCCATGAGATGTAATTTTGTTCTCATTAAGCTGTGAAGACTTGATAGCTCAAGAGAGGTAAACCACCAGAGAAGAACAGATTCCCTATGACAATGATGTTAAAAGTAAAAAATTGTTCTAAAGGATTCAAAGCCCATTCTTGGGAAGCACAAATATTTTTGCTTTAAAATAGGAAGATATGTACTTTTGTTTTTAAACATGAATTGCTTTTATCTCAGAGGTATAAAATAATTAACTTAAACTCTGATAAAATCTGTAGTTTGTAATTGAAAACATGTGCATTGTGGGACCAGTGGAATGTTTCCAGCCAAGCTGTGTGTGGCAGAAAAGAATCTCTACAGAGCTCAAAGCATTCCTGGTTTTATGGTGAATGTCTCTCTCTCCTCACTGAATTCTTATTAATCAGTTTTATTTACATGGCGTTGTAGTGATCTGCTGAAGAGTAAAATGCTTTAAAAACATTTTGAGAGATACATAAGAGTCCTCGAGGGAGTAGACTTTAATTTAGCAGCAAGTTCCATTATAAACCACATTCAGTGATAAGGATTGAAAAACCTAAAACTTGTTATGTATGTGTGTATGCACATAATTATTTTCTACTGATGTTGTTGGAACAACTTCTTGGGAAACTCCTTTATCGTGGAGTGATGAATTGTTTGTGTGGCCATGATAAGGATATATTTCATTAGGATATATTATTTATTCACATTAACTACCATGAATATATTATAAAAACTTTTTCCTTAAACAGCTTCTCTCTGGGGCATGTATTTCCCAGGGATGGTAACGCAAACCAGAACGCTGCCTTTGGGGCAAATGTCACACTGTTAAAAATGAATATTGAAAAAGAAAATCTAATCTATACCCATTACTTGTCTCTAGCAAACAGTTTCTTTCCCCCCCAAATATTACTTTTTATAAAATATTTAAAAAGAAACTCATAGTTTCTAGAGATTGTTGAGTTCTCAGCAATGGGGTCTATTGTCACATTCCTGCACTGCCTGAATAAAATTCCTTTATTTCCCAATCACGTTATCTGTAGTACCATAGGGTTGATTGAGTTTTAATCCCTGTAGCATTCCTCAGAAGACAATCTTTGTGTAGTTACACCGAAAAAAAAAAGTTCAGTCTGTGTTACAGAAGCTTCCTAGGTCATAGGTAAGTATGTGGTAGCTTGTTTGTAGTAACTCCCATGTTGCTGTGGCTGCTGTCACTGTGGAACTCTCTGTAGTCTTAGTAGTTCACAGAAAGCTCAGACATATCTATAAGAACTGCTGACCTACTTGCAGAGTCTATGAAAAAGTCACTATCTGATCATGTAAATGCTGAAAACGTATTTGATTATAGAATGACGTACAGGGTTTGCAGGTACTTAATTAGCCAGAATGCTTTTAAAAAGCACAGTAATAAAAATGGAAATTCCATTGGGTAGACTCTACAGAAATCTCTCTGGTAGGACAGTGATTCTGCAGCACAGATGTCTGTAGCTTACGTTGAGAAAGTAG
>VWZD01000161.1:426726-459677 GCA_013396695.1 Sakesphorus luctuosus | reverse complement strand
AAAGTAGAAGTAACCATTGGAGGTTACTGGTTTCTTAGAGACCTCACCATAACCTGACGAGAGAAAAGCATTTTGGAAATAAAGTGTGTTAGCAGCAGAGGAATGGAATGTTTTATTCTCTGTTCTGAAGATGTGGGATCTGTCTGGCCTCATTTCTATAAAGTATTTCTAATTTCAGATGGCTCAAGTCTCAAATCTAAAATCATTACTCCAAAGTAACTGCTTTCAGTATTGGAAGAAGAAAGTAAACAACTTTGTGCTTTGAAATAATTGAATTACTTTTATAGGTAGTTTTTTATTTTTTTCCTCCTCTCATAAGCCAGTCTGATTCTGAAGCCACTGAAGAGTTTTAAGTGTTCAGTGCTAAGCTTTAAGTTTGTCAAAAAGCTCTAATCTCTGGCAAAAGCAGGGAGATTTCCTAGAATAAAAAATGTTTTACTTTCAGGATAAAAAATCATGGCTAAAACCATGAAGAAACATTCAGCTACACCCATCAAATCTGTTTGAAGCATTACATTTTTGTAAAAGCCAAAACCAGATTCTTCAGTACAAACAAACATGCTACCTACCCTTGTGCTAATGTGTTCCAAAGCACCAGGAACTTACATGCTAACTAGAATAAAAATAGTATCTAGTCTGTATTAACAGTAATCAAAAGGAAGCTAATGAATGTTCAGTCTGAAACCAACAGAAGGAATCTTTTTTTACACATGAAAGAAAGTCAGCAGTGGGATTCCTGACCTCAGTGTTTATGTTTAATATTGAATATGCAAAAAATTATTATTCAAAAAACAATTAGACAAACTTCTGAGAGAAAAATATTAAATAAAAATTTACAGCTTTGGTTTAGAAAGTCCCCAAAGTACAGATTACTAGGAGGTGAACAACTATTCTGGAGGAATACCAGTGCATGACATATAATCCTTCCAAAACATCCTTATTGGCTATAACAGAGGGCAGAATAGGGGATTAGATAGACTTTGATATGGCTGTTCTTCTGTTGATACACTGCTGTAATATCATTACTTTGACAGTACTAGTCCTTTGTCACAGGGTAATAATTCTTAGAAGTTGTTAGTCTCTTTGATATTTGCACTAATATCAAGGACATCAGTTTTCGTAGTCAGAGTTAAGAATTAAAATAGTCAGTATTTATGGGTATTGTTCTTGTTTCTGTTATTGCCTCCTTTTTGTGACTGAATTCTTCAGCTTGTGTGCCTCTGCTTATCTCACTTAAGAAACTATTTTTGAGTTTTCATTAGCTGAGTGTTAAGGTTCTGGGTGATGTTAAAAGAAGTCAATTGACAGTGAATAGGCTCTACTTAATGATTTTTATTTATCATTGTTCTCTTTAATTTTGATTTTAATATTTGTGTTATTTTAACAAAGTGTCAGTACTGGGCAGAAGCAATGATGATGAGTGGATACATACTGGCAAAACATTCATTTGGAGGCACAAAAAAGCATGTTTGGACGGGAAGCAGTAAGTCTGAGGAAAGTATAATTAGCAGCTGAAAATCCTTTCAAGCAAAAAGAGTATATAGCATTAGCCTAACTATTATTATGTATTATAGCAATACATTGGCATGCCCTTAATAATACAGAATCAAGACAGTGATACATAAATGATTTATCAAAACTTCACGACTTCTGGTCATCTCAGCATATGATATTGTCCTTCTTCAAGGCAACCATGAATAAAAATATCAATCTTCTTGCATTTTGGATTCTTCTTGAGAGAAGAACATACCTGTGGACATCCGACAGAAGAGGAGTATTGCTGCATCAGAAGCTCTGAAAACTGGTGGCAGCCCTTACAGCCCCTTTATTTCTTTGTTTTGAACTCATTGTTGCAGGAGTTTGAGCAGCCTAATTGTGCATGCATGGGATCTTCTCAGTACGTAGTTGAATGGGAGCCTTTTTTTCTTTAAATAATTATCATGCATAAGACTTGATGTGAAGAATGGTAATTTACCTAAAGCAAGCAAGTCTGCTGTCTTTGTGTATATGCTGGAAATCATACTCATCCTCGGAGCATGGCAAAAATAAAAACATTTATAGGCACACAGAAGCCAGAAAGAAATCTGAACAGGCTGCTGTTTGAAAGAGAAATCTGAGCTCTTAAATGCTCACAGCTTGCAGACCTATGGTGAGGGAAGCTGGCAGTGCCAGTATGGCTCTGGTCTGTTCCAGGTCTAGAAGCCAGAGACACACCTGGACAATAGCACTAGGAGACCTACTACTCCTACCCAACAGGCTTTCAGCTCTTGTGCTCATGGAACTGTTGACATGAGAGCTCTGTGGCTTCAAAGGGTGCAGAGTCGCCCTTCTACCCAGTGTAAATGGGTAATAGCTTAGTTCTAATACTAGGAGAACATGGTAAGAATATAGTAATTAAAAAGTGTCATTCAAGTTATAACATTGACTGGAGATGTATAAGGCTTGCATTGTGGTTGTCTGTTGCTGTTTGGACTTGGAAGAAAGAACTGTGTCTGAGAGGCTCATTCTTGAGAAGGAATGAAGGCTCTTCTGAGTGTGAGGTTTACATTCAGGATTGCATTCGATATAAGGAATACATTCATTACAACATTTATTAGTTGTAACTAATAAAACCAATTAAGTGACATCATCATCAGAACATGACATGATTTTCTGAATCTAAAATGTAGGTTCAGAATTGAACCTATCAGATACAGTTCTGAATTATCCAGATAAAAAAATCAATAAAAAATCAACTGTGGATGTGCTTTCAAAACTTAATGCACAAAACCAAATATCCTGCCTTTTTTTTAACATTTATAATGTAGCACCCAGTTATTTTAAGTCTTTCCTAAAATGCCAAAATATTCAATACCATAAAAATTGTTTTGTCTTTAGAACTGGAGTGAATTTCACCTTGGGAGTAGTCCTGTGTAGCCTGTTTGATGCTGTTTCTGGAGGAACTGCTGAGATTTCCATTTCTTGCCTCGTCTGTGAATCACTACTGCAATGGCCCCAGAGAAGTGCACAGCCAGTGCTGTAATAATAATAGCACAGGCTCTTTTGCTCAGCAAAGCAGAAGACTATAATTTTCACACAGAATAAATAATACAGTCTGAAATGGGACTTACAGCCTCTTGCTACTAAATATTAGCAAATTAGTAATAGAGGATTATATGATTCAACACTTTTTGTTCTGTGAGAGTCAACTGAATGCAAATGAATTCAGATGAAGGTATTGACAATCAGATGTTGGGTAAGGTAGTGTTGAATGTACATAATAGCTTTGAGCAACTAGAAGGTCATTTTGTATGGTCATAAGATCATGAAATATCCCAAAATTCATATCCAAAAAAGATTTTAACTTATGGGTTGGAAACTGAGCACAGCAACACAGCTGAGTACAGAGAAACCTTCCCAGAGCAGGTAGGATTGCTCTTCCTTTGTAATCTTCTGGCCATCAGCTTGTTCCAGAGCAGAGAGTGGGGCTATGGTGATAGAACCAGCTAGTTAGCTGTTCCCAGATGTGCATTTGTCTGCATACCTGCAGGTTGTGCACACCTCCTGCAGCTGCCCACGAGAGCTGCTTTCTCAGTAGCTTGTAGCTTTTGTTATCCTCACACTAAGCGTGAGAATCACATTGTGACATTGAACATATGGACTTGTTCTACAAGAAGTTGCACTTCCTCACAAGTAAATAAGCTGTTTTATGTGAGAGTAAGAGGTGGTTATGGATACATTTTATGTGCAGTGTATACCTACCCTTGAAATGAACCAGCTAAGCTGAGCAATGTCAAACACAGGGTTGATTAGGCACATGGCTACAGCAGAATTAATAGGTTTTCTGAGTAGTTTAACTCTCTCCACCTTTTTTCTGTTTCTCTCATCTATGCCATTATCACATTAAAGTGTATCAAAATGGTGGCTGCTCATTAAAGAATGAGTGCACTTGTGGCAGTCCATAAACTAAGGCCAGAGCTTTGGAAGTGCCGAGAGCCTGGCAACTCCAGCTGATAGCAACAGGAGTTGCAGGTGCTCTGCAATTCAGGGCTGGTTTTTAACAGAGTTCTGCCTTGAGCATGGCTATATGTGCACATGGGGAAAGGTATTAAAAAGACCAAATCACACACTCGTGCAAATGTAGAACAATAATGTTTTCATTATAATTCTGTATGCACACTTGAGATTAATCTTTTAGAATGTCAGAGTGAAAATAAAATCCTTCCTATCATTTGCAGTTATTTGCAATATTTTGAACATTTATCAGGATAGATCTGCAAGATTCCTGAGGGCTAGACCATGTAAACCTGCAGCTCGTGTCCTGGGGACAGACTCCGGCAATGTGGAGAGCCTTATTGTGCGCTCAGACTTGAGAGTTACTGGTTGACAGAGCCCTCCTTGAAGGGGTGACCTTTATAGAGACATACAGGGCTGAAGTTTCAGCACTTGCAAAGGGACATTAAAGGGAAATGTGTTTTTAATGTGAAAAGTTATAAAGTGGTATGGATGGTGATCTGAGTGTCAGGCATTAGCAAAATTACTGGTGATGGTTTTGGCAATGGGTAGGTATTTCCCACTTCTTTCTTCTCCTTTTAGGAAAGTAAGAGAATAGTGCCCCACAAAATAATAATAATAATACTTCCTCATTTCATAGATTTTGGCTTTGTTCTTGCTTTTTTAGAAAAATGCACTTGTATTCTCTTGAGAATCTAGAAAGATGCCCACGTAGAACTGAACAATTCTGTATTTGGGGCCATATGTTCTGTGGGGCATACAGTGAAAAAACTGCATAAGTATTCATTTGTGGAACAAGGCAGGGATCTGTGGGGAAATCCTGCACACAGTCATCTAGTTAAAAGCTTCTTCACAGGCTGTGGGAAGCTTTTTACTGTCTTTTGTCTGGTTTGCTAATTTAGCATCAGTTTTATGCAGCTGTGGAAGTGTGTGACTATATTAATCATCACAGGATCATCACAGAACTCAGTGGAGCTGTCCTTTGCAGGAAGACTGTTAACTGCATGGATATCACAAGGTTGTGGCATTAGAGACATTGTTGCTTAATATAGCAATGGCCCCTTCCTTGCCTGCTAAATTGTATATTCAGTATTTTCATAAGTGCTAAGCTCACTTGAAATTTAAAAACAATCCCTTCCCACAAAAACCTAAACAGAATTATCACTGATTTTGTTTCAGTAAATGCATGTATTTATGAAAGTTGAAAGTCTGTTACTTAAAAAATGTGCCCTGGTTGAGTTTATAAATTAAACAACAAAATTAGTAATTTTTAGAATATTATACTGCTAGTCATTGGCTGCATAGAGGATATGCCCTGCATTTTCACTGTATTAAAGGCAATGTCTCTAACAAACAAACCCAAATACCCTCTGCCAGGGGGAAAAATAAAGCAAAACAAGCAGCTAATTTTCATAAATTTACACATAACACAACCTTTAACTATTATAATATTTTTGGAAAAAATCCTTTGCTTATGACAGATCCCAGTGTGTTATTTGGAGGTGGTTTTTTTTTATTGTTGTTTTTGGGTTTTTTTTTTTTTTTTTTTTTGCTTTTTAAATTCTCTGAGCTCTTGGACAGTGTTGGAAAAAAACAGAGGCCTCAGGATAATGCCCGACTGGCAGGTGTTCTGTCCCTTTAAGAGCCTGAGCTTGATTGTCATGAGGAGTCAGCATTCTTCAGAGTGACAATAGTTAAAGTCTGATTTTAAAAAAATTATTGAAAAAGATAGCACTTCCTTCTACAGTGAGCTTTCTAGATACTGAAATGCAATCTGTTCCCCATATCATCTGCTGCAATGTCCAAAGGAATTCTAATTTCTAAAATATTTTTTAAAGCACTAAGATTAGATGCAAGAATGGTAAAAGGAGAAGGAATACCAAATGAATAATAAAATATTCAGAGCTTTTCAATTAACTGCTCAGACCATTAGTATACTAGTGGATTATATAATAAAAATCATGTCTATTAATTTTTTGCAGCCATTATCTTGTATGTGATTTACTCCCTTCAAATCATTAACAATGCTATTAAAAGGTGAATGTAGATGAACATTCTGGGTAGTGTGCAGGAAAATAATATGGCTAAGGGTCAAGAATGAAGCTGAAAATGAAGAGATTTTAGAGGACAGAGGTGGGGGACTGGAAGGAAACAGAAACCTGAAAGGAAATGAAACGAGGAGGAAGGAATACAGCAAAACCATGATCTGACTCTTTCCAGTTCCTTACGGTAGCTGAAGTGCTTTTCTGGTAAGATGCCTCCTGTCTTCCCCAAAATGCTGCAGTTTAATCTTAATCCTGAACAAACCTTCATTTCATGAAAGGCACAGCCTTTTGGAATCACACAGCTCTTCTTCACAATGGAAATCTGTGTGTACACCATGAAGAAGATAAATATGTGTACGAAGAAGAGTCCCTGGGGTCTTTTCTGAAGCAATGAAGCATCCTTGTTTCAGGTTACAATGGCAGCTTGAGGGCAGCATTTCCATCCAGAAGAAAATGGCTGTGACTCTTCATAAATAGAGCCCTTCTTGGAAAATGAGATAAAATGCATAACCAGGAATGTGTTAACCAAAGAGAGAAGAGAAACATCAGCAAAACGAAAATGAACGGCTGACACATAGTTGGGAAAAGGTTACCAGTGGGAATTTCTTTGTCTGAATGGATGTTTTGTTGTATAAATAGATGTGTTTTTGTCATTATATTAGTTGCTAGTATTAATTAAAATTGTGATAAAATTTCCCTGGTGCTTTCCACACCTGAAAATGACAGTCCTTCACACAGCTGTAAGGATTCACTAAGTCAGAATTTTTGTGTTAATGTTCATATCTTATGCTCAGGTACCAGCTAATTAGACCGTGCATTTAAAGTGAGTTAATTCTTTCTATATTTTCTTTCTTTATGGTTCTGAGTAGAAAGGTTGGACTGCTGCAGATGAGGTAGTAGCAATGCTTTGTGACTGACTAAGCCTATGATAATAAAAGACCCACAATAGGTTTTGTATATCCAGCATCTTTTTATAAACAGACTCCCCACAAATGTCAGCTGGTGGGAGAAGGGACGCTAGCCAGCCTGGCACGGGGATGCTAACAGCATTGTCTCTGTGAAACAAGATGATTGAAGATTTTGGCCTGCAGCATGGCTGTGTGATGAACTCCCCAGTGTTTGCTTCTTGCCTTCCCCCCAACTCCTTCACTGATACTCTGACAGCAGCAGAAGACACCTGCACACTTACACCCATTTTATAAAACCCATTGGCCCAGGCCTAACCACTGGGCATGTCGGGACTCTGTTGTCTGACACTCTGTCCCTCAGATAACTGGGAAATTAATGAGTTTTCACACCCAGCAATTATTTTACCTTTGCAAGAAAAGAGAGAAATGGGGTGATACTTTTAATAGCAATTAAACACCAAGGATAAGTTGCAAACCTGAGTTGCAGCTACTGGTTGCAATTGTTCTTCATACTCTCTCAGCTTCTGGTTCTGGACCTTCTGGAATTCTGATTGAAAGTCTGGTAGAAGTTTACTCCCCAAGTCAGCAAATATTGCCTAGTGGAAGAATTGCCTTTTGAGTCTACTGTACAAGAGAGACTAAGTTGGAGAGTGAAGAATGGTAACTGTAGGTGCACAAGGACCCTGTGGTTGGTGTTTCGTTTGGTTGGTTTTGAAATGTGCAGGTTTCATCTCATTACTTGTTTCACAGGTCAGTGTTATGTCTCCCTTCATACATATCCAAAGGAATGAAGATCAAGGCCTTAAATAGTTGTTTTTCTCACGTTTCCATGGGTTTTGATATGTGCCTTCAGTAATTTCTTTGAGGAATGTTAAGTGACTTATTCTTCTGCTGTCTGAGTTACAGGGTGCTTATCTCTAGAAGGAAAAAATATACGGCCTATTTATTAACCATTTTAGCAATATGCAAAATTATGATACATTATTTTTGTACTATTTCACAGCAATTAATATATTTAATTAGCATAACCTGACATAATGAGAGGGAACATTTACAAAATTTTTCAGTTTCACAGAGGCAAATCATGATTTGAACATCAGCACCATGATATATGTCATCCATAAGTTGTTTTCAAGAATACTGCAAAAGAAGCAATCTCTTCCTTAGAAGTTTTATATAGGGGCTATATAGAGAACTACAGATTTAACTGGGTTATCTGGCCCTGAGCATGTTCTAGAAGTCACACCACCAAATGAAGTAATGCCTGATGGGATGAAAGGATCTCCAGAGAAGCACTTTTTGATTTTTAGAAAGCATGAGAGAAATATTAATATATATGTGCCACGCAATTTAGAGTTTTCTGTATTTTGACTGTGTTTCTTTATATGTTAAAGGTACATTACTCCACACATTCTCAACTGCTTTCATAATGAAACAGAGTGAAGGGATGAGAAAAGAATTAATAAATGCCATACAAAATTCAGTCTACCTTTCATGGAGCTTGACATTTAACATCTGCTCTCAAAGAGCCTTAATTTATGACTTCATATTGTTCCTTGCTTCAACTACAATCTTTATGCAAAAAATGTAGTAAAGGCTAGCTTTTAAAAAATTCTGCATTCTCATGAATGTGAGTCATTGTTTTAATGCCTCCTGCCACAAGGCTTCTGCTGATTCCTTATTCCCAACCCAGTTGAGTTCTCTTTCTATACAGTAGCATGTCCCTTATTTCTCCCCCAGTCTTCTGCAGAGTACTTCCGTTTGTTGTCCATCTTCTCCTTAGTGTGCTGATGTCTGAGCTGATAAACTTGAGCCCTATTGTACTGTTGCACAGCACTATTTTCATCATCAGATAATGCAACTGTCTGACATTATATTTTTAATTAATGTTGGATTCATATATATTTGTGACTTCTACAGTTTAATTATGTACTCCTTTAAAAAAGTACTTTCTTTTCTTCATTAGGAGCTGCTAACTGATGAATCCTTGAAAATTTGGGGAATTTTTCTCTAATCTGTTCTTCAGTGAATACACATTCTGTGTAGTATCAAAATGAGTCTGAAACAAGAAAATTACAAGGTTATCCATTAATGGGCTTCTATCAAAACTGAGAAAATCATAATCTTTCATTAGCTGAGGTGGTTTTAACACAGCGTCTTTGTAAGCCAAAAGATGGGGTAAAGGCAAATTTCTGAATGTCCATAAGTTACTTTAATTGTTTATCTGGAACACTTGTTGTGTTAGTTCTTCTACACTGTAATAGATACATAGATTCTGAGTTAATAGTGGCAGCTTTATGTCAACTTTCATAATCTGAATTATGTCTCATAAGTGACATAAAATATCACTAACACATTCTGAATATGGCCATAGATAAAAAAATAGATAAAAATCTTTTCTGTTCACGTAAAAATCTAGAAACTGCTCCAAATTGATTGAAATGAAGACCTGACTGTAGTGAAATAGCAACTTGGCAAAACTTCAAAGTGTATATAAACAACACAATTAAAGAAGCATAAAAGTGTAACTATAATGATCAGAAGATGTGAATAGTTAGAAATACTTTTTGGGCCTTTTAGTGGTAGCATCAATATTAAGAAATGAAGTTTGCTTGAAAATAACCTTTTAACAGCATATGAGAACTCTGGACTGAAGGGGAGCTCTGAGCTGATCTTAGAGCTCTGGTGTTACTGAGGCTGGTGAGGTGTCATTATGTAACCAAACCAAGCTGATTTCTTTGCAGTGATCCTTGTGTTTGTTAAATAACACATAACAGAAAATAACAAAATGAAACAGTATAACTCCTTATTTTCTTCCTGGTTCATACCATATACTAAGTATGCCTTTTACAGGTTTTTGTCTTTATTTTTCCCAAATGCTTGCAATTTTTTTCTTGGCCTAGAAATTCCACTTAATAAAATTAGTTTCAGCTTTGTTTGCCTTTCCCCAGCTCCCCAGAAAAACTGATGCATACATTTAAAGCACCCTTTTTCATTTATTAACTGGATAGTAGCTTACCATAAGCATGTCCTCAGTATTCTTAGTATTATTGTTGTCATTTGTTGGTCTATTGCTTGTTTTAATTTGTGTTTAAATAGAAGTTGCATGGCAGCAAGCCACATGTTTCTTGTTCTCTACTGCATCTGGAGTCATGTTCAGTTAAAGTTCGCTGGTGTTTGTCCTTGGGATTTTGGCTTGGTCAGAGTGGAGAGTTATCCACAGAATTTTAATATGAGCTTCACTGGTGTTTGAAGCTCAGTGACGTTTGGAACTAAAGTTGGATTCTAGTCCACTGCTATTCTTAATTTTACTTTGTTTATTAATGCTACTGTAACAAATGTATTTCTGATGCCATAATTCCTATTGACTCTGATGCCATCAACCTTACTCTTAACTTCTTTATATGTCAAGAATGACCTGAAGAATGTATCACTTATCATTTCAATTGTCAGGTTAGTTTTATACACAATAGACTGAAACTTCACCAAGATCCATGAAATGAGTTTGTTTAGAGTTGGTCAAAGAATTATCTCTGCTTAGATGCCATACTGACTTTGTAAGGTGATATTTCGCTTTTAAATGTTTGTGTGGGTTTTTTGTTGGTTTTTTGTTTTGTTGGGTTTTTTTTAATTCCTGTAAGACATTTTAACATCTGTCACCCTTGTAGTAAAGGTTATTACAGGCGTATGTCTCATCAGATACACACACCACAAAATATGGCATGTCTTCACAGGCACACTATGCTAAAACACAGGGTGATTAAATGGAGAACATTGGGAAAAAGATGTAAAGACAGGGAAATAAAGGGGAAAAGTGTTTTCTGTAGGCCGGTAGTACTGCCACTTATAAAAATCTTACTGTGATATTTCAATATGTTTTACTTTAAAGATGAGATTTCATTTTATTTGGATGTAACATAAATCCATGGACAGCAGTGGTTAGATTTGAGAAACCACAATAAGTCAGTCTTTCATAACAAAACAAAGAAATTTAAGAAAGAATGGATATTCTTTTTTTTGTCTGATTTCTGGGTTTTGTCAGTTTGAAGGTGATTTCTGAATAGACTAAAGTACCTTTTCTTATTTGTGGAGCAGCCTGTTCTCTTCTGGTATTATATTCCAGGAAAGATTCACTGGGTGCATTCCTTAAACATGACTGTGCATAAAGCATGTGGGGATCAAGGGAAAATAAATTGCTTTAGACTAATAAGTTGGATCTATGTCTTTACTGTTGTTAGGCATAAATCTTCCTGCATATAGGTCTAAATAACTTCTTGTGATAGAACAAATGGTTCTGGAGAGATGATTATGAATATGAAGCCGAGAAATATTTATTTACATTCAGTTAGTTTCAGTAGGAAATACAGATCACTGTTTTCCATGTGTACATGTATCTGAAATGTATTCTGTTTGGTGGATTGCAGCTACATACAACAGACATCACACAGGTGAGTGTTTTCTGCCTCTACATATTTTCATATTGAGATGCTGTCTGGTTATTAAAGTTCTGTGTTTGTGTTTCTCAGGAATTACAGGTTAAGTTCCATGATTCCATTATGTCTAGGCTCTTGAATGGTGTTTTTCATTGGAGCTCTGGGCTCAGCAGCTCAAGAAATGCAGGGTAAAAGCATGTTTTGCTAGAGATTTAAGTTTCTATTTTAAAATTCACAAGTTGATATGGACTTATTTTAGGGATAGCAATGTCAAAGAAATATACCTTGCACTGGGAATGGAATGGCATGAGCTCTGCAGCAGTCTTTATTCTTTGTGTGAGTTCGCTTCATGCATTTGGAGGAGCTGAGGAAGATCCATGTTCCATAGCAAAGTCATTTTTTTTGTTGAGGCTTCTACTGTTTTAGAGGAGTGTAGCAGTTAATGGCCTTCCACTTAGAGCTTGAGGTGTTCTTCTGATGTTCTCTTCATTCAGAGTGTTGAGGAAATGAGTATATGATAAAACACAGTGTGTCATGCTTAGGGTGGCTCTGAATAAGCTATCTCAAAGTCTTTGGAACAAGAAGAACTTCTGAACATGATTTGAAATTCACTTGGAAACAGAAAACATCTTTGTACTTCGGGTGAGATGAGGGAATTCTGTCACAGCCTTCCTTTGTGACCTTTGGCTCTGTGGTGTCTGGGCTTGCCGATAACTGTATACATGCACAAACACCGAAAGTATCACACGTAGAATGTGGTGTTTCACTCCTGGCCAGCCCCTGGCCTAACATTCACACAGAAGGGGAAAGATACATAAATTAACAAAAAATTTTGGTTTTTAATCCTAAATACTAGTCCTGTCTGTTGTAATGTGCTGCTAAAGAAGTTTTGCAGCGTGATGGGAAATAACATTGCGGAGTGCATTATTATGCTCATTGTGGTAATTATGTCTATAAAATTGCAATCCAACCTTGTGAATTATTGTGGGATGACTCATAAGTGGTGATAAGTTGTTACAACAAGCCTTTGGTGAGTTGGTATTTGCAGATGAGATCCATAATTAGTGGAAGATCCAGAAACTGTGCTCACATAGAGGCCGTTTTGGAAAGATCTGAAGTCAGAAGGAAAGAATTTCTGGCACTTGCATGATTTTAAGGCCAGGTCAGTAATGACTACAATAAGAGAGTACTGCTTTTAATTTTTTTAACTATGTAAAGTATTTTTAGTAAATTTATATTTTACAAAATTTTTCCTTCTGAGTATCATAGACAAATGATTGGATGTGCTGTCCTAGTACTAGTTCAAGATCCTCCAATCTATAGTGTCTCCATCAGCTACATAAGAACATTTTATGTACTGCTTGCTTGAGGATGACAGAAAGTGCTGCACATAAAATAGCCCATTTGGAAACAGTGAACTCTTTCCCTCCAAAATGATTCTTGGTGTGTTAGATAACCACTTCATAGCCATCCAAAATAGAGAAAGAAAAACAGAAATATGGCAAGAACAGACTATATAGCTAACTGTGTATATGTATCTCCAATGTTACAACAAGATGCAAATGGGATTTTTCACAAAATCATTTGTTGTGGGAGTACTGAAATATTAGTACAGTTTATCCACCATATAAATTAAAACCTGATAATATTTACAAAAGTGGTATTTTCCAAGGAATTTAAAAATGCAAAGATTACCTGGACTAAGAATAAAATGGAAATGTCTTCTACTGTTATGAATAAAGGCGCCTGATTCTTCAAGCGCTTGCAGGCACAAGGAACTGTGAAGATACCAGCAGCTCACTGGTTCTTTCTATGGCTGATTTTGTTCACCTTTGATGCTGCAAATACCCATCAACATTATTTTTCTAATAGCAGTAGCTCTAATGGAGCTATTTACATGAGTAAGACAAGTATTTGAAAATTTCTAAGGAATCCTTCCCTCAATATTAATGGATAATATGAGCTATTAACTAATTAATGTGCACTTGTGAATGGTGAAATACTCCCGCAGATGCTTAAGACAGTATCATAAATTTGCTACCACTAATCATGCAGTAATGCTACTAGTATACTTAGTTGTCTTCAGGTTTGGGCCATGATTTCAGTATAGTGGTAATTCAATAAAATTTTATTTTAGGCTTGTGACAGTTTAATGTTTAAACCAATCAATGTTTTTAAAGTAGTCTTAAAAGTGTCTATTTCATTGTCCTCTCTGGGAGAAAGAAAGCACAATGGAAGGAAAACTATAGAAGCAGCTGAGTAAGATCTTTCATAAATATTCAAGTGTGCAGTTTTCAGCTGCTGGTTTGCTTGCTAAAGGGCTAAGGTGAAATCTGTGAAGTGTTCATTGGTGAGAAGATTACAGACCTAGAGTTGTCTTACAGATCCTTTATCCTGTACTACAGACTCACCCAGGGGACAATATATGCTAGCATGACACTTGACTGGAAATCAGAGCTCAGCACGACTGTGTACCTTCTTGCTGGTTTGGTTTTTATTTCTCTGAAATCAATAGAGATAGTAAGACTGGGACAAAGCCAGAAATATTGCTTAACTGGGCCTGAATAAGGAGGACCTCAGGACAAGAGGTAGATGGGGACAGAATTAAAAGATCACAACCTCTGAGGCAGGTTGACTCGCCAAGGAGATTTACACCCCTTTTCATTTACCAGACACAGTACTTACGTGATGTTAGATGTACTTACTATTTTCTTGACCAATCCTGCACTCATGCTGGAAGGTTTATGAGCTTCTTGCAAATATCGAAGGAGGTCTCATGCATCTATTTGTTCTTTATGGTCCCAAATTCCCATTTGATTTATTTTCTTACACTCTTTTAGTTAACCCCTGGGTTCTATGGAAGCTCTACTTCAGTTTCAACAGGATTATAGCCCTCTCTACTCCCCCTCTTTCTATTTGGTAGATTGGCATTGATGAGCTGCATATTAGTTTTCTGCAGTGACATTTTCAACTTTCTCCATAATATTAGGGACCAGAAAGATGATCTTAAAAATTATAATCAAGCCTGAAGCTGTTTTGATCTTCAGAAAATGAGTATACATACAATGGAGGCTAGTGTTTCCTCCCATCAGTTATGATTTATTTTCCCATAAGAGTTCCTTGGCTCACTGGAACCATGGGGAAAAGTATTTTAGAGTTCCTGGAGAGGTTTTTTTTCTTCTGTGAATGAAGGATATGGTGTGCACATGAAAGGTGACTGCATGCAGTGTTGAAGGAGAATTCCTCTGATGCAGAAAGACTGTTTCATGATTTGGATTAACATAAACGGTTAATTACTTGAATTTAAATATTATTGTGATATGTTGACCCTGGCCAGATGCCAGGTTTCCACCAAAGCTGCTCTATCACTTCTTAGCTGGACAGGGGAGAGAAATTATTATGAAAGGCTCATGGGTTGAGATAAGCTCAGGAAGTGATCACTCAGCAATTACCACCATGGGCAAAACAGACTCAACTTGGGGAGATTAGTTTAATTATTACCAATCAAATCAGAGTAAGATAATAGGAAATAACCCCAAACTTAAAAACATCTTCCCCCTACCTCTCCCTTCTTCCTGAGCTTGACTTTATCCCTGGTTTTCTCTACTTCCTTCCCTGGAGCAGTGCAGAGGGACAGGGAATAGGGGTTGTGATCAGTTCATCACATCTCTCTGCTGCTTCTTCCTCCACAGGGGAGGACTCCTCACACTCTTCCCCGATCCTGTGTCTGGTCCCTTCCACAGGAGACAGTCCTTCACCAACTCCTCCATTGTGCATCCTTCCCACAGGTTACAGTTCATGAACTGTTCAATGTGGATCCCTTCCATGGTGTGCAATCCTTCAGGAACAGGCTGCTCTTAGGGTCACAGCTGCCTTCAGGCACCCATTTGCTCTGGCATGAGGTCCTCCACAGGCTGCATATGGATCTCTACTCAGTACACTGCTGATCTCCATGGGCTGCAGGGGCAGCTGCTCCACCATGATGTCCATCATGGACTGAGGAGAATCTCTACTTGGGCACCCAGAACACCTCCTGCCCCTCCTTCTGCACACTGATGTCTGCAAAGCTGTTTGCCTCAAATATTCTCACTCCTTTCTCTCTGCTGCTGTTGTTCTGTGCAGGGCTTTTTACCCCCCATTTAAAATATATGGTCCCAGAAGTACTACCACCATTGCTGATGGGCTCAGCCTTGGCCAGCAGTGGGTCTGTCTTGAACCCAGCTGGTGTTGGCTCTGTTAGGCATGGTGGAAGCTGTAGCCCCCTCATTGCCTAAATTTTGTCATGGAAACCCAATATAATTAGGTGTTAAATGTGCTGCAGTGCACCAATTCGGCATTAAATCCATATACTTAAGTCTAAAAGAACAGTTTAACAAAAGACTTGAACTTGGAATGGCTCCTTGTAACAAAAATGCTGGCCTAGACACCTGCATGAAGATCCAGGTTACAATCCGTTAGGGAAAACCCTACTGGAGAAATTTTGGAGCTTGTTGGTTGACATAGAATTATCTAGACCTTGGTTTATCCACATCTGGGATTTCAATAGGGCCAAGAAGGCATTTCTTTAGGAATTATTTATATAAAACTAAAAAATGCATAATTGAGTATTTCTTCTCTGTGGTGACAACTGACGGGACATGAGGGAATGGCCTGAATTTTTGTCAGGGGAGGTTGAGGTTGGATATTAGAATAAGGTTCTTCACCCAGAGGGTGGCTGGGCACTGGAACAGGCTCCCCAGAGAAGTGGTCACAGCATCAAGCCTGACAGAGTTCAAGAAGGGTTTAGACAATACTCTCAGCACATGCTGTGACTCTTGGGGATGGTCCTGTGCAGGGCTAAGAGCTATCAATGATCCTTATGGGTCCCTTCCAACTCAGAATATTCTGTGATTTTGTATTATGAAACAGATCACATTATATTAAGCCACATATTTCTAAATGTCTTAAAAATGTTATAGGATTGGCCATTGTTATGGATTTCTTACACAGCTAAAAACAAGATTGAAATTAATGAAGATATTTGGTGTTAAAAGTGCATACAGAAATGACAAAGGTTGATTGGATTTACACAGGCATAAATGCAAAATGACCCCCATCATCAAAGGAATTGTGCTAGATTTACAGTAGTATAAAGAAGATGAGAAACTGGCCCAGGGTAGGCACTTTAGCAATAAAATGTATCCATTTATAGGGTGAAAATGTATAGCCATAAGAGATACGAGGAAGCCAGGGGGGATTCTGTCAGTCAGGGCCACCAATCGGCTTGGGTCAGCTATCTAGGCTGCCTTTCATAGCACCTGCTTCTGTAAAGAATTTTCAAAGCTCGAGCGCAAGTGGCACCTATGAAAAGTTTGCCAAGGGTAGGAAGAAATAAAAAGTATAGTGGCTCAAGCTGTTTGCTATATTGCCTAAACCACTGGCATCCATGGTGTATAATCTCTGAGACTTTGTACAGCCTGCTGGAAGCTGGCAGTTGCTAGATAGACTCCTGTGCGCTTGTCTGTCATATTACTGGCCCTACAGAAAATGCTAATTGAAAGTTTGCTTTGGCTAGCTGAGCTCCTGGGGGTCTTCCGGGCCCTCCTCTGATGGAAATCTATATAATCTATAGAACAAATCCAAGCCTTTTTAGTGTACCAGTGACAAAGAGTTGGTTTTACTTATGATTAGTTTAAAATGAAATTAATGGCAATCTTCCTTGGTATTTCTTCTTAGGTGGAAACTTTGTGCTCTTTCATCCTATATAAAGTTCTTCAGGGAGAATTTAAAACCTCAGAAAAAGTGCTACCACAGTGATGGTACAACAAGTTGTTGTACAGTTTCTAGCCTGTGCCTGTAATCTTGAAGTCTCGTGCACACTGAAAAATTTTAAGCTTCTTTAAAAATGAAAAGATTTTTTCATGGAGCTAAGTCAGATTCTTATTCTAAGATGTTTAAAAATATCCATCTCTCCCTTACTACTATGGATTTAACTTTAAATTATCATCTTTCTACAGAGATAAATGAAAGTGCTGGTAAGAACAGTAATACAGTAGCCTGGCTGGCACTCCACTATTGTTCCAGTAGGTACAACCATCTGCAACAGACACTTCCAGGATTGATAGCAAACTTCAGTCATTCAATACAGCTGGAAATACCAGTCCATCTTTGGTGAAGGGCACTATTAATAGCCAGGTAAAAGCACTTGTGTATTAGAAGATTCCAGTTATGGTCATATTGTGTCAGGAAGATGTCAGTGTTCTATCTCGTCTTGCTACTAATGATTGCTAATATAGTACTTACAGGATAAAAATGAGGAGGAATGTATTACAAAGTTATAAATCAATCAAAGTTTTTGTGATACATTTATATGCTTTTGCAGCTTGTTAAATCATCAAAACCCTCAGATTGATTTTAACTTTAACAATCAATCCTCTCTATGTTTTTGAACATGCAGTCAAGAGTTAAATTTTTGTAACTATAAATATTGAGAAGAATATTATGACAGTAGCAGGAAGATTTATTACATTCTGATGGCAGAGCTGAGAGGATGTATATACTATACCACTGAAGTGTCAAGATGCAAAGGTTGATTAGTCAGAAAGATTTTGTTTTACACAGAGGAAACTCATCTGTATGTTCATCAGCTGATATGCCGCAGGAATTCATCTGCACAGTTCTTTATGCTTGAAGATGGTCTGATATCAGCCTGCACGTAGGAAAATGTTTGAGTTTATATTGAGAATGCTTACAACATTATCTGTGATGAAGCTACGGCAGTACACAGGTAACTGTCACATCTAAGGTTCTACAGCCACTCAATATTCATCATGGCTTCTGATAAGCAGTAAACGACTCTCAAAAATCCAGGCTTTCTGTTCAAACATTTACCCAAAAGGGGAAATTCTAAATTGGGAGGGAAAGAGAGCAATTAAGTCTCTGAGTGTAATCAACTGCTAGCTTTTAGGTTTACAGGAAAACTTTGTCTTTGAATACCATCCAATAAGTATATAAACATTTGAAAGTTGACCTGACAAAAGCTTTGCAATTGAGACATGCGTAGGTCAGGAATAAGGCTAAATCTCTCAGACACATTGTTTGCAATTAATATAGCTTCCAAAAGGAATGCATTTTTATTAGGTATTTATCAATTTACTGTGAAAACTGGTCTGTGCAATATTTAGAAAGACCACGGAACTTTGATTAAGGAAGGAGAGTCTGAAAAGTTGGAGGCTGCATTTGGATACACATCAGGTGTGCTGTGTTCAGTGGCTCTGCACAAGTATGACCCATTGCAATGGTGCCATGAATACCCCAGCTAAACCCCTTTGGTTTAGCTAACCTTGCCTACTGCTCAAGAACAGGCAAGTAGCACACATATATTCACTTTGTAAATACTAAGCAGACTCTATTATTTGCAGTGGTCTGCATATATCTTTCATCTTAAACCATTTTTATTTGAAAAAAGCTTGTATTATGTGAACAGAAAACACTTATTAGAAGGATTAAAAATAGGCTAATGACAGATATCAAAATATATTTGTGTAAAGGGAGAGATTAATTTGGTAGATTTATTTCCAACAGAACTTTCCAGGGATCTAGTCTTGTTTTGGTACCAATATTTTTGTCAAAAAAACCGCTGGACAATGATGAAAAGCATTAGTTCCTAAAGTCTGTAGATGAGACAAAAAAAAAGTTAAGAATGTAAGCAGTAATTCTGTCTTAGAAAAATATAGTACCATGTGAATATATTTCAGTAGGAGCTGTCAATGATGTAGCTAAACCAGGCAAAGGCTTCCTTGGCTGTATTAGAAGAAAAGTACCAGTACGAGTAAAGAGGTTCAAACAATAGTGGCAAGATCACTAATAGAACTGTGCTGTTTTCTGGAGACTACACTTCAAGAATTAGATGTGGAAGTAAGAGAGTTCAAATACGAGCCATGGAAATTATAAAGGTGCTGGAAAACAAGCCTTATTCTTCCAAGAAAAAAGCAAGTTCTACTTACACAGCTTCTTGGAGATAAGGTCAAGAATCACACGGATACCCTTCCATTGAAAAAATGTGATAATTGGGCTTTTCTCTCCTGCTGACAAAGCATAACAAGATCGAATGGCAGAAGCTGTGAGAGTAATTAGATGCAGGAAGTGCTTGACAGGTGAGGTGGAGGACTCTGCATTACTTAGATTTTTAAGGAAGGGAGATTAGAGATTCTTAAAAAAAATAGTTCAGCTTCAATGAGAATTTTTCATACCTGTGTGTTGATAGGGACAGGAATGTGGGGATGGCAGTGAAAGTGGATTGCTGGAGATTTCCAGTAATCTTTTCTTTCCTTGGAGTTTGTAAATCAGAGTTCCTTCTTTTGGGGGTTGTAGCAAGAACTGAAATGCTTGAATTGCTCTCCCTGAAGTACTTGTGCATTGCTTTGTGACACGGCCAGCTCTGCATTAAGGCAATGGTTATAAAGAGTTCTCAAACTTCAGAGCTTCAGCTGGTCCAGAAGGAATTTCCTCAAACATCCAATATATATAGATCCAAGGATTTTGTTTGTTTGTTTGCAGCTTCCTCTAAAGGACTTGTCTTGCTCATGTACTTGTGTTAGACCAACTGATGCCTGACAGGGAATAAATACACCTGGACCCCAGACGGGGAAGGCCCTCAGTGGTGGAGGCTAGAGTTCATTTGCTGAGATCACTTGAGCATATCTCACCTCATCAGTTTCCTTCCTCTGCTGAAATTTTGCCTCTTGGACTCTTTGTGCTCCTCTACCTCCTGCCTCAGCAAGTACTGTAATACCCCAATGGGGTCAAATATTTTGGTTGGATGACAAATTTGGGGAATTGATTTGGTCCACCTGAATGAAACTTAATGACTTCTGATTAACAGATGGCCAGCTGTAAGCACTAATAATTCTTTCTGCCTTTGAACTATAAAATTTTGAACTATAAAATTTAATTACTTTTATTTAAGGCTCTTTGCTTAACAGTTAGAGTTGTGTCTCTATTTTATCCTTTGGGTTGATTTGAAGGCACTCCTACATTTCTAAGGATTATTATTGTCCCTCTAAATACCTCTGAAAAATCCTGCATCCTTCCTTAATGAAAAGTGTCAGTGAAGACATGTCAAAGCTTCTGCTAGTCAAGATGAACTGCAGCTTTTCTCAAGAAAACTGGGAGGAAGGAGTGTTGGTACACACAGACTATGGCAACATAATTATACCCTGTGCCAAAGAAAAATTCCTTTGGTCATTGTAAGTCAGCAGAATGAGAAGTACAAGGGATCCAGAGAAACTTCATCACATTCTTTAGTTTTATTGGGAAAGAATTCAAAATATATGGGTTTACAGCATGAAGAATGTACTGCTCTAATCAGAGCTTCATGGCAGCACTGGTTCCTAACATACATGTGATATTTCTAGTATGCTCCATTTACTTTATTGCTTTGTAGAGACGTTTACAGTTTAACCAGCATTAATGATGAACCTGAAACTATGATGCGTTAAGTGTTTTTAACAAATGCACAAATGACACAGCCACATAGCTTAGCCCAGAAAACCAAAGGTGTTTTAGAGTAGGCAAAGTATAATTCTGGTGGCTGCTGAATCATTTGGTCTGCCAAGGTGTAAGTTCAGCAACGTTTAAACCCAAGTGATGTTTTGAAGTTCCTGTGCCCTTTTTTTGGTTTTCATTTTGCATTATGAACAAGGCTTCACCATAGCTAACAGTAGCCCTCAGTGACAGATCTTTTTAATGGATACTTCTTTTCTTAACATAAAGATGAAGGAAAAAAGTGAGTGTTGTATGCAGTAAAGTTTTCATGTTTATTAGAAAGGTGAAGACAGTGACAGAAAGTTTTTTCTAAGCTATTACCCTTAGGTATGAATTTGGCAGCTGTTATAAACAGGTTCTCTGTTTCTCTATTACATACTGATCTGATTCAATACTAAAAGCACAATTTGGGGACAAACAGTTCATTCTGCCCAACCTGCTGAAATTCATCTTCAGATGTTTTTGGTGAATATTTACTGTAATGTATTCTGTTAGCATTACAGTTTGTAGGTTGAATATAGTCTTATCTTCCTCACTGTATATATGCATGTGAACACTATTTGTGCAAAACATGTTATCTATTCTTTGAGTTTTGTTATTTGCAATGTTACACTTTCCTTTTTCTGAACTAAAAAGTGTACTAACAATTTATTGTAAGCATATACAGGTGATTGCATTTAATGGACACATGACAAGCATAAAAAATGGTGCAATTGTTTTAAATTATACAGTCAGATACATTTAAAGTCTTCGTTGAATACATTATGAATAGTTAATAAATTACTGAAAGTGCAAATCAGTTTGCAAAGGGATTGCAAGGAAGTAAAGAGCTACATTTGTCCTGTTTCCTACAAAGTAATGAGACCAGTGGTGTTGCTAAAATACTTGGCAAGAAAAATCTCCTATTTAGGTGTAGCCTCAAAACCTGCGCCGCACAGTCATCCCAAAAACCTGAGGCCCAGATTTAGTTGTATTGAGGAAACTCCTCACAATTAATGTGAAATGAAATTACTCATTGGATAGTCTTTCTTGCTTGTCCAGCCATTAAATGAACTCTTTAAATGCATTTCTTGTTTTGATTTTTGTTTTGGAACGAGTGTTAAAAACCAAAGATATAAAAAGAATAATGGGCTGCTTAGGATAAGGCATTTCATCACTGACATTTTTCTGAGATTAGAGCAGGCTTTTCAAAGAAAAATAAAGTCTAGAAACTGAGAAAATAAATACTGTTTGGATTATTTTTGTTGTTCTCTGTATCACTGCAATAAACTTCAGCTATAATGCAGATGTTTTATTCTGTACACATACTTTATAGAAAATAAGTAAGACTTCTACTCAGCAAGCAAGACAGGTTTTCCTGAAATGCTTCTCCTTTTCCACTGCTTACTTGTATTTTTTGATAAAATATTTTACTACTTCCTGTGGTAATGAAGCTGATTTTTAAAAAAATTGATGTACAGAGGAAAAGAAAACATCACATAAAACGGTATCAACTAAAAATAATGCAAGCCACTTGTCCAGCTGAATGACATTTTGGGTTAACTCAAAATTCTATTTTTCATTCTTCTCTGGCCAATACCCATGAAAATTTTCTTACGATTTTACCTGGACTTTCTTTTCTCCCCTTACATTTTTAGCTCCAGACTCCCAATAGGGAATGGACTGATTTCCAGCTATTGGACTTTTGTTTAAGCCATAAGTTTCAGCCAGATCTTTCTGTATTTTGCCCCAGGCATTTGTCCCACTTTGCTTTGACACAAGAATAGAAAACCACATTTGTAGTGTTCTTAAATTAATTATACTTTTCCAGGCTTAAAATACTGTGACAGATCAACAAAACAGTAGCAGAAAACTAATTCCTTCAAAAAATATGAAAGAAGGAAGTTGTGTAAGATGGTGTAATTAATCTTGCAATAAAAATAATTGTTTACAGTTAAAATTAATGTAACATGCATTCCTCAGCAGATAATAAATTATGGGTTTTCTCATTAGCATTTGAATTGATTTCCTCTAATTTCTGAGGAACACATGAGCATGTGACTAGATTAAGTTTAATTGGACTACAGCTGGCACTGATTGTGTGTGGATAGGGTGGGGGTTTGACTGATTTGGCATCTTCCTGCATTGTGTTTCATTGTCTATTTCTTCTTGTTCAGCCTTTTCTGTACAGGTTATAAGGCACTGTAAGAAATATTAGAGAATTAAAAGGGAAAATAACTTTCTGTGTACACAGAAAAACGTAGGTGCAGTGTTTATAGAAGGTCTATGGTGTCAGCTGGTGAGAAGGCTGCAAGTGAGGCAGACCTGCCTCAGAGCCAGCCTGCTGTGCAGTGGCACAGGCACCCGGTGCAGACATTGCCAGAAAAGCGTTTGTGGCTCTGGCTGGGGAAGCGTAAGGCATCACTGAGCAGCTCCATGCCGCTTCCTCACGCAGTGAACATCCCCGCTGGCACTGGGAAGTTGATCGAGTCCTGGGTGATGGTCTGGAGCTCAGTGTAGTGTTTAACAGGGAGGACCTGGGGCAGGAATACACATCTTTCTAACTGACTCTCGTTGCACAGGCACTAAGCTGTATCAGACAATGAGATTTTAAAATTTTGCTGCTAGCGTTACTTCAGTTCCTCTATCAGCCTAGCTAGCCCATATTCCTTCATCCAACAGTGCCCACAATACCTTCCTGTGGAAGGGCATGAGATTAGGTCAAGCATGTAGTGACATTCCCTTCTCTGTTCTGGTCTTCACTGATGTATGGCCGTATGATTTTATGAGGCAAAGGTGATGTTTAATAGCCCTGGATGAATTTTTCTTATATGGAAATATGTAACAGCTTTTAAAATTCATGTTGAATTCTCAGCTTTCCCAGTATCCTGTGTCTTATTTTGCTAATAAAACTGCGCATTGGTAGAACTAATTTAATTTGATACTGTCTCATTTCTGTATTAGAAAAAACAAGAACTTCATGCAAGTTCTGATTTTTATACTTAGGTTCATGCCTTCTCTTTAAGTTAAAGAATCTTGCTCTATTTAATAATTTCTGTGAAGTCACTCCATATCCCAATTGCCTTTGCTAGCCTTTTCCTTCTATTTTCAAATTCTGCTACAAATTTTTGAGCTAGAGAAACCAAAACTGTTGCTGAGTACTCAAGAGTAGCTCATTCTGGATTCATACAGTGACATAATGGTTTCTGCTTTTTTCTCTATTCCTTTCTGAAGACAGTAGATTCATATGGATTACCCTTCTATTCAGTGTGACTGGAGGTGGCAGAAACTACTAAACACACACAGATTCAGAGGGCTACCTGTTGAAAAGAGCATCATGCAAGTAGTAGATAGTTTAGAGACTATTCTTTTTGTCTTCTACAAAGATATTTCAAGTCCTGAAAAAAGTTTAAAGAGTCTGTAAATGACTAAATAAATACAGTAGAGGAAGTATTGAACTTGGGGCATATGGTGAGGTCATTAATGGGAAAGAAAAGGCCACAAGGTATAATGGAAAGGCAGATGCTAAGAGTGAGCAATTTAATCAGAAATCCAGATAGAGTGCCAGACTCGCTCACAGTGTAATTCAATTTAGGTCAGCATTTGAGGAAACATATGAAGAATGAATTTGGATCCTGCTGTATAATCTGGGGTTTGATTCTCTCAGTTGTCTTTTGTCTTCCAGGTGCTTTCCATCACAGCTAGAGATGAAAACCAATGTTTATTTGTGGTTCATGCTGTACTTGAAACGAGTAACACATGTGAGGGGAAGCAGAGAGAATGTTTTACACGTTAAATTTAAATAAAAATATTTTAACTAATAGGTTCCTCAAATAGTTTTCCAGAATTGATTTTAAAATGTGCACTGAGAAGGCAGAAGAAGGTATTTTAAGAATGAGTGGTGCACTAAGAGACTTCATATTTATGGCATCTCTTTAAACGTTTCTTTCTAAGCAAGGAAATCTATAGATAGATCAAACCAGATTAGAATAGGGAGAAAACAGAAAAAGACAAGGTAGGGGTAACATTATCCAAAAAATAAGAAAAGAACAAAGAAAGAGTGAAGGATGTCTAGGTTTTCCTTGCATTGGGATTGAAGAGTTGTTTACTCCATGAGTTGCATCATTTACTCAGCTCTTTGTTTTACATATGCATCGCAGAGCATAATTGGAAATGTAGCCCTTGCAACGTACAAAATATTTGGTCCTGTTTGGTGGATATTTTTGGGAGAAATGTGAACATATAAAAATTGTCTGTTGTGCCTACTTCATCCTTTTATTTCCGGAAGGTCAATATTTGCTTGATCTTAAAAATACCCAAGATGTTTGCCTGATACATGTATGAAATGAAGGAAAAAAAATATTTTTCATTTCTTGGGATAAAGATACTATGAAGTATTTATTCCCCCATGGGAGAGTTTGGCCAGTAATTACACACTTGCTTTGAGAAACATACAATAGTTTCTTAAACCTCTATGAACACTGAGAAATGTAGTTTTATGTTTCATCTGAAAAATTACGACTCCAGCAGTGTATTGTACGTCAACATCATGCTGAGACATTGGCTTGCCACTAATTTGAAATAAAGAGTATCCCCTTTTCAGAGGCTGATAATGCCTCTTCCAGATCAGCTTTTCATTGAGTATTTTCTGCCAAATAGTGCTCAGAAATTTGTTAGGTGTTAGAAGTTTGTGAGGTTTAGGAAGCTATAACCCTGATATTCTGGCTACAGACCAATTTCAGGCTATCTGTTTCCTGGGACCAGAGTTGTTAAAGGAACATCTTGTAATCAGGAAAAAAGAATCTCAATGTCAAACTACAATTTTTAGTTAGATCTAGATATAATTATCTATTTAATTATATGTAGTGCAGTATATTTATATTTATTATTAGTCATAGACCTGGTACTTACTGTGTTCAGACAAAAAACTCCAACTTGCATTTAGTGTTTTGAAAGTACTTTTTGAACACTGTGGGTATGAGGTTTATTGTGAGTGTCAAGGAAAATGGAATTACCAGGCTAGTGATCAGCTGGCAGTGGCATGCCCTTTTTAGAATCAAATTAATATTCAAAATATAGGTAAGCAGCAGTGATGCTTTTGCAGTGTTTTCCAGAAAAACAGCGGCTGGTACTGTGTCTGCAATAAAAATAATATGTTAGCAGTTGAGACAAAACGAACAAGACCAACTGTTAACTGCAGATCTGATCGGACTTGTTCTGAATTGTGCTTTTCCACTTTTTTGTACCTCTTTTGTCCCATCTCCAGCTGTGATAAAAAACAGACANTGTAAAGTTAAAAAGTCTGTCTTACATTTAAGCATTAATTTGGAGAGATGCAATGAACTTCCCAGCTTCTCGATGTTTGTTTAAGAAGCATTGCAGGTTTCTAGGGAACCTTCTGCAAAGAAGTTTTCTTGTATTCTCCAAGCCTCATCAAATTTTTTTCTTCTGTTCTCAGTTTATATGCCAATATACATTTTGAATTTGAAGGTTTTAGGTGTCTTAACTAGGCTCTTGCTTCAGTGATTTGCTCTGATCAAAGTATACAGTACCATTTGACTGCAGCAAAATGTGCTGTGTACCATCTCTAATTGGCTGGGCTGTCAGTACAGGATTTTAGCCTGCTGAGAACTTTCAATCTTCTGTGCTTAGTGTGCATTAAATCTCTTGTCATCTACAAAATGCCTTCCCTCCCCCTCTTACTTTGGGCTGTAGGAGAGCTACAGTCCATAACCTTTGTTTTCAGTTTTATCATAAATTGAAATACACGCACACTTAAATTTTCCTAATAAATAAAGTGCTATGTTGTTCTAAAGCTGCCTTTTCACCTCATTACAGCTCAGTGGAGTGGAGAGTGATGTCATGGTTGACCCAGCACCAGCATGCCCATAAATGATACAGTATGTTCCCCCCTTTACTTCCTGGCTAAAGCACTGGGAAGGAGCTTAATATGAAATTCATGCCGTGATGACAGATTTAAAAGTTGCTACAGACTGTAACAGACAGCAACTGCATTTTGCAGACATACATGACACATACCACTCTCTTGTATTCTTAAGTGATGACATTTTCAGTTTAAAGACTTATGATTCTATTGCACATTATGGCTGTCTGTCTACAAAATTAGGCAGGAGGAGGGAAGGAAAGGACAGGACAGAGAAAACACTGAACTTGATACAAAGCTCTGCTTGGAGAATGTTGAATATTATTCTGTGGTTGCAGGGGTGGCTCACACCAGTTTTCAAGCAGGCTGCACTTCTGCTCTGCACCTTTTGGGGGATTTCAACTGTTTGGAGGCAGACAAAACAATTGTGCTTCATCTGGTGAAATGGGCCCCTTGCACTTTTAACAAGGAGACTCTGAATACCCAAACAATACTAAATTGTAAATCTACAAGCAGGAAACTAACATGCCAAACATGAGACACCCTTCTTTGGCCGGGCTTCCCAAGCAATTAAATAAATAGCCATCATGTTGTATCTCTGGGGCAATAAAACATGCCATTGTGGAGAATTTACAGGAATGGGCCAGGGAGGGTGTTGCCTGAGAGAGAGCTGTGACGTTCTGCACTTGCACCTATGTCTGTGCTGGAGACACTTCTCATGACAATAAAGCTTGATTGTAAATACGAACACTGGTTTATAACCTTGGCATCTTCCTTCACCCTCCACTGGCTGCCCTTTTCTGCATCTACTCAGTATCACAGCACTCATGACAGGTAAACAGTCACTCAAATTGATATAAAGCAAAGTTATGCAAATATGTGAGAATGGATTACTAGCATTGCACTAGATCAAAAAACAAAATGACATTGGCCTCTTATCAGAAGACATTTCATACTCTTATTGCAGTTTATGCCAAATAGGCAACCTCCTCCAGTGAAAAGCATCCATTAATTTCCTTCAGGATTCTTAGATGCCAGACTAGGATTTCAGAAAAGCTAAAGTAATAGAATACCCTTGACAATTCCTACATGTTCTCTTCAGAGACATACATGTGCAGAAAGAGGATTTTATGATGTTTTAGAAGCTGAGCACCCTTAAGTGAGAGTTGAAGGAAATCAGTCCCATGTGGAATTATGTCTCCAGCATGGTAGGAATGCTCAGTCACAAGAGATATGATCAATAAAGCTTATAGTTTATGCACCTCAATATTGAGTTTCCACATTTTGATTTAAGGCGTTTCCTGTAACATAACCCATGGGAGCTAAATTTTCCAACCCTGTGTGAATGAAATGTTGCCATTTGTTCAATATTCAGGTTATTTATCATTTGAAGTCCTCCTCATATTACTGAAGCCAAATCTTGTCACAGAAAGAGGCAATTCTTAAAAGGAATATAAAGCTTTGCTCCAATAAGGTATCAGCTAGTGAAGAGTGAGGTTGTGTTAATTAAATCAAAGCAGAATCGAAACTTGAACACAGTTGAATCTGTGAAGTTTTTGTCTCTCAGGCAAACTTTTTTGAGTTTCAAAGGAGTTGTGGAATTTTGGACCTTATTAAAATCATGAAGTCCCTCAAATTGCATTGAAAGATTGACAATGTGAGATTTCTAACTTTGGGCCTCAGTTAAGTTTGCTTGCAAAAAGATTGAAAAAGCATGTTTGCATATAGATTCAGTTCTTCAACAGAGAACCGGATGTACAAGTGATATTTCAAGTATATGATGTATTTTGCAATATATCCTACAATCTGGAATTTATGTGTCTGTGAAAACACCTAAATGCCCGACTCTGATTTTCAAGAGATGTCACACTATTTTTCCCAGCCGGTCTTAGCTGAAATGTTGTGAACAGTTTTGACACATATAGTAAGGTTTGTGGTTTTCTGTCTCCTATTACAGGTGCCAGACCAGTGGGACCATCTTTTTCATTTTTCATTCATTCCAGTTTCCCATATGCATATCAGTTTATTTTTGTCACTTGCAGAGCCTCACTTAGCTGAGTAGCTCTCATTTGTCCCCTGACCTTTGACTGCTACTGGTTATGTTGAGTATAGGATAAGGAGGGGCAACTGCCGTGAAAAAGGTGTCTTTTTTAATCCATCAATCCCTGGGGGAATTGAGCCTAGTCAATGCAAAAAATGTGAGGATGTTTTGTAAGTTTCTAGCATTCCAAATGATGTTTTAATCAAAAACTGAAAAGAATATGAAACAGTATTATTTGGGGAAAAGTTAGTGTATTTTATGGAAGGTCAGAAAAGGGCAAATTAGTACAGAAGTCATGCGGATGTCTTCATGTCAGAAACGTGCATTGACTGTGAATGTCAGATTTTTGTATATTCCAGTTTTAAACCAGAAAATATTAAATTTCCATCAGTTTGCTAATTTTGTTCTTTTACAGCATATGGAGTATGGTTACTAGTTTTTCAGGATTAAGGTATTTTATAATGAAATGTGGCTGATGCTGTAAAATGGAAGGAATTAGAGAGACTGTTTAAAACTAGTGGATTGTTCTCGAGACCTGGAGCATGGATTAGGATTTGTGTTAGGATTTGTGCTGATCACAGGGTTGATAATATATTTTTTTATTGCTGAGCAGAGCTTATAAAAGCCAAGGCCTTTTCTGCTTTCTGTACTGCCAGGCTGGTGAGGAAGGTGGGAGTGCATGGGAGTTTGGCAGAAGACACAGCTAGGAGAGGTGATCCCAAATTGACCAAAGGGATATTCCAGACTATATGACATCATGCTTGGTATAAAAAGGTGGGGGAAAGAAGTAGGAGTGGGGGGGGAATATTTGGAGTGATGTAGTTTCTCTTCCCAAGTCACCATTGTACGTGATGGGGCCTTACTCTCCTGGGGATGGCTGAACACCTGCCTGCCTATGGAAAGCAGTGGATTAATTCCTTGTTTTGCTTTGCTTTGTTTGTTGGTGCAGTTTTTGTTTTCCACATTAAACTGTCTATCTCAACTCACAAAGTCTTTAGCTTTTTACTCTTCCAATTCACTCCCCCATCCCACCGATGAGGGAGTGAGCGAGCAGCTGCCGGCTGGAATTAAACCACACCACCAGCCCATGGTTCTCAAATGGTACCAGGCTGTTGCACCATAAACTGCCAGCTTCTAAAAGACTGCTGTGGAAGATGTGTTGTCTAGTGACTTAGATTAGTCAGGCAAGCCTGCTGGCCTGCTGCAACATTATTGGGAAAGGACCTGACGCCTGAGCATCCTCAAGCAGTCTGTAATAGGAAATGCCCCATAAACATGTAGCAAAACTTTGCTGATATGGGTTTGAATGTGTGTGTGCTTCCAGATTTGCACATAGATAAATATATGCTGAATGCATTGTGTTATGTTTTAGGCAGATAAGGTCCATGTCAAATTACAGTGACAAAGGGAGATTGAGCCCAGATCTGATTAGCACAGAACTGAAGATGTAATTAAATCAACCTATTTTCTTTGTTTAAGAGTTGATTGGAAGGAAGTCTGGAATTTAACTGGTACCCTTCATTGTAATCAATAGAAAAATAAGTCCAGAATTTGTGTGCATAAATAGTAGCTGTTATTTCTAAATTTCTAATAGCAGGTGGGTCTCCATAGCAGCATTGCTAACTTTGATAACAATTAAATGTTCAGAAGTCATGATGATTAATTCATTAGAAAAAGAGATGACAGACAATAATGTTTAAGTAGAATAAACACAACTGCATACACTGCATTTGGCCGTGTCTTCGTTTGTAGGTATCCATTACAGAGCAGTAGCCCAGTACATGGCTGCTCAGGAGGAAATGGCATGTGCGGAGGGCAGCACAGTATCTGTATCAGCCTGGAGAAAGAGATGCTACAGCCTGTGACAAAGCAACATGCAGATCACAGCATGAGGGCTTGCCATGAGCGGTTCCTTTGAGAGTAGCGTTTAACAGAGAGAAGGAACCAAAACAGTCTGTTGCAGTATTCCAGTCCAGCAGCACAGAAAACAGAACATTTTATCCCTTATGACTTTAAGCTGGATAATGCTCTATGCATTTTCACGTTCCTCACTAGCAGTTGCTTTTACTGTGATATTCTGCAAGTCTGGAGGCTGATTCTACAAATCTTGTCCCCAGAAACACAATTTATCTTCTTGGACTTAGCGGTTACTTGTGTGAGAAAGACTAGAGTACTTCAAATGATATCTCATTCAACAGCAGTTAAGGAAAAAGACCTTTCCTCTTCTTTGCCTTGTATTGAAGAAGCGATTTTTATTTCATACAGATATGTCTAACTGCATCAGTGCAATATATCTATAGAATTTTAAGCCTGTTACAATTCAAAGTGTATTTTTTCTCTTTGTTTTCCTCCATGATCCTTGCATCACTCTGGAATGTTTTCTCTGATTTTACTGAGTTGATGTAGCTCTCAAGGTACGGCACATAGACAGGAAAATTGCTAAAATAATACCTGTTGATTTACTTTATTCCATGAGAGGTGCATCTGATTTGTATGTGGGAATAGAGGGACATCAACTGCCCCGAGATATACGACTGATGCAGAAGTGTTTAGATTCCAGTCTACTTCCTATCTGTTTGACAAGGAAAGCTGTGGGGCAAAATTAATGATCACGAGGTGTGCTTTCCTCTGGAGCTCTGACTAATGTCTCCTAACTGGGAGGCACAGTACCAGTTGCAGTGAAGCGTGGCAGCTGATGTTGGGCTCAGGAATTCATGCAGCAGGCAGCAAACACGTGATTAACTATTTGCTGTGCTGTGTGTTCTCACACCCTTATGGGTTCTTAGCACTGGTTTTGAGGACTGGGAGGTCTCACTTTGACAGCATTGGAAAAATAAATATAGATTTGGGAGTTGAAAAAATGCATAAAAGACATGAAAGGGAGGAATGCATCACAGAAGAAATATCAGTGCTAAAAGCACCTCTTGCAGTATCACTGTGTAACAAGCAATGACAGACCCGATTCTCATTCTGTATAAAGGAATGCTTTTACATTACTCTCCTAATTTTTTTTCTTTGATGTTGGCTTCAAAAAAATTTTTAAGAACTTGGGGACAAATTCAGTCTCACTGCTTATTTATATTCCTCTGCTGGTCTGTCATTGTCAGTCATGTTGTCTTGGAAGTGAACTCTCTAAGTAAAGACCCCTGTGTTTTATAGCAAGTGTCACAGTATGTTCGAGTTCATGGCCACGTTAATCCAAATATATAATAAAAAAATTTATAATCTGTTAATAGACAATATTCAAGTGGATACTCAAACTAGTGAATGGTAGTCATGCCAAAAAAGGACCACAAAAAGAAAGTGTATAAGAGATTAGGCTGATGGCCTCATTGTCCTTTATGTAGATCTTGTACACATGATAGCCGTTGGGATTATTTTCATGCCAAAGATGAGCACATTGAGTAACAAATACAAGTTTGTAATGCGATATTGTAAAAAACCACATTAACATAATTTTGGATGGCAGATGTGGAGGCTTTGAAGCAGCTGTGGTGACATGAGTTACCAGAGAAGGTTAAAACCTAAATACTACTGATGTCTGGTAATAACTTACTTCACCAATCATGCAATTGGAATGAATAGGTAAAGTAAAGCAGGAGACAGGATGGCAGAAAATGACCATCAATGACAATGCAAAGTGGGTTTTTTTGGTGCTAGATAGTGTTTACCTAATAGAGGTGTGGGGGAGGAAAAGGCTAAGCAGTTAAAAACTGGAATTTAATCTCTTAAAAACGGCAGAGACCTCTTTAACTAATTCATGTAATACAGAGACACTGACTTTTGATAACTAAGTCTCAATTTAAATTTGTCTAAAGTTATCTCAAAATGTGGTACGGCTTATTTCTATTATTTAGAGCTGATCATCCTAAGCTTAAAGTATTTACAGGGGGTTTGCGGGCTAGATTGTGAATCTCACTTGATAAGAAGCCGTGCCACCTTTTTTTTTTAGCTCTCTCCAGTAGGCTGAAGGATTCAACATCTGGACAATGCTCTGACAGAATTTTCTCTTTTTTTCAGATGACAACATAAATGGTTCTGTACCTATGTAAAATTCTTTCTGCAGGCAGACATTTTGCTCCCCTTTCCCTTTCCCTTTCCCTTTCCCTTTCCCTTTCCCTTTCCCTTTCCCTTTCCCTTTCC
>VWZD01000161.1:335888-426649 GCA_013396695.1 Sakesphorus luctuosus | reverse complement strand
CCTCCCCCATGTTTTGAGTAGAAATTTGCATTAGCCAAAATTCAGAGATTCAGAGTGGAAATACCTTACAGCCCAAATAGGTTAGTTAAGACTCAGATAGAAATTTTCTGTCCATTCGCTACTATAATTAGTCAAATATTATATTCAAATTCCCATAAATGAGGAAGTCTGGATTTGGGCCGGGTATTAACTCTGTGACTTGGGGTGACAGTGCTGGTGCTGTTGTACTCTTGTACTCTTCAACATCTGTTGTGTTTCAGTTGACTGGTGTGCCAAGGCTTCTGTGCACACATGTAGGAGCAAGAGTCATCTGTGAACTTGTAAGGATAAACTGGACAAAGGCTGTTGGTTATTTTAGGGGAAATGAAACATATTAATCCCTGTCTTCCATGGCCTAAACCTTAATCCCAGAATAACCTTTCAAGCTACTTTCAAGATGAATTATGTTTTGGCATTCTCAAGACTGGAGTCAGTGAAAATAATCTTCTCCCAAAGCTCCTACTGTGCCGATTGTGATTCTGATAGAGCATGTATGTATTTACATAGTAAATCTATTTACAGTAAATAAAACAATTCATCAAAAATCAGTACAGTTAATTTTCATCCTCTTTTTGAAGTCTTAAAATTAAATGTGTGATTAAGCTTTTAGCACGTAAGTATATTGACTGATAGCGATGCTTGTTAAAAACGGAATTCTGGTTGACAATCTTACCCCAGTGTTTTAATTCCATTTCTTTGTGTTGCTTGTCATGTATTCCCCTTTCAGGACTTCATTTACTCTGTCTTCATGGATATTAGAAATGGACAAGACCAGTAAGTATATTCAGACTTCTGTCACCTTATTTCATAGGCTTTTGGCAATGTATTTGACTGCTTTCTTGGATCTCTGGGGAGACATCTGTGATTTGCCAAAAGTCTTGATATATTTGAGTTATCCATGTCCTGGGGCAGAAAGAAAAAGGTTTTGGATTTAGCCATATGTCCTGTAAGGAGATACTTTCAATGCTTTTAGTTAAGACATGTTTTAAAAATGTTTAAGTGGATGACTTCATGCTTCATTTTATGGCATTCCTGGAATACTGTTACAAATACAATAAATGTTCATTTAATCATGAATACTATGCTAGTTGTCATTTGTGAGACAGTGCAATAAAGTCCTCACAAGTTCTAAATGGCCTATTTTATATAGAATACAATATCCTTGAGCTACAGCAGTGATGTTCACGTTAAATGCAAGGTTTTAAGTTTTAAATTGAAGGGTCTTTCTCTTATTTTGTCATGCACATGACTTCCCGTAGAAGTTAATCTCTAAATGCACTGAGTCCTCTTATTTCATAACATATTTTATAGGGGAAGATAGTTGCTCTTGTGCTGCTCTTTGGTCCAATTCTGTTAAGTTTAGTCTAGAAATCTGTCATCTATAAAAGCTAACAAGAATATCCACATCTAAATAGATACACTATGGTGGTAGTGCCTAAACATAAGAAGGGAAGCAGATATGATCCATAGTTTATTCACAGTCTTTGTGACATTTGCCCTTTAACATAAGATATTTACATCCGTTCATCAAAATATGACTCCTCATCACAGTCTTCTGAGGTAAGCCTGTAATAGACATGATTATGATAATTTAAAAATGAAACATTAAAAAAAGAACATGATAAATGCATATCATCTTACTCTTTATGACTCTAGTAAATGTCATACCTTAGGCTAAACTGAATGTGTTTTGAGTTTCCCATGCAAAAATTTGTTTTGAAATGAGTCAGTCAACAGGCTTTTCCTTACTCATTACTACTTAGCCTAAAGATCTTAGGAATCTTTTTGTTTCATTATCAATTTATTTCTGAGAAAATAATTATCTTTATGTAGTACTAAAATCGTAATTTCTCTTCAGTTTGTAACTGGGGCAAAAGTAATTTTTCTACCAATCCTATGAAATTAGTTCTGTGCCTGGATCTTCTATTCTCTGCATGATGCTTAACCTGCAAATTAATATAACAGATACTCCTCAAGGAATCTCAGAAAGGAGCAAAAAATTGTGCTTTATATTGAAATCAAGCGATCAGCCAGATCCTTTAGTTGTCTTCATTTAAGAGCAGTAAATCCTTTTAGCAAGTGGAATAAACCAGTGAGAATAACTAGAAAGGCGTTTAGTGAATTACACAAAGGGTGTGTGGTGTAGACCTTTTCTGGAACGCAGGCTGCAGTTTAGCTGTCGAGTCACTATCATTCTCCTCAAAGGTGAAATGATTTAGAGGCCTAGAGAAACTTAATTTTTCTTGATCACCATGTGCAACCTGGAATTTTAATGGCAGGCATAATTAATTCTTCTGATGTTAATCATCAGGGCTGGGCTCCACAATTATCAGCCTAGTGCAGCTGGGGCATGGTGCAGACATGAAAAATTAGGAAAATGAATCAGTAATAGGGTGGCAGATTTAATCTGCATCATGAAAACAAAGTTAAAAAGAGGGAGATCGAGAGAATTTCAGCTGAAGCTTTTGTGCCAATGAGCGCTGACAGAACTGAAAAATGTTGCCGATGTCCAAAGTGATTGGTAATTACCAAGCCATTGAATTTTTTATTGTCAATTTATCATTGCGCCAGAGGTTAAATTTAACATCTTCTTCTAAAGCCATCACTCTAGGAGGAAGGCAAGCTTTGCATCACGTGGACCAGGAGTCAGTGAAAGGTTAATCAGGTATTCCTTTAGTTTGTGTGTGCTTCCAAATCAGTCTTTCTTTTTGTGTCCTTTATGCTGCATAGATACCGTGGGGTATTTTCTAATTTATATCACCTGTACATTTCAGAAAAAAATATTAGATTGCATTCCTCAGCTCAGCATCATCTGCCTTGCTGTGTATTTATAATGCTGTATTTTCATACTTCCCCAGGCATATTTTACACACATTTCAATATGTATATGGAAATTTTATCTATACAAAGAGCTGTATGATACAAGGCAGGCATTTCCCAAACAAGGAAAAATATAATCTTAGTGTCTGAAAATACTGCAGAAATTAAAAAAAAAACCTGATGTAATTTATTTTGATTTTTATTTATTTGGTTCTCAAATGTATTATTTGGTTTGCATCTGATTTTTGCTTTGTTCTGAAGCCATGTTGTTTGTGAATAGTCCAGTTTAAGATTAGGGTAATGTTTGGAATGCTAGAAACTGCTGTTGGGCTGAAGGACTGTGAGGGGAAGGCTTGTTTGCATTTTGTATCTTGCACAATGTCGAGTACAGTTTTGGCACTTAGCAAGTAAGAAATATTTGCAATTGATAAAGAAGCACATATTTCTCCTTTGAATCTTCTCCCCTCAAGAATATTTGGTAAATGGTAGGGTATTTTTTGGGTGCAAAAGCCATAACAGACTGAGAGAAAGACAGCATCGAAACATCCTTATAATAGAAATATGTGACAGAAATATATATTCATGTGTTTTAGGGACTAAATTGAGCCCTGAAGGAAGTGAAAACCTGTTCAATCAAAGAGTTGAATTTGTGCTTCTCTGTTTATAGGTTTAGATCTGCCCTGCAAATTCCAAATGCATATTCTTAAATTCCTTGCTATGTAGCTGTCTTTTAATACGATGTTAAATACAACTTCTGTGTACCTAAGTTTCTACCTAATTTCTGCTCAGTAATCTCACTTCTATTTATTATATTTTTTTGCATTGAGTTTTTATTATAGATTCGAGACTGTGCTCTGATTAAAGGAATTGTATGCATTTTCTATAAATTAAAAATGGAAATGGCCTTTAGGGGAGACTCAGTAGAGGAATCAATGCATGCATTAATTACTGCAATTCATTACCCAAATAAACACAAGACTCAGCCTTTTGCTGGATACAAATTTAGGGACATACGATGTTTACAAGAGACAAAGGCTTGTGATCCTGCTCATGTTAATCTACAGATCAAAGTATGTGAGCCCATTCCTAGAGGAGGCTCCTTTGGGGATACCATTGCTGGGATCAATCCCCCCATGCAGGCAGTGAATTATTGCCACTGAATACAAAAGCTGCCCACGTGACATCACTATTCCCTAACAACAGAGAGACTTGCTCCAGATACTGCTTCAGAAGAGCATATTTTCTTGATACCTCACTTTTCTATAATTAAACTCAAATCATAAAGCAATAGCTGTACAATCACCACTGATTCATTTCATTAACAAAAATATGTTGCAGTTCATGGCAAATACTCAGTCATTTGGAAGAAAAACATGAAAATATACTCTTTCGTTTCCCAGTGGCTTTCTAGAATATAAACAGAAGGTCAGAAAATATATAGCAATTAGAGTTATACAGAAAAAAACCCAGTTATTTATTGAAAAGCTTTCATATTTTCCTGAATTAGTATCCTTTCTTTTCATTAAGAAGAGACTAGAAGAGTATTGGAATAATGCAATTTTTCTAACAGCATCTGATTGCATTTCTTCATCTTATTTTATAGATGGAGCATAAATTACAGTATGAAGGCTTCTGTTCAAGCCAGGACACAGAGCATGATTTGAATCTCAGTGCATTTCGCCATTGTGGGTATAAGCTCACCCCCAGTCTCAGCAACTCACAGCAAAACACCAGCCTTTTCCTTCTCTCCTGTTGGAGCACTCAGCTATTTTAATGGGATTCTGACCAAAACTGCAACTAATTAAGAATCAATTCAAGACCATTAGTAAGTGGGACTAAGGTAGCCAGTGTTGCATATTTCAGAAGAATTCACTTTAATGAGAGGAGTTCTTGGACAGGGGAAGAAAAACCCCACAAGCAGATTAAAGATAGTGTAGGGACCTTCTCCAGTTAAACTAAACAACTAATGCTACACAGAAAGATGCTGAACTTGTAGTCCTCTCTAATTGATCTACTTACTGTTCCTTAGGAAACTCAAAACAATAATGAATGCAGGTATTAACTGCATGTTAGTCATTCAATAGCTATTTATAAACATTAGCAATTGTTACATTTCACAGGCTTTTTTCATTGGAGAAACATATGTTATCTTTTTTCAGACATATAAACCTTAGAACTGTCAAACCTTTTTTCTTCTCTGGGCTTTGTACTTCTGCGACATCTGTTTATCTGCACTGCATTGCCTGCAGATGGTATTTTTAAAATTTGTTAAAGGGGTTAGGATACCATATTTTTGACAGCTGTAGTTTTGCTTCATCACATAGCAAAACTACCAAAAATGCAGTGCTTTGAGGGCAATTATTTAATTGTCATTATTTCATTAATTGTATTAATTTTTTTCCCCTAGTCTCTTGCTGTTGTGAGTTCTGTTAACAAAGTGGTAGCATGTAAATTTCTCCATTTTAGGAGAAATAGAAAAAGAAATATATGTCCCATTGATTTAAATAATTAGAGTGGAAATGCATTCAACTATATTGATATAGTCTGATATTAAAATGTTATAATCACTACACAGTAAATTAAAAGCACAAACCTGGATCTACTGTGTGATAAGTCTTAAACATCACAGTGACCTCAGCTCCTGAGAAACTACTTGGACACGGCTTCTGGTTTGAGTGAACAGAGAGATAATCTACTGTGAGAATGTTTAATAAAAAAAAGTACGAAGAGCTGTTTATATTCCCAGCATGAGAACATGAATGGAGACCTATTGCAAACCTTTATAATTGATACACATTTTAGATGTTTTGTAGAGTAGGTTAAGAATTTACCCAGGAATTGCTAGGAGCCTTCATTATTCTAAAACATTCTATCTGGTTGCAGAGGACAGAATGGGATAGAACATCTTTTGAGTATATTTGTTGAAAGATAAGCATCTTGGCTATTTAATTTTTTGTTTTCTATTTTACTTTCTAAGTCATATTGCTAAACAAAGGCTGTATACTCAGTGCAGCATTCTCTTGAAATAAATATCAATCAGAACAATCAAAAAGAGGTAAATACATTTTGGAATATTTATCTTTGTAGGAAGAGTGGGCCCTAGCCAGGAGCAGACAGGTATCCCAGTCACTGCTATTTACATTAGGCTTTGCTTTGGATACATGTACTCTTAATACAGAGACTGTAGACTTTGGAAGCACATTTCAGGTACTATATATTTTTAATCAAGGTTCTTTAGCTTCTGTGAGAGAGGAAATAGGATTTGTGTTTGCAAAGCCAAGTGAGAGTGCAAACAACAGAGAAAAGTAATCTGGGGAGAGAGGAAAAAGGCCACTTTAAGGAGGCTGGTAATAGGTCAGCACTGTCTGTTAAATGTGTGGGGTTTTAAAGAATATTTTATTTTGAATCTTACTTGGATATTACAATATTAGTAACCTCAGATATATGATATTTAACAGGGAAAATGACTGACATCAACAGCTGTGAACTGTTTTGTTTTTAATAAAAGTAGCAAACAAATAATTTCACCTTTTTCTATCCTGTGAGTTGTGTGCTAAGGTCTGAGAAGGATAAAAATACAGAGTCCTCCCATGTACTGGTCAAAGCTTTTGGATTTCAGAAAATAAATGGAATGGAACATAGTGTCACTTGAATGTATAGAAGGATGTTTGGAAAGAGAACAGGCCAGGAGAGACATGACGAGTATTTCCATGCCAATGGAGGTCCACAGACCCAAGCATCAACCCTCAGTTGAATAAGCCTCAGAACAACTCCAAGATGCTATAAAAATTATTGCAAAGTAGTTGTGCAGCCACTCCACATCTCATGGGAAAAGAATTCTACTGACCTGACCTGTGCCAAAAGACACTAACAATATCCTCTTTTTTTCCCTTCAGTGTAAAGTGTTGATCTGAATGTTTTTCCATTTCTGTTTTACCATCAGTTAGAAAAGTAAAGCCTCTTTGCTTGAGCTGAAAAAGATGGAGCTGTCTTATCACTTCCATCTTCTGGTCTTTGTTTTTGGACATCTATAGTAAGCTGTAAGGATCTCCTTATGCTTACTTATGGTCAGTCTGTTTAGCATAAGAACATAACCTGCAGAACTACCGGCACTGTCAAGTTCAAGCCTCCTTCACAGTTTGTATGTAGTGTACTTTAGATTTTAGTTAAAATATGTTCTTTACACCCCTTCAGTTTCTGACATCTTCCTGACTATTGCCTTCTCTCTATGAAAGCAATGAACCTCAAATCACAGTGTAGGGGACGGGATTTATTGTATTTGGAAGTTTTGGGGTTTGTGGAGTTTTTTTTACATGTAGGCATATCATTATAATAATATCTGACAGGGGCTTGGTAGAAAGACTGATATGCTACTGGAAATCCTATATCATGTAAGTAATGATGTCTTGTTGGCTAAAATTTCTGATACTGTGGAAACTGAATAAGTCTGAACTCTCATTATTTTTTATTTTTACTTCTTGGCACATCTTTACTGTATTCTTTCCCATACAGTTTGCCAGTAACTTTTTTGCATGACTGCCAGCAATATGGAGACTCCAGGAGTGTACAATTACCTTTGCCTTCCTTTCAGAAAATCATAAAAAGCATTTCACATCCTTGCAGGGAAGATCTTTCTGCCTCTAAACAGGGATTGGAGGAGGTCAAATAGAGTGGGAAGCACAGCTCTTTCCCTTCCTCTTCTCAAATATGTAGCATTCCTTTATTGGGTCTCCTCCAGGATGCATCCCAGAGGAGAACTCCCCCTTGTCTATTGCAGCAGAGTGAACTTGGCGTCCAACAAGGGCGTCCCTTGGGGATAAGGAAGCCAAGGGGGGTCAGAACAGAGTCCAAGCAATGACTTCACTGACAGGACTAAGTCTTGCAGCGCTTGAGCCAGGAAAGTGCAGCAGAGGGTGACAGTAACAAGTCCTGTTGATAGGCCAGTGATGACCAAGGCAAAAGTAAAGTAACAGGTCAAGCTGAAAGTCAGTCTGAGAGATTTGAGCAATAAATCAGCTGTATGTCTGGGAAAAAGTACACACACAGTGTACCTTAGGCAAGGGGTGGGTGCCCAGACCTGAACTAAGTCTCCTGAGCCTGTGGAAGGTCTGTGAAGGCCCCAGGTGGCGCAAATGTCTATTAGTGCAGAGTTAATTATTACCTTTCAAAGCTGACACAGATCTTTATAACTTACAGTTCAGACTGCATTTCTCCTGCTTCATCCAGCCATTGAAATCTTTTTTCCTCTGTCACTAAAATTTTACTTACACAGTGTCTCTGGTTTTCCCTACTTGTCCTTTACTCCTCAGCTCTGCCTTTCTTCATTGGTCTAAGACTTTTAATGCAAAGTGGCAGCAAGAACAGTAAAACCTTGTTATAATGTCACTTGAGGTTTGGATAGAAAACAACCTGTATTTTAACAAATCCATGACCTCGTAGCAATTTTGCTGTTGGCACTGTGCTGCATACCATGGCTACTTGGAACTTCATAGCCCCAGTAATGACATTTATACTTCTCAAACTAATGACTGATTTCTCAAGAAAGACTAGAGTATTTCTTGTGTTTGCTGAAGAAATGGTGTTACAACACACTTGTGAACCCATCTGATCCTCTCTAGTAAAGGCAGGGGTCCACATGCACTAAATCAAAGTTATTTTAATAAATCTTAGCCATAGGGAGAGGGGAAGAAGGCAGGAGAGGTAGGAAATAGGTATGTTAACATTCATTTGAAATTATTGATGCTGATAAATCATCTTACTGGCTCCCCTACTTTGTTGGATAGTAAAGCAAGGCCACAGAGTACTAAGGAGAAAGAGAAAAGCAGAGATATGAGAATCATGGACATTACAGGCAAGGAACAATATTATTAGGAATTGAACTGAACAATGGCAAGGACTACGTATTAGTCCATGTTTTGCTAGTGCTGACACTGAATGTTCAAAACCAGGCTTTGCAGTCTTTTGTATAGACACCTCTAATAAAGTGTGCTTTTCCATGATGTAAGATACGTAACTAAGTCAGTTAACTTATGATACAAGCATACAACTTGACTTTAAAATACTTACATTTTTCCTCTGTAGTGCTACAGAAGAGAAAAATCTTTGAGTTGAAAAAAAAAAAAGCCCAGCATCAAAACACAATGTAAAATTCTGTCATCTGCCCCTCTGCCACCAAGTCAGCATTAGCTCCCTGAGGAAATGCAGTCAAGGACAGCCCAGCTTAACTCTATGATGTCTGTTCCAGAGGCACAGCAAACCTGACTTTTTGAATTTACTGTCTTCTTAGAAAAAAAAATTGCATCCTTGAGATTTTTTTATTAGTGCTAGTCAATTAACTAGTGTTGTGCTATCTGACCACCTGTCTTTCTCTCCACTTAGGGAAAATCTGCCTTACTTACAGCTGTTCAGCCAGTCTAGCTCCCAATTCTACCAAAGAATAATTGAGAAGTACATGAAGTACAATGGTCTAGGGGGTTTAAAAATGTACATCCTAAATGAGTTTCTCTAGTTTTCTTGGGAAAAAGCTTTCAAGGTTAGATGTACTTGAGTAAACTTTAGAGCTGAGGATTAGTTCAAAGCCTTTGAACTTCTCTCATTATTTGAGAGCTTTGGAAGCATGGACCATATGTACAGGACCAAACTATAAAGTTTTCCATTGGCAATCACCAGTCAATAATCCATGCAAGCTATTAACTTCAGGTGGAATAGAATGGGACATACATAAGTAAAAGAGTAATGACCTGTGTAGACTTGACCTTACAAGAAGTAGAGGGCTGTGGTGCAGCTTGAGACAAACCGTGCCATGCGATGGCATATCCAGCTGATCATGGCTAGTAGGAGGAGCCCATGAGGTAAAGTGGCATTTGAGGTAGACAAAGACATTATAACTAGTCACTCATTAGAAATTCTGAGTATCTGTAAACCTTATATATTTTGTCCTCATAGCATGTTCCTGGCACCGAACCGCCCAGAAGTAATTAATTCCCCTTTAGAAATTTTTCTTGTCAAACTAATTTGCTGGACTGGAATATGGCAAACACAACATATTTAATGCTATTAATTTTGATCCCAACATAAAAACCTGTCCTAGTGAAGGTCCTTACGTTTTGAACAAACTGTGGTCACTTCACCTATTCAGAGAAAATGAAGCTCTATGGAATGTTTGCAGCAATCTGTGAAAATCAGAATGCACAACTAGGGGCTGAAAACTGAATGCAGTGTCCATCTAAGCTACACATGCCTTCTAGGAAGAATGAGATCTGTTTGTGTGATTATGTTTGTTTGCCTCCTTCAGGTAAATCATTTGTTATAGGTGAAATTTCTGCAAAAACTTTAGGACTGACCTTAGAAGGGAATTTGCTTTTAGAATAATTTCTTTCTTTCTCTCTTTCCTTCTTTGAGGGAACAAAAAAGGATCTAGAAAGCAGTAGTGTATAAAGACAAAGCCATGCTGAATATTGCAACTTACCAGTGATACACAAGTGTTAGTCAAATGGAGAGATGACAGAGGAATAAGGAAACAATTAAACTTCAATAAAACAAAATAAGGAATAACATTCCAGTCGGATCTAATCACATTATGTATAGCATAACTTTCAAATTGAGAGTCCATAAAACCCAACCACACCTCAGCCAGTTTGTCTGGCATCCGTCCTGTATAATAAGCTAGAGGTTCCTCATGGCACAAGTCCAAGTTAGTTTGAAACCATGTCTGCAGTAGGGGTGGCACTGAGCCATGTTTCCAAAGAAGTAGAATATTTTTTCTGGTGGGAAAGGTCAGGCAGTACAGAGCCATGAGGGATGAGGTTCCCTTTTTTGGCTTTTTCTCCATTCTTAATCCTTCAAATATATTTCTTTTAATGGTAAAATTCATTCCCAAACAGAAAACCTTGCATTAAAGCAATGTTAAAGATCCAATTAAACTGATAGGCAGCAGGAAATCCAGAACCCAGGCAACCTGGGTTGTATCATTATGAAACTTGCTAAGAATTTCATAGGTTGCTGGTTACCTTTCCTCTCTCCTGTAAGTTTCTTCCCCAACAAGCCTTTTAAGCTCTTACATAACATAGAAGAAAAGAAGAGAACATAATGGATTCTCATTCCCATGTTCTGTGTTTGATATGTGCAAATATATGCATGAATATAATAGTTAATTTACATTTATCTTCCATTTTAAATAATAATCTTCTTCATAATGCATAAATGGATTCCATATGCTATCAGACAAATCATTCCCAATTTTCTTTATGGAAGCACATATGGGAATTTTGTTCACCCAGGGTCAAATCCTGGCTCCATTGAAGTCAGTGGCAAATTTCCCACTAATTTTGCAAGGGCCAAGATTTCACCCTTGATGTTCAGCCACCCTAATAAGACAAAGAGCCAATGTTGTTCTCTGTTCTCATATGTCAGATAAGTTTGAACAAGAACAGAGTTATCCCTGAATTAATGTAATCCATTCCTCTGCATTTTCTAGCTTGCATCAAATTCTTTGCTTGGGGTGAGTGGGATACAGATTTACAGTTATAGTAGCCACACAGTTGTCTGTAAATATTATCAGTGCCAGCTATTTCAGAGCCTTTGGAGAGACAAGAAGAGCAGATCACTGGGAAATGTCATAAGAACTAGTGCTCACTGGAGAGGAAGGGCAATAGGGAGCTTTCCATGGAAGCATGTGTTGGGAATTGGGCCTGTAGCATCTTTGGTAAGTGTATGGGTCGTGATGGGACTTGGTCCAACAGCAAGTAATGTTTTGCCCCATTGTTTGTCCTGTGTCACCCTTCTTGGAATTAATCAGATGTGTAGAAAGTGGATTGCAAGCAGCTGAATTCTTTTTGCAGTCTGAATTCTTTCCCCAGGGGCTCCGACATCCTTCTCTGTAATGTGACAGGAAATGCACCATCATACAGCTAAAATGGAGTCCACTGGGGGATGGAGGTGTGTCCAGTCAGTTGCCATCAGTGCAAGTACTTGGGTACATGGATAACACTGTGCAAAGAGTCCATGGTATTTGAGAGATGGTATCTCTTGTGGCCCATGTGGAGCAGAGATAGAATTCTTGTACTTTGGTTGCACCCATTGAGAACTAGAATAAAGTTCCAATCCTCTTAATTTCTGGCTTGGATTTACAGTATTTCAACATTGCATCTTGCACCCAGACAAGGGATGCACACTGAGAGGAACTTTTGTGAAACTGACTGAATCACTCTGTTTTATCTTGAGATAATCAAAACTTTACATCAGCTATTCCAGAACTGGATGGCTGATATCCAGGACTGACCTTGATTCAAATTCAAGAATCTCTAATATTCACACAATTTAAACCTCTGAAAGCTTTGTACTTATTAAGTGTTTTAAACATGCATGAGCAAACCCTCCATTTTCTTGCCAGAACCAGGTTGGACCTCAGTTGCATTTTCTTCACTGAAAAGGTGGTCAGGGATTGGAAGAGGCCCAAGGAGGTGGCTGAAGTCACCATCCCTGGAAGCACTCAAGAAATGACTGAATATGGTGCTTGGTGCTGTGGTTTAGTTGACGTGGTGGTGTTTGGTCAAAGGGTAGAGTTGATGACATTGGAGGTATTTTCCAACATTAGTGATTCTGTGAAATAACCAATGTTTTTGGCTCACAGAACAAATAAAAATACTGTATTTAGCATATACACATGTTAAAAATATTTACCAATCAAAAATAAACATAAATTTGAAGTGAAAAATCAAAGATTTTCAGTTAGAAGCTGGAAATACATTTCGAGTTTCTGGGGGTTTTTTACTTCCTTTTTTGACCATAAATATTAGTCTGGTTCTACTAGGATTCTTGAATCATTGTGGTTAAATTGTAGTTTTGACAAATCAATTTATTACTTGAATTTATGAAAACATGTCACTCATCCTAATTAGTTGTTAAAATCCATTGTTTTGGAGTCCTTTCACTAGAAAAAAATTGCTCATTAAGCTAATCTGCCAAGTTCTTGGCTGGTGCAAATATCAGGATGTCTACGAGTGTTCCTTGCAGGATCTCTGAGGTCAGCACCATCGCAGCACTGTCTGCTGTAGCAGACTTATTCCAGAGTAGGGACTATGAGATTAGGCAACACCCAGTATGCAAGAAGCTGGTTATAAAAAGCTGGAATGATAAATTATATTAACAACTTGAATTTTAGCTAATTTGTCTCTGTAAGGTATTATTCCATTTTATTTTGTCTGCTTTTTTATTTTCAGCACTAGGACATGACAAGTCATGAATTATGATCTATTCATTCCCACCCAGTTTCAACACAACTGGGTGTGAATTAGTACTCCATAATTCATATAGTGGAGTGTCTTATTACAATTATAAAATTTTATTAGAAAATGTTTTTTAATATTTATATTGTTAATTAAATGATGATGAGTCTCATAAATTCTGAACAATGAATTAGGTTGCATTAGGCACTATTCAGATTTCATCTGTTAGCCAATCAAGGTTCACAGACTACTCTATTATATAATATGCTATATAATAATGTTGGACTCTTTAGAATGTGAAATTTCTTATGCAAATGAACTTTATTAGAACACTTTCATTACTAATCTCTAAACATAGGGGTCAGTATGGAAATACTGTTTCCTCTTACAGATGTTAATGCACTGAGCACAGGAAAGAGCATTTAACTCTTCATTTGAAAGCTAAGAAAACCACAGGTCACATCAGCCTCAGGCAATTAATCAGCGTTGGTTTTGAGGGCAACAGCAGCCTCTTCTATCTGCTAAATTTCCTAAAGCACTTTAATCTTCTCTATTTTGGACCTAGCCTTGCATTTCATCTCCTCATTGTGAAAGTCTCATTCCTGATCTGTTTGTGAAAGCACTTAAACTTGTGCTTAAACTCAAGGATATGCTTCAGTATGTCCTAAAAAGCTTAGATCTGCAGTAGTCTCAGGTATATAGAAATTGAAGATGAGGTGCACAGTGGGAATTGCAATTCAAGATAGATGTGGATTACATGACATTACTGGGACAAAGATATCCTAGTTCTGAACATTACTCCTGAAATCAGAACCATGCCATCTACATAAATGATATGGAAAAATGCAGCCGCCAGGGTGAGTTAGATAAAAAGGATGACTTGTTTAGTTAAAAAAAAGTGAACATCTTTGCTTATAAAATATTGTTTGATATGCACTATGAGTAATAATTTAAGTTCATTATGTCCGTATGTTAACATTTTTTAGATTCTTACACATTTTTCTAACTGATTTCTATGAGAATTTCCATCTGAATTTAGTTGTACAACATCGCAGATGAATTTAATGCCCACAGAAGCTGAATTACTTTGAGTTAGGTAAAGTGAAGATCTGAAGAGATATATCAATAATTCACCTCCTCCCCAGCCTTTGACATCCTTTTGATTACATATGGCATAAGGGCTTAATCCCAGGCAGAGATTTGCTGTGCAAGGAGTTCAGGGTTGAGTCCTTTAAAGTGAGGATTATGTGTGGCAGCATTGTCCCCCCTCAGGTGTTGCTGTTGCAAGAGCACAGCCACGGTTGCCTACTGCTGCTTTATTAATAATGGAACACTCACAGAAATTCCATGCAAAATTGATTTTTGAACAGTATATAAGAATCTAATATGAAGTCTTAAAATGTCATTGAAAAATCTGTTTGTAATTTACTTTGCTGCTAAGAACTTACTCCCCCACTATAAACAATTTTACTGTATTTGTCCCCATTAAACAGCAATTTTTTCCGTATTTGTTCAGCCTTCTTGCTGTGACATGCCACTGTGAGCTGATAGATAGATATTTAAAACCATACGTGGGCTCTGTTTCTTTTGTTGCCTATTCAAATAGCAAGAAGAGATATCATTTTTATCACAGTGCAGGTGAATGGTGTTAATGGTTCATTATCTAACGTAGAATGTTAACTGATGAATTGCAAATGTACCGTTTGAGGAAGAGTGAACATGCTTCTGTGGCTGCAGAAATGGTTCCTTTTTTGCCATCTAAAAAGGAAAACTGTCAAGCACAGAGCAAGGATTCCTGAGGCTGAGGGCCAGGACTGGGGAATGGGAGAGCTTCATTTTTGTTGTTTTGGTTCCAGAGCTTTCGTTGTGACTTGAAGCATTTTACTGAGTGTTCTATTTAACCTTCCATTCACTGACCCAAAACTTCACCAATATAATTGCAAGTGTAACTTTATATGCAACTCTTAATGTTGCCACTGATTAATAATATGCATGTACAAGTAAACTCTGGGAACTCTTGGCAGTTTTAAAAGGCTGAGGGTATTTTTCCAACTCATTTCTTTATCTCAAAAACCAACCTGAAAATATGTTCATTGTTTGCACAGATTCCACAAGTACTTTGCAAATGTGTGGCATTGTTATTTTCAGTATAAGTAACTGAAGCTTTTTAGAGGACAGAACCCCAGGGGAGTGGCCTCATTGCTTAATATGGTGTTTGTAGTACTAAAACACTGAGGAACAGAATTGCTTGAGCTTGTTTGTAGAACTGTTCACTCGTCTGTAGCTGAGCTCTGGCTTTTGACTTGATTGTATCTGACAAACCTCTCAGGATTATGAAATTCCAGAACCCCTCCAATGAAAAGATGAAAGACATGGTTCCATCAATTAAACCCACAGGTTTTGTAGTATTAAAGAAATTTTGACAACCCTTTCCAGCTTTTGCTATTTGTATGACTTGGGACACAGAAATTCAGTTGGAGAGTTGTATGAATGGAGATGGAGAGTAAGTTATTTCTTTTTTTCTGAAGTGTTTCCAACAGAAGGGTTGAAATTTAGTAACTTGGAAAAGTAGAGGAATTATAGGAAAAGCTAGCTGGCTTTATATGCTACTTAACCATAGGCTCTTGATCAGCTGGAGGAAGTTGTTTATACTTTCGGATTCTTAACAGAACTGGAACTGGATGCACTTTTGCATGAATTTGCAGTTTTTTGTCTTTCAGGGGTAGGTTTTGACACTTGACCTGAAAACAATAGTTCAGAATTATACAGTTTTGAAGCTGCACTTCAAAGTGGCCTTATTCTGGGTATAAGCACAAAAACCAGCAAGCCCCTCAACAAACAATTAAAATATACCTCTGAAAATAGCAGCTTCTAACTGAAACAGCAAGGCTTATCTTGCAGAAAATGTTTGCTACAGGAAACCTCATCTAGTAGGTTTTGTAACTTTTACTATAATTGTTTTGCAACTAACATGTAAGTTCTTGGATAATGGCTGAGCAACCATTCAGCCTCTTTGATTGCTCCCACATAGACTTTCCAATCATGGAAGTATATTCAAAGGCTTCTAATAGCAATAAGGAGAAGGCTAAATTTTCCCCACTGGGGGTTGTTGCTGAGGCACACAGCTGGTGATGAGGAGTGGTGGTTGCTTTTAACAGGAGGTTGGGTTGTTGGTTACCAAACTACGAGTTAATAATGAGCTATGAGAGATACAGAGTAGCTTGCTGGGCATTATTTCTCTAAGGAAAGTGAGGTAGTCAGGTAGATGTAAGGCCTATTAGGGTGACAGGTCTTGGAGAGGGAAATATTTTATGAGAACTTGTAGTTGGAAGTCAAAACAACCAGGTAACTAAGTAGAAATCCATAGCTAGTTTATGTTCAATAAATTAATAGCTATTACATAAAAACTACCAAAATTTGGAGATACTGCCTATAAACACTGGAGCTGAATACGAAAATACAGCAGTACACGAGGAGCTCTCTTTGAAATGGCCTCAATGAACCTGCTATTTGTGCTGCTATATAATCCTTTCTCTGACATGTGGGCCAGGACACTGAGCTTGGTTTCTGCTTTTTCATCAGCATTTAGTGTTCTAATGAAATAGGAGTGGGGATGCTACACCTTGGGGATAAGTTCCATCTCACACAGCTAACAAAACTTTGTGGGAGACTTGATAGCCAGAGATTATAGCTCAGTATTTTCTACAAACAGCTATGCCATGCCGATCTGTTTCTCAAGTTTGTGTAATACAACAGGATTTGTTTGTGAAACAGAAAAATGAGCCTTCGGAGTATGTTGTTTGCCCTACATTTTTACTGAGTTCATTCCTGTCTGTCAGAGAAAGCTCTTGATATTTCACACTCTCCCCATTCCTTTACTGGTATAATCTAGTCCAAAATGTGCGATGCATTGGACTTGAGCTCCACTTGAATATCTCCCACAGTCTTTTCTGACCTGGGCAAGTCACCTTCCTGTGCTCACTTCTTACATGTATGTTTGGGATAGTAATTATTTGTCTTAATTGCTTAACTAGACCAGGAGCCTTGGGAATCTAAGCTATATGTAGGCAGTAGCCAATGGAATCCTTATTTTATTAGCCACTTATAACATCTCCTGTACATAAAAATATGTAACAAAAATGCAAAGCTCTTGTAGAAATGATGGATCCTTTTCTGTCCTCTGTGAACAGTCACATAAGAAATACATGGAAGATACAAGGGGAAAATATGTTGATATTATGGAGTTCCACAAAACCTTGAAAACAGCTTAGAACTGAGTCTTACTGGATTTTATTTTTACTTTCCTCCCCTGTCGATGAAACCAGTAGCTGCTTTTGAGAAAAGGAGTACTAAAAAGTGCCTAGAAGGGATGGCTGTATGAATTTGCCTTGTGTGCATACTCTTTGTTTCAAGAGTAGGCACAAAAGTCTGAACTTGGCAGGAAAAGTACAGGCCATAGCTAGCCTCATGCATGTCTTGGCTTCCTGCTCTGAAAGGAATCATTTGGTAAAACTGAGCAGATCTGTTTTGTTTCCTACAATATTTGACGAGCAAGAAGACCACTAATGTCTGGCTAATCTTTCAAAAACTTTATTGTGCTTTCACTGTTTAGGGAAATTTTTAAGTTAGCATTAGCATGAAAACCTACAGATGTTAGCTCTTTATCCTTTGTCTAAGATGAGATTTATCTGAGTAACTAACATTAAAAATGTGTAAATTTGTGGCAAACACAATGAATCTTGAATATATTAAAGAAACAAACAGATGAACCATCTGGAAACAAGACATAGATCTGAAATAACTATGCCAGTGGCACAATCCAAGCATAATCCCTGGCATAATTTACACTGAGCAACTGTATCGAGAACCAGAAACTATTCATTTAGAAGGCTGAGTTTAATAATGACTGCACATTATCATTCCACTTGCTGGGTAAATATTGACAAAGGAGTGACACATGCTGTAGAAATGTATCTACATCCTGCATTCCCTCTAGGGAAACTTCTGCATTCTGAATTTTCATTATGATTTTTTTTCCTTTTGTCTTTGCTACCTCTCTCTCATCTAAAATGATTGCAGTACATGTAGCTCTGCAACTATAGGAGTCAGTTTGTTGACTCTGAAATTATTTTTGATAACTCATACATACACATGTAATGCATAACTGATTATGCCCACAAATATTTAATATTATGTAAAATAGGAAAATATGATAAGTGGAGACAATTTGGACATCACCATTAAGTAGACCTTAATTTTGCCATATACTATTAAAGATTCACACCTAATGCATCAGCTTTTCTTTTTCTGCTATCACCTGAAAAGATTTCACATTCTCACATAATCCCAGTGCAAACTACTCATGATGGAAAGCAGTAGATTTTACTATTATGTGGCTAACTAATGTGTTTCAGCTGGGTGCATTTTCCCGTGGCACTGGAATGTTTTGGCAGTTTGCAGTTTCATTCGTACTGATCATGGGGCAACAAAAATTAGATCTTGTATTCTCTACATCTTTACATTGCTGGCAAAGGTGAAACACCTAAACAAACAATGCATCTTGAAGAATGTTTTCAGGGTATTTTAATGGTGAATATATTGCAAACCTAGATAGAAACTAGGTTGCAGTATATCTTAAGTGACTGATTTAAACCCATACCTAATGTATCTTGTAGGTTAGCATTAATTTGACTTGCTGAGTGGATGGAATTTATGGGTATAATGCATTGCACTAGGCAAATAAAATCATCCTCCTTCAGTAATAAAGGTGAAGGCAGGCTCCATACTGGCAATCCAAGCAGTCTTCAGACCTTCAGCTGTGTAATTTCCATCTTATTTCTGTGGCACAGTGCTGCCACACATTGCAAATGACCCATCAGGAAATGCCATTCTGCAATTTGACTTCAAACGTGGATTGTTTTTATTTTTTAAAAAATCTCCACTCACGACTTGTCTCTTAAATGCCATTCCAATTTTCCCCTATATTTTTCTCCTTGTCACCTTTATTTTGTTCTTAACATCTTAGCTTTCTATTCCCTCAGGCATTTCTAATTACCTTATTTCAGAAGGTTTGATCACCTTCCTCCTCACTCTTGTTCTTGTCTGACTTGGCTCTATAACATATCATAGCAAGCAACATTAAAATATTTGTGCCGGTATTTATTAGTATGTTATGCAAACACAGTCCCAGCAAGTATAGGCTTTGCTCTGGAAAACTTACAGCTTTAATTGGACTTGCAATTTTAATTAGGTTTCCAGGACAAACCTTGGAAACGAACACGGAGAAAAGGAAGAGATTTTCCACATTGGTAGCAGGGATAGAAATAGAACCTATCTATATCTTTTGACTTATTACAGTACTTGGTCATTCTACTGGTACTTCTTTTGCCTCTACACTTTCCGTAAAGAAATTGGTTTTACTTTGATTTTCAGGAAAAGATGATGTGTTGATTGTGAAATCTCTTCAACAAAAGTAAGGGCTTCACTTGCTGAAATGAGGCTCCATTACACTTGGAGTTGAGCCTCTACCATAAACCTAGTTGAGACTGTACTCAAATTATAAAATGTTTGTCTGAAATGTAACCTACTGTATAGCTTGATCCTTCCTCTTCAACAGGAGTTTGAGAACACAGTTAAAAAATCAGAATAAAATAAAGTTGTTTCAGTCTGTGCAAATGGATTGGATGATGGTTTAAACACTAGATGAGATTTTCCTTCATTTGTGGGGAAGCTCTATGTGTATATTCAAATATTAAAGATGTGTGAAGTATTTTTCTCCCCCTTTTTACATCCCTCCCCTTTTTTTTTTCACTTTCAGTATGACTTTTTAGAGGCTGGCAAGTGTTTGCTCTTTCCAAAATATATGGAAATTATGATCTCTGTGTGTCCCTTTGCCTGTGAGTTCAGCCAAAGGGTTTTGCCATTGCTCAGACAGATTTTTTTTAAGCTCTAAATATTCTACATGCTAACCAATTAAAAAAACCTTGTGTCTTGCAAGAATGACCCAAAGCTCTGTGAATCAAAACAATGCCTTCCCTCACTAATAATGGAAACCTTTGGGGTTTTGGAAACTGAGTTTTGTTTGCTTGTTGTTTTGACCCTGAACTCTCTAAAGCCTAAAAAATCACATCTGCTCAAGTGAGCTAAATGAACATACTCAAGCCAATGAAGTTCCACAAATGCTTAAGAGCTTGCTGGCTGACTTTTCGAAAGATATGCTCTAGTTCAGCCACAAATTTCTTGGCTAGACACTGGAATTGCTGGGTGAAATTCTGTGGTCTGTGTTTTGCAGCACTTCAGACTAGATGATCACAGTGGTCCCTTCTGACTTTGAAATATGTGATTGGGTGTTAACCTATGTTAGCAAAGCCAGAGTGAGGAACACAAGGATTGGGGCTTTAGCATATGAAAACTTGTTTGGTCTCTAATTTTAATTTTAGCAAATCCCCTAATCAAAAGAAGGAAGTCTGGAAAGAAAAAAATTCTAGAATGTAATTCAATTAATCCAGAAGTAATAATTCTTTGTGCACCTCTAGGGCTAGTTGCTGTTCCTGATATTGGTGGCTATTGTGTGATGCCAGCTCACAATGAGATTCAAAAACAGTCTGAAAACCAGTCTGTATAAAACACTTTTGACAGCTTATATCTTCCAGTTGGATGATTGGCTCACTTAAAGGCTGGGCTTGATGTGGATTGTATTTCTGCAACCTGAAAGACGTAGTGCTTTTTTCAAGTTTTACAATTTTTGTCAAGTAGGTTTTGGCGAAAAGAAAGTATCGGTGATTGTACAGTGATATACGGAAAGATAAAAAGATGAGGTATTATATTTTTACCTGCAGACTGTAGTGAGAAATGATAGATAGGGTAGCTTGTGGTCTTCATGTTGTTTCACTGTAGCTCATCCCAATACAGGAATACTATGTCTTGGGCTAGAAGAGAGCTCTCTAAATCAAGATGCTGTAGTCAAGAACATAAAGCATGTACTTATTGATCAGAACCACAGAGAACTGCTTTAAAAGTCTGTCCCTGCATGCACTGAAGTCAATTTCTTCCTTGGTAATTTCAAGGTCCAATTCAACATACCAAAAAGATTGTGCCTAAATGGAACAACAATCTAAAAGGTTAGGCTCAATACTGTTGTTAGTTCCAGCAGAAACAGCTGGCATTAACGCTAAAACAGTGTTAGGATTTGTGATATTTATTTTCTTGATTCCTTCACCCTATCCCATTTTTTGTTTAAAGTATGAAGCCACTGTAATTTTAGCCACTTTAACACCATGTAGTGAATGGTACAACTTACACACTTCGAATTTGCCATGCGACATTGTATATAAAGTGAAACCCCACTAAAGTCCACAAAAATGGTAATAGAATGGTAATGGAAACTGTACTGGGTTAATGCTTCTGCTTCAATGCACTTTGTTTGGTCAATGTACTTGAACACTATGTCATAGTATAGTTGTCATAGCCTATTGAGACAAAAAAAAAATTCCAAACTGTAGGAGAGCTACACAAATAAACACAAAGTTTTCATTTACACCACTTTTTCAGAAAACAGCAGGACAGTCGTTGCACTCTGCTTTCTTCAGTAAGCCATTTTTGCATTTTATTAACCACATTTCTTCAAGAGTGTCCTTGGACACTTTCATAAAACTCATATGGTTGTTCTTCACCAAGCAGGAAACTGAATGACTTCTGCAGCTGCAATGAAAGTTCCCATTACCCTTGATGAATACTAGACTCGAAAGGCACTTATTACTTCTTTTTTTCTTCTCTTTGATGAGCACAAAGAGAAGATTCCCTAAAAGCTTTTAGGTTGTTGTAATTGGGCTTCCAATGACAAGGCAGTTAGTTACATGTATTTCACTGCCTTTCAGTTTGCTGGTTCCAGTGTAACATCTGCCTGCTCTGGACTGTGTATCAGCTAACCAGTTTCATCCAGGCCTCAAACTTGGCTAGACATTGAGTTAGACAGGAAACAACACAGTCTGAACCTAATGAATAAAGGATGGGGGAGCTGCCAGGGTGTCCTGGTGACATCACAGATTGATGCTTTTGACGCTCTTCGGGGAGACAATGACAAAGAAGTTAGATGAGAATAGTGACAAACTGAGAATTTTACTATCCTCAGAAATGATCTTGCATTTTCTCTTCATTCCCTCTAGCTTTTTCATTTAGGTCTTGCTGAAGTTGGAACTTTCTCCCTCTCTCTTTTGGAGGTGAGAAAAGAAATTTTCTCTATTCCAGATGAATTTGTCTACTTAACATCCCTGAGAGCTAGGTCCTATTTTTCCACTGGTGCACTAGAAGAATGTAATTAACCCCGTTATCTCTGTGTAGGAGTTATATAAATCTACTTTGGAGAAGAAGACTCAATGAGGGGATAATTTCCTCCTTTGATATGTCTGACTCCTATTGATTTGAATGAAAATGTATGTTCATCCGAGGCACAATTTACATATGGAAGGACCTGAAATAAAATTTCTGGGTTAAGCTACTAAATTAGGTGTAAGAGCAGGAGACAAACCTTGCTTCCCATAAATACCTCATTTTGCAAATAGCTGGAAAGTACAGGAGAGTAAATATTTTTTGAAGTGCATCATGTTAACAGGCTAATTCTGTGATCACCTGTGAGCTGATACAGTGAGACAAGTCAAATACAGTAAATTCTTTATTATTGTAAAATTCCCGTAAGAGCAAAAGTAGTGATAAATCGTAGATGTGTGTGTGTGATGTTTTTAAAATTAAGAAGCAAGTAATTTGTACAGTCTGCAACCCTTCACAATCAATGAAGAAGAAATATTCTTAGAGCAGCATCATTCTTTTGACATTCTCAGCATTATTACTCATTAGAAATTCTTGACTAATCCTGAGATTGTCCATTTAACATGCAACACCCCCTCATGCCTTATTTTTTTTCATAAAGGAAAACAGGTGACATGAAAACTTTCCTTATCATCTCTGCAATGTGAGAGTTCCCTGACACAGGGATTGTGTGTGAGATGTGTAAAGTGCCCTTAGTTCCCTTTGTGGAACACATACATTTGATGGAAGCTTTTCCATTTTGCTGCTGACAGAACTGGGAGGGGAGCCCATCATTCCGCTACAGAGAACAGCGAGTGCCTTACTGCTCTCTGTTGGGAATGGCCCTGTGCTGTTTGCTGCTTCTACACTGTCTGTTCTCCTGCAAGAATCACCTTATCTGCTGGGCCACTGAGACCATTAATGGAAACCCTGTACTATGCCATCAGAGCTCCACTTCTTGATCAATAGTTATTTACTTCTGAGAGGTCAGAGCTTGGCTAATATAGCTGAATAATTTTATTGATAGATAACATAACAATGAAAAATAAAGTTTAAAATAGAAGATGAATGAATTCACCACTTTCCTTGGGTATGAATATTATTATTTGAAAATTTTAATAGCTGGTGGAATGCTGAAAGGGCAGACAACAAAAGCTTTGAATAATTGTCCTAGGACTATAATCAGACTTCCATTATTGACCTCTGCTAATATTCTACTGTAACTGTCTGCTAAATTGGTTCCTTGGGGCTTGAAATATACAGTGATGTTATGAGTTCCTATTGTAAATTGCCACACAGAAAAGTAGCAAGTCTCTGAAATAGTGCTGGCCCTGGTTTGATCAATACTCAATTCTAAGCAGTGCAAGAGGCAACTGTTGCCATAGAAACATTGATGTCACCGAGGTTGAACAGTGGCTCTTACAACAAATCATTTCCTTTGAGCAGTTGTAATTGACTATATGTACAGTTTGCTGTCACCTGAGACTATTTACATCAAGCCAGTAACAGAGCTGCATTAGTTATTCTGGGAGTAAGAGGGTTAGCTCTTCTTTTTGTGACCTTACAAATACCTAAGAGGATATTGCTATGGCAACCAGAGATATAACAGGATGAACATTAAGGCAGCTACATAATGCAGCGGCATTCTTTTGGAGCATGAGCAGTAGTTTTAATGAACTTTATCTAGCTATTGTATAATATAAACCTTACATTAGATATATCTCTGTCACAACTTTTGACTTCCAGAAATGTTACCTTTGACATAGGTAAAATCAAGAATTTTTGAAACTGACTGCAGAACTTCAATGCCGCCTGTTTTGTACAGAGATGTTACAGAAACATGTTTTTGCAGGATTAGGCCATGACTTTAGGATGGAGGGCCTTTTTCTGCTTTCAGGTGTAATGGTGTATGTTGATCTGCAGGTAGTGCTCATTTCAGAATTTGCCTCAATTCTCAAGGTCCACTTTCCCAGTTAGCTACCTATTATTTTTTAAACACAAAGTCAGCCAGGTACTTAAATACCTTTGTGTCCTCATGTCACAGTCTTTTACTTCAATGAATGTTTTAAAGTAGGCACCTTATAAGCTCTCTGTAGAGGGCTGTGCAACCTTCCTGGGATAAAGAGAACAATCTCTAATGCTACATTGTTTTTGTGATCCTGTCATATAGGTTACTTAAAAAGAACATTACCCTGTTAATACATGTAAATGAGCCTTCACTAGAACCCAAATACAAACAAGTTTTTAGTATCTAGAAACTTGAAAAACGAAGGTCTGGTGGTGACTCTCTTCTCATTTAATTTCTGGGTGGCTGTGTCAGCTATTTCTTGGCTCAGGTCTACTTCTCATTTTGGGTTGAGCATACTTTCTGTGATTTTGGTTTTCTTCCACTGTGGAAGTTGCTGTTAGCTGCAGATGACCTGCTGCTTATTTAGATGACTGCCCTTTCTGAAGTGCTTATGATTGGTTTTGAATAGTTTTGAGGGAAAAACTTGAATAAAAATGATAGATGTGATTGAGATGGCATTTACATTCAGATATTCTAATAATGTGGAAATCCTTGAATTCTGAAAAACATGGTTGAAGTCTGAACTATAAACACTATGATAACAGCATCAGAGACAAAGGATGTTAGAAAACTATTTATATAAGAGGCATGCTTAGTGCATAGCCATTGTTTCACCAGATGGAAAGCTGCTATTCCTTTGTATACTCAGAGCAACATATTAGTGCAGACAAGTTAAAAATATGGAGTGCTGAGAGGTAGGCAGAGTGGTGGACATCAAAAAGCAGCAGCAACACAAGTATAAAAGGGCTGAGATTCTGCTGTCACTACAGATACCGTTCTGTACCCTTCATAATTCACTGACAGAGAAATGCAGACACAGTACCAATAGCCTCTCTGACAAAGTGCAGGGTGTGGGACAGGAGAAAGTGTTTTGTACTTTAGATATGCTAATGCAGGCCAATGTGAACTGTGAGTGCAATAAAGCCAAGGGATGGGTCTTGGAGCTTGATGAGCTCTACAAATGTGTGTGTGAAATACTCACTGAAAGTCTCAGGTTGCCAACAGTCTCTGGCCAGCATTGTCCATAAACTTTCCATGACCCACAGAGACAGCTAAGCTCAGTGAGAACACTGAAGAGGTTGAAACTGAGGGAAGGATTCTCAGGAGATGGAGGCCTAGAGAAGGAGAGCCAAATTCTCAAAGCTGAATCTTACAGTCTGTGTAATAAATTCCCCCAGGTTGACTAAAATGAACACAAACCAACATTTGATCAGGACTGTGTTCTCTGTTTTGGAACAGGAATGTGGCAGATCAGTTTTGTTCCTCTCCTTATGCCTCTTTTTGCAATGGATATGCTTCATTGCAACAACTATTTCTCACTGGCTGCTCTGTTAACTGTTGAAAATTTAACACACTTGACCAAATATTTTCTCTTTAAGAAGTTTTGGAAATGCAAAGGTTTCATGGAAAGAAATGAAATTGTTTCCCAAATGCCAATGTAATAGAAAATCCATAAGGAATTCTTTTTTGGCTCTGGATATCTTTTATGGCCTATAATTCTGAAAGCTGCTGTTCTCTCTCGTTTTCCATCCCCTGCCCTCTCCTTAAGTAAATTCTCTGAATTCAGCATTAATTACTCTCGATCAACATTGCTATTAAGTCAGAATCAACTCCATTGTATTCAGTTGAATTTTCCTTTCCAGTTTTGGCACCTTGTCCTTCCTGGTACTGCTGTTACATTTTAATTTTGATTTGTTTGTCAGAAATGCAGCCAGCCAGAGCTCTGGCATTACTATATTTATGCTCCTAGTTACAACACAAACTACTAAACACTTTGTCTTAGTGAGAAATAAAAAGTCTGGTTAGAGAGATCAACTCCTCCTATTAAGGCTCTCATAAAAATGTCCATATCCTGGAGAAACAACCAGCATTAGATATCATTCGTAATGTTGGTCAAATGTATGCAGACTTCCTAATTGCTGTGCACTTTTAGTATTTTTTTTTAATGGAAAGTTTTTCGTAACCTGGAAACAGCTGTAACCCCCAAAAATGCTTTGGAGAAATCTGGAAAAAGGTCTAAATTGCATGTTGGATATCTGCTGAATCTATTAGTTACCCCCTGCAGGGCTAAAGATGACTAATTATATTCAACATGTCATTAGCTATGGTGATGTGTTTTATGCGAGAGACTTCCCTTTGAATGGCTTCAGCAGTAGAAATAGGTTTGATCTCTAAATTGTGCAATGGTGGTAAGAGTAATCCTTAGCTAAGAACCTATTGACTGGGATGGTTTATTTTGCCTGTATTGGGGCAGGTGTTTTTATCAGTAACAAGCAGATTTTGGTTGGTGTAACTTGGGATCACCCTTCCAGCACACACTGACAGTTTCCTGATAGCTCTGTGGTGGTAAAACCCTCCTGTGAGGGGTTCATCTACCGTCCCTCCTAGGAAATTTGAGGTTAGAAATTCTGGTCTTATGATTTATTCTGTGATTCTGGTGATTTAACTCTAATTCTTCAAGGAATCCAATATCTCTGATGTGAGTGGACACTTCACCAGTTTGCTGTCAATCGCCTGCCATGACAGACTGGGTGTGGGATTGTGTGAACCTATGCAAGTGTTACAGAGATCTGTCCCACCCTTTAATTCCTGTATTTTGAGCACATTCCAAGAGGATTTCCAATTAGCTTTCTCTATGCCAGGAGCTTTATATGGCTGAGTTCCCTTTGAAGTTCTGCTGTCTTCCTCTTTAGTATGAGTCTCTGGGGCTTGACTGAGGTGTTTCCTCTGCATTCTGTGAACTGGCTTTTACTTCCTCTCTCTACTCTCTTTAGTAAGGTGTAACACTGCTGAATGCCCCTTTCCGAGGCTTCAGTTGAGGTATAAAGGGACTGAAAAAAATGAAAGGCTTTCCCATATGACTATACCCCTAAGTTAACAGAAAACAAAGAGATGCATGAGTGTAAAATATTTTTCCACTAGAGAAATAGTGCTGGAAGTTATAGGCAGGGCTGTGGGGCAGCTCTTTGTATGGGTTACAAGTAGAAATCTCTTGATAAATCAGACAGTTGCCTGTTGGGGATGAGAAAAAAACATAACTAACTCTTGCAGAATTAGAAAGAAGTCATCTTCTTTCTCTGTGCTTTCTTAAGATTTTATTTTCTATTGATAAAGGTTTGGTGTTAGCACGTGTCATAGATGCATGTTTAGAAGGGCAGGAATGCAGTGGCACACAAGGCTGCCATCCAGCTGGCTGTCACTGGTGGATCAGTGTCCACAGTTAATGGATTAATGACTATGGATTGGAAAATGAAGGCAAGAAGGAAGGGAAACTGAGAAAGGGTGCTGTTGTCTCTGAGGAAGCTCTGCTAGCACAGCAATCTGTTTTAATAGTGTCTTAATACTTCTTTGTGTGAGCTGAGATGCCTACAGGCTTTTCCATGATTGAATCTTTCATTACTGTGACCCTGATAGTCAGGATCCACTTTTCCAGTTTTCTGGAAAAGACCTATGTTTCTCTGCCCCTGACCATGCAGTGGATACTGGAGGAAGACAAATCTTTTGTGGCCTGGATTTTGCTGAGAAATGGTTCTTTGGGGATTCTTGGGTCTATGCCTTTTGCCTGGGCTGTGCCTTTAAAGAATAGGGATGCCGTGTGTATCCATGTCTAGGATGAGGAGCCCTGACTCCTCTAGGTGCTCTCATCCATTTTTATGAGGGAAATAATGAGTCTCATCTATTCCTGCTGTGCCAACACCAGAAGGATGGGGACAAGCAGAGCAGAGGTGATGTCCTGGGTCTCACAGCCTCAGTCAGGCATTCTGGTCTGCTCTGGTTCCCATCACTGCCTGCTGGGCATAGCTCAGCATGTATGTCCCAGTGCCTACCCAGAGTCTGCGCTGTTTCCTGAGCCCTAGTGTCACACTGTCTGAGCAGAGGCAGAGAGCATCAACGTCCATTCAGGGTCTTTTTCAGAAGGTAATTGTGACAGCTATGATTAATGAGTAAGAAGTTGTGAAGAAGTAAGAATGAGGTGAGGAGACAATGTTGGGAATAACTTCAGACTACCTTGCCTGGGGCTGCCTGTCTGTCTAGGACAACATGAAAAGCAGGCATGTTTTCAGAGCTGGGTTTTAGCTGTCCGCAGGACAACAGACTAGTATGGAGGGAAATTGGTCAGTTGACATCTGTGTACACGTTGGCTGTCTAATACAGAGTGAGTTTCTTTGGTCTTTAGTGTAGGTATGTCCTACGCCAAACTCAGAAATCCAGTGGCAGAAACCCCCGATGCAGCCAGTATTTTTCTTTGTTTGTCTTTAAAGAACCTTATCACACCATTTGCTCTATCTCTTTATTAAGGCATTATAAAAGTCCATTTTCCCACCTCTGGCAATACTATGTCTCTTTCACTGTGTGTTTTTGTTTGGTTGGTTGGTTGGTTTGTTTTTTTCTCAAAGGATTTCCCTGACATTCTAGTTTTGGGTAACTTTCAGTCAATCTTCTCTAGTGATGACACATTTCATTTTCAAGTTTCTTCTACAGAATTAATATTAACATTTATAATGATTTTTTAGTTTAAGTATGCAAATCTCTAACTATGCTATCCTTTTGCTATGGGTGTATAACAATCTTATGTTTATACTTGTGAACCTGTCCGTTCTCAAAATAGGAAATGCTGACCTCAAAACAGTATGAGTTATGGATTTCTTTTTGTGGCAATACATGATTGACTTTACCCAGGACATAGGAAGAAAATACAACAGAAACTATAATGAAAAAAATGAACTCTATTTGTCCTTCATGCAGACAATTGTGGAAATCCTATAGTGATATATATTGCATTTACTTTGATATCAATATAAGATTATTAGTAGATAATAGGATTAAAGTTCATCATGAATAACGTAATTAATAAGCATGCACAAAGCAGTAAAGATTTTTCTGTATTACTGGAAATGCTTTTAGATGCCATTATAGTCTCTACCATTGTGTATCTCACTTTTAAGACTCTTCTTTCCTTTAGCTGGAAGCTTCCTTCCCTTGCAAGAAGTGGAGATGGACTGGGCAGTTCATCTGACATAAAATACCTCTGGGCCGGAATACTTATGCAGAGGAAGGAACTTGTTCGCTTAAGAAAGTGGTGGGATATGCTGCCTCCTTTCCTGGCCATGCTTATGCTGTTATTAAATAACATAAATAATAATAATAAATTTTTAATAGCATATTATACTTAGCACTTACATATGCAATTTATTACCAAAAGGAGGGGTTAATCCTTATTTGGTCAGTACAGCAGGCCATTTTCTCAGCATTTAAACTCACTTTTTGTCAAGAATCAGATTGGCCTTTTATTATAGTGTAAATATTACCTCCAAAAGCTCCAAACAAGGGAGCTGAGTAGGTTCCACACATGTCATTTGGTCTGATGATGTTGAGAGTGGCAACATGGATGCTGCAGGAAAAAATACACAGTGCTACTGTCACTGTCAGAAAGAAAACTTCCAAGAGCAGACATGTGAAGCCTATGTTAGAAGGCAGAGTTGATCTAGGTTATGTAGCAAACCATGTCTTTTGTTTGTTATAGAGACATTTTGAATGTAGGGGCTTGAATATGAACTATCTCAAAAGGGACTGACTTTAGTTAGGAGAATGATAGTCTTGCATTAGTGGTGGAAAGAGCAAGTCAGTAAGCCTGTTGGAAGAACATTAGTCCTTACTACTCAACAGAGTAGTAGAAGAAATGTTCTAGCAAGGTAGAGGAAGCTCTGTGGATGTGTTGAAGCACTTGCTCAGTGGAGCTATGTTCATTGTCGGTCAGTGTCTCCAGAAAACATGATGACCTTTCTCCTTGAGTATATTTACTTACTTCCATCTTCACCCTTTCCACCAATTCAAGATGCGACTCTGACAAATATCCTGTTTAATCAGTCCAAGGAAAACTGGACAGTCATGCATTCCAAGCATTCAAATATTGAACTGTTGGTCTGTTGTGGTGTTATGGATGGCTTTAAAACAGCCACAACACCAGTTTAGAAAACACTCACTTTGCAAAGAGTTATGTGTTAGGAAGTATGGTTGGACCTGCATCACAGGCTTAGTAATAAATGACATTCATTATATGCAGGTGTATTTGTACAAAGTGAACCCTGTTCTTTCCAGCACTAGAATAGGATATGCTGCTTTGCAGGGAAAGCCTGACAGTTGCAAAGCAAAGCTTAACACATACCTAATTAGAGAGCAGACTTCCCCTTTCTGAGATTCAGAGGCATTAATTAGAGGAAGAAATTTATTACAACCTGCTCCATTATCTCCAGTCACCTTTACACATATGAAGACTAAATTATCTCCCTTTCTAACAGAGTTCTGCACACAGAACTATGGCACTTTGGTAGAGACTTTCTACATTACATAGGCAAGCAAATCAGGATTTAAGAGAGATGATTCACTAGCTAGATCTACTTTGTAAATCATGTTTCTTCTCCTACTCTGTTTCTGAGAAGTAAGTGTGAAACGCTTTATTGGAAAAAAGTATTGGCTTCTGGTCAAGCATCCTGGCAGAGACATTCAGAGCAGATGTCATACTTGTGCAACTGACACTGGCACCCAGCTCAGGTTGAATACTCTCCAATACATTGTGCTCATGGCACAGGTGTTTGAGGCTGGTGTCTTTGAACTCTGTTGTGCCACTCCAACCTGCCTTGCATCACTGTAACCTGTGAGCTAGATCCAGGTGAGAAGGGGGCTCCAGATGTGGAGTCTAGTTTCATGGTTTTGTATGATGAATTGACAGTTGCTCCAGACCAGAAACAAGTGTCATTCTTGGGAAACAAAGTAACTGTACTGAACAGTCTCAGATTGCCACAAAGCTATTCAGTGTGGGCAAAGATCAAGAGGAGACTGCAAAGCTGTCTTACAATGAGAATAGTGTCTAGAAGGAAGACATTTGGTACTGATAAAATTCTGAAAAAAAGGTATTTTCAAGTGTAAAAGCATCAGAAATTCTCTTGCTATCCTCACAGAGATTGTTGGCAAAGGAAACACCCTGAAAGTTAGAACACAGTTTACACAACACTCAGTCTGCCTGATGAACAAAAGACAAATAGCCGAGAGACTTCACGCATGGGGCCCAGCCTTTCTGCGTGATCAGCTAGAACAAGTCAAACTCCACTGAATGTTTCTGAACAAGCTATTTTTGATAAGTCATAAAGATGAGTCAGAAGTTCTTTACAGGAAGCTGGAAGGAAGATCTCTCACTGAGACCATCTGGAATTGCTCTGAGTCTCAATACCAGAGCCTTGACTACTTTACCCTGACACAGATGAGGAGTGCAAAAAGAGGCCATGTTCTAGCTGGGTACAGACAACTAAGCAGGAAGTTGACAGTGCCCTGTAAAGCCAGCAGTGTCTTTAAATATAATTCAAACAAAAATGAGCTGGAGAAGCTGTGTCCAAAATACACTTTCTAAAAACATGTATTTTAGCTTCTGCAGGCTGTAGCTGCCAGCTTACCTGCTAACATGATCCAGCCTTGCCCTTATCCCACTAATGCCAGGCCAATTATTTCAGCTGGGGTGTGTGTACTCCCTCCAGCCTCCCACCTGGCTAGATTGCACAGCATCTCCAGGTATATTTTGCCTTTCAGCGGCAGGAGGAAGTGTAGGAACAAATGCAGCCATGCTAGGAGCCTTCTTTTGTAACTAGCAACTGGGATAAAAGTCCAGTTCCACAGGAGTGCCCAAAGCTGCTCATTATCCTGCAGCTTATGCTTCCAGCATGGACAAATGTACTTAGGGAGCACGCGCATTTGCTGATGTAGCAATCTGACCTGGTGTCCAGTCTCTAGAAAACCTTATATCTAGTGCTTCTTTCAGGCCCTTACAAGTCCTTTCTGGAACAGCTGAAAGCCTGCCTTTTACATCCTTATTCCCTTCTAAATGAATAGTGGGAAATTTCGAGGACTGTGCTAGTCTCATCCTTCACTTGATATGATATAATTTAATTGAGAAAACACCATGTAAGACTTTTCTTGTTTACCAAGTTCAGCAGGAAGGGTGCAGGGCCTGCCAGGAGATGGATGTCTGGCAGATGGCACTTCCCTGTGCTGCTCCATTGCTTTAATCAGTTGTTCAGTGCTGTAGGCCATTCAGGGAAGAGTGCTTTATGCCTGTACAGCAAGCATGAGGGCACTCATGTCAAGTTGTTTCCATAAGAGCAGACATCAGTTCTTCCCTTTTCCCTCTTTGCATAGCTGCTGCCCAAAGACTCTAAGATTAGCTCATTTGGTTAGAACATGGTGCTAATAATGCCTAGGTTATGGTTTGATGCCTGCATGGGCCATTCATTTAAGAGCTAGACTTGATGATCCTGGTGGGTCCCTTCTAACTCAGAATACTCTGTGACTACATGGTATAGGCCTCTCTAGGGATGAATCTATCTCCTTCTCCTCCTTGCTCAGGCAGAGATGACCAGAAATGCCCTCTCTGGTTCTTGACTTGTTCTCCCTCCCATGTGTGCTGAGGGCAAAGGAAGCAGGCTTCTCTCGGACAGGCTCCGTATCCTTGAATTCATTGCTCAAGAGGGTCATATATCATCTTCCTTCTCAGCAGCAGATTTACAGGTATGATCCTCCCTGCCCCAAATCTTTGGGTTCACTATTTTAGGTCTCTTTTGCTATTTAACTCTAATCTGGTGCCAATCCTAGTTACACTTGTAACTCTGCCAGGACCTCTGGGTATAGCGGATCTTTGCAATCATGGCTGTGGAGCAGATTATTCAAAGCATGAACTCGTGCGTTGGTGGCTAAATAGAAAGAACATCATTGCCTTATCCCTGGCTCAGATGGCAACTCTGAAGATAACTCTTCTGGTACATTGAAGCAACTTCCAGTAGCCCTCTCTTAATATGGCTGTCTGTGTTGTCTCTGTTGTAATGCCTTTGAAACAGCACTGGAGGCTGAAGGTAGTGCCTCATAGGGGACAGTGGAACAATTTGGCCACAAAAGTTTTGGAGATAAGTGCTGGAGTTGAAGTGGGCGTTGCCTCAACTGCATGAGTAGGCGTCTTGAAGCATGAATACAGAGTCTGCAAACTCTTCACACAGTTTCCTGATAGCCCTGCAAAAGACAAGCAGAATTTCTCCCCTAATGAAAAGAGACTTCAGCCTGATTCTTTCTATACCAATACTTGCTTTGATCAATAGCAGATTGAACAAAGCCATATGCAGGTGCTCTCTTTGTAGGAGAGTAGTATTCCCTCCCCCGCAACTTACTAGGGAGCTTGCTTTATTAGCTAGTTCCTAGTTCATCTAATGAATTTTCAGCTTTCAGAGTCACTCCATACATATATTTCACACTGAAGGGCAAGGAGAATAGTTTTTAAAATTACAGGAGAAGTAAATAATTCTGAGCAGTGTTGAACCCAGCTGCCTAGCCTTATGCTTTATAGATAATTGTTCATTGATCTGTCTGGTGGGAAGGAACTTTTGGATCTGGAATGAACATCCTGTATCTCTTTGGCTCCCAAACTCTACATTTTTCAGATTTCTGTTTTTAGAAAGAATGCCAAAGAACAGGCTAAATAGGTCAAAATCTGTAGGAGAGGAGGAACGTGTATGGAAACCTAAAACAGACACAGGGCCAAGGTAAAGAGCCTTGAGGAAAAGTAAATGCATCTCGCAATTTCATTTCAGCTACAGCATGTTTAGGATGGGTGACTGATGGCATTATTAATGAGTAGGCAGGATTACTGTGCTTATGTGTTGGCATTTTGTGCAAGTCTGCAGTGATATATTGGAGAGGAAACATAAAGTACCTGAAACCAGACAATCGTATTAACCTTAGGCAAGTTTCTTTTCCAGTCAGAGCTTTTCTCCTGTTCCAAAAGACAATGTTGTCTTCTTGCTTTGTGCTCAGTAGAGCAGTAGTTTTACCATTCTTTTTAACTGAGAGGATAAGTAGGAAGCCCAAGAGCTTTGTCTAATCATTTAGCTAATGATCCTGTTCTGTACTATCTGTTCAGGTGGTTAATTCAGTTTAGATTACTACTTGAATAGTCCTTTCTGGCTGTTGGTTTTGATAGAACTCATTTCTACACTCTGTATCCCCTGAAGCAGGAAGGTCATAGTTCAGCTCTGAATTTACTGATAGTGTCTTGTTTTAGATTGTGCCTCAGTGTTGGACATTTAAATCAAATATTAATCTTTAATGTGTATTAATATGTCTTTAATTGTGATTAAAGATTTCCCATGTATGTTTTGTTGGCAAAAATATTTAAAAATCCCACAGTTCTTTGCATAACTGCATAATCTTACTTGGAGGGAGGGAGGAAGAGCAAGTGCTCCATCACTATAGCGCTGTGTAACCATGCTGTTCTACAGGCAAAAAGCCCCCAAACCATCCAGCCTTGCAGTGTTTACAAATATGGCTCTATAATACACTGGGAGCTTTATGAGATACAGCTATTAGAAGAACCAGATTAACCTGTGGGCAGATGCAGGAACTACACTTCATTGTTATTGTTCCAAATGTGAGAGAGACAATCTCATGCCTTTGATGCTTAGCTATCTTGTTGTGTATTTGAACATGTTGGGCCAGACTCTTAGCTGGAAATTTAAAGTATCTTTTCTGATGCACAGCACTCTGTTCCTTGATGCTTCAGACAGCATTGTTTAAAATGTGTCCTGCCACATCACCGGATATATTTTTCTCCAGTATCTAAACATGTTGGTTGTTGGCCTATTAACTGCCAGTTTTTGACTCAGAGTAAAATATTCTGAGGAAGAATACTGTGATATACTCATATATTATGTTCTTTTGAAACTTCTTAGTAAAACCAAAGCAAAACCAAAATAGCTAGACAAGCATGAATGGAAGACTCCCCAGGTCCCCATTTCACCTCTCATTGAAAAGTCATTAAAGTTGTGGCTAGTCAGCAAATCCAAAATCTAGCACCTGTTTGCCAGATAAAAACCAGCTGCACTGTATGCATATTATTTAATCCACCTGCAGTTTGCATACCATGTGCAGTACCATCTTTCAAGTTGCTTTGCTCAAGGTGTTTTAAGATATTATGTTTTTATCAAAGATGAAAGACCGATGCAATACTGTGAAACTTGTAGTAAGACTGTGATATCAGTGTCTTAAGTCATGAGATTATATTAGGGTAGAATTTTTGATTTTGTTTTTATTTCTTTATTTATTCATTTCAGTGACAAAAGAGAGTTACCTTTTTTGTTCTAAAATGTATTTCACCTTTTAGCTTACTTCTTCATTGGCTTTGATCAGTCATGACTTACTGACATGAATTTAATTCTTGTTTTTCTTTCAAAATATTTAGAAAAAGACAAGTTACCTAGGCAAGCCAATCTTTTTAATGCAGGTAGGACCTTCCTGTGATATGGACTTCATTTTGAAATTGTTTCTGTGCCTGAAAAACACAACTAGCATGTCGAACTACTTTCCCTTTTTCTGAAAATTATTGTTCTCTGAAGTGTCTGGAGTTCTGAAGTCACAGAAGATCTTTCAACCTACTGGCATTTTCTGCCATTCTGCATTTTGTGCATATACATTGTCTAAGGTGCCAGCAAGTTTTCCACAGCCCATGAGGTAAGAAAGGTTTATTTCAGTGACAGTCTAAAATGGCATAAGAATACGGACAATGTTCAAGAACTTACATCCTAGGCCTTTAACAGGCAACAGGGCAGGAGTGGAGTTCAATCTCAGTTTCATACTGGATAGCACAGTACTTGACATTCCTCATCACATCTAATATTATATTCTGAATAAGTTTTCATTAAGCTTGTAGAATTACTGATTCTGAAATTTTACATTTATTTGTGAGATTCAATAAAAAGAAAGGGTGCATCATGAGGTTAGTAGGATTTTAGTGCTTGGTTCTTTTTTATTCAGGTTTTTGTTCTGCTATAGATTTACTGTTTGTTCTTGGGCAAGTTCCTTATTTTTTGTGTGGCTAATTTTCATCCTGTAAAAAAGTAGAAAGGGCAATACTTTTTTATTCCTACCCACCATGATCAAAATAGTGATACTTTATTACTTACCTGATATGTATGATACGGCCGAAATCTTTAGTCTATGGTTTAAGGTTATCTGTCAAACTGTAGAAAATTAGCAGAAACTAATCTTGGATATTCTAAGTGTTTCCTAGCAGCTTCTATTCCATACCACTTCTGTGGAAATCCATATTATCTCACAAATTGGGGGCATAAATGATAAGATTTTTAGTGATTCAGAGATATTACTGTCCTGTAATTATGATCTGGTCATTCTTAGAAATTTCATATTGTGCTGACTTTTCCTCTTTCTTTCCTGGGGCTAAATTATGTTGAAAAACCATAAATCCTTTCTTGATATCTACTTTGCATATGGGGAATTTCTAAGTAATTATTGCAGAGCTGTTTATCCAGAAGGGAAGAAGCAGGTGATCTGCATACCAGTACACTGGTTTGTGTCACAACTCTGGCATTAAATATGGGCTTGGTGATTCAGCACCATGAAACAAATTCCAGCTATTAATAAGTAATGGACAATTGCTAGAGGTATGTCTCAGTCAATAGCTTTCTGTAGTAGCATAAATTTACATAAGTTCGTCTCTGTCAGCTTAGGCAGAAATCTCTCACTATTTAATAAAAATTTTGTTTCCCAAACCGTCCTATTTTAATGTACAGAAAATCCTCCTAAAATCTGTGTTAGATGTAGCCATCTTAATCAATGTCTATTTTCAGCTTATTTCCACAAAGTAATATTTGAAAAAGCTTTTCTTATTTAAAAGCCAGTTTCTACTGCTTGCAGTTTATTCTTGATCTTCTTGTACAAGCACAGAAAAGTAACTTCTGTGATGACACTGGTGCTTTCTTAGAAAAGATCTTTGAGCTACACGAAGGGCACAACAAGGTCACTAACATTATATATCTACAGTGAGCTTTAAGAAATGAGTCAGACTTACAGATGGAATGATAGTTTGCCTTGTCATGAGAACACACATCTTCAAAAGGTTCCTGCTTTGGAAAAATAAAGTAAAAACCATAAGGAACCACTTAAGGAGGCTGCATAAATAATTTGCCATTTGTGAGCAATATATGCAAAACGATAGGACTGCAAGGACTGTATTTGATGGAAAAGCTTCTAACCATTTAAACTGCCATCCTGGTGTTTATTACCTGAATCACCTCCGGGAGGCTGATAAACACCTGTGATCTGCTGGTAATTCAAGAAAGGAAGCAGCACTCTGCATGACCTGCTTTTTTTTTTCTCTCAAGCAGTCATGGTGTAATAAACAGTGTACAGTGATTTTGAACATGCAAAGAATATATTTAGCAAGTTAGGGCTACTGCTCTCAGTTTAATGCTTAACAAAGCTAACAGCAGAAAGTGGTTTAGTACTCAATATGGTGTTCATAGAAGCAGAAGGAAAGAGCAAAAGACAATAGGAGGTAGTTGTACTTGGAAGGTAATTCATTCATTTAGTTTGAAAATGAGAGTAAATGGTAAACACCTTAAAGAGAAATAAAGAAAAACCAGGCATTTTTTTAACCCATGCATTTTTAAAGTTACTACATGACCAGTAAAGTAATAATTTCCTGGAAAGCAATATTTAAATATATCCATCATCATTTAGAACTTGGACACATACTTAAATATTATTGATTATTTGCAATTGTGTGCATCCATGTGTAGGTATATTAAACAAAGTAATAGTAGCATGTCAGTGATTGGGATAAAGTGCAAAAATGGAACTGGAGTCTCTAATTACTAGTTGTTTGAGTTTTGGTGTTTTGCTTTTTTTTTTTTTTTTTTTTAATTAAGAAAGCCACAAGCAAATTACAGACATCCAGTTTATAGCATTGCAATCTTACAGGCTTGCTCTCATGAATATGGTAATTTTTTATTTTATGCCCTCTTGAGATGTCTTGTTAAAAACATTTTATTGGTGATCCTAAAATTCAGTAAATTTGAAGCCCTTGGCACCCTGAAGATAGTTAAAGTTCTTCAAAAAATGTCAGCAATAAATATTTGGCAAATATAAAGAATATGCACATTTTTCCCAAGTGGGTGATATTTTTTTTCTCAGTTCTTATAGTCGAGTGATGACACTGCAGTTCAGAATATAAGTGCATATTGATATTTTTCTTCCAGAAACTGCATGTGTTGCTTAGAGTGCCTCTCCCACAGAGTTATTTTTGTGCAGACACCTGGAAGTGGTTACTTACTTGCTCTGGCTTGCAGACTGGCCTTGGACAGTCAGGTGTATGTATGAGCAAGTGGTCTTTATTTGGAGCAATTAAAATTCTAACATTCTCGTCTCTTGACATGCAATTACTAAGGCTCTGCTGTTCCCACTAATTGCTCTTGCTGGGGACATTGGTGAGGAGCCAATGATTTTGATGGGTAGTGGATTATCATTTTTACTCTGCTACCTGAGAAAAAAAATCATTTGCAAAATCCCATGTGTAATTAGCAAGACTCATGATTAATTGTCCTGCAAAATTAGCTTCACTGTTGCTTTTATTTTACTGCTTCAAATATTAATTAATGTTAACTCCTTTCCTTCAGTCCTAGCTTTTGAATATTCAGCGTGGCTTTGAAAAATTAGTTAGGGCTTCTACTTGCATTAACATGCTGGAGCTTTGATTTCTGAATAAGTATTCTGATTTAAAGGATCACACGTGGGTCATAAATAATTTTTATAGGAGGACAAACAAAGCATCAAAGCATCATGGGAAGGCATTCATGCACTAACTGAAAGTAAATTGTTTCAGTAATGATTCATTCCCCCAGTGCTTTTGGGGAAACATCAGCAAATATGCAAAACACTGCATTGTGTGGGACAAGACAATTATTTAGTGCAGCAATCAATGTATATATTTTCAAACAAGTAGGACAGTGAAAGGGGTAAAATATTGGCAGAGTTTGAGCAGTTGCAGTATCTGTTTGGCCTTGTATACCTGGAAAATGACAATACAGCCAGTTTGCCTGTTTTCTGTGCAGCGATTCTGTTCTCCACATCCCCACATATGAAATAACCAAAGAAACTGCTTTCTCATTGCTTGAAAATGAGTGCTTGCCTCAGAGCTGCACGGCAGTTACAGCATCGAGCATTGTCCTCTTAGCTCTCTGCCTCTGGTCTTGTCATGCCACCTATTTCTGAAGGCATGGTCTGTTCATGTGAGAGTGTAGGTATCACAGTGAGAGAAAGCATTCCTCCATTGAACCACATGGTTGATTTTACTTGCTTTTTTTGACCAAGTGACTGAGGTTTTTTAGCTGTTTTTCTAATATTGACTCAGGAGATCAGTGACAGAAAAATAGTGTGACTTTTATAACTGAAATCAGTTTAAAAAATCGAGCTTGAAATCTGATCTTTGTTTGGTCCCATTGTCCACAAATAGTGATTCCAGAATTCTTTACAAGCACATTAAAGATTCTTCACATCTTTTTATATAATCTTCTCAAATCTCAGCTTTAGTGACTGGCTTCAATGTACAAGTCTTTTGGCCCTATTTATAGGTTCAGACATGTCCTTCTCTACATTAAAAAGGCCATTTTATATAGGCATATTAATTCAGAATTTCTGTAGAGCCTCAGAAAGTCTTCATAAATGAGTGAGGACTAAGAAATAAATTCCAATCTGTATTCAAACATCAAGAAAGATTTCACAGTTTACATGGAGCTTTGGGGATCTTTGAATAAATCAAAAGATCTGTGAGCCTTCTGCTGTTCATCTGTAATTGCTTAGTCAGACTAAGGTGCAATCATGAAAACAAAATTGGTTCACATGCTTTTCTAATTTCAGGAGAAACAGTCATGTATAGTAGTGGTTGCAGAGAAGGAAGCAGGAACACTTTGCAGATGTGCATGTATAGGATGCTTGCTAGAAAAATTCTAATTTTGTCTCTCTCATCTGCTCTCAGAAGCCTTTTCTACACGGAAAACTACTGTCATCTATTCTGATAAGAACACATCATTCTTCCTGTGTAATCATAGCTATAGAGACAATCTTTTCTGAAGTAATAAATAGTCTTCTTGCTCTTAAAAATGCCATTTTAAAAAGTGACATGCTGTGTTTGAAGATCCACATAACACTGGTATCATGTCTGAGAGTAACAGAGGGATTTGGATCACAGGTTGGCTTTTGGGAAGGAGGTTCATTTGGGAATTTAGATAGGAAATATTTTGTATTTGGTCCTTTACAAAAATGAAGGCTTTGGTCTACTAAATTGAGAGAAATTAATGAAGCAAAAAAGAGAAGCCAAGATACAGAAACTGTGAAGGTTGAGACCTTTCTATTTCCACAACTGTCGTGTTTAGTGGTCAAATATACCCAGGGGCAATTCTCCAGGGGCAGCCAGTTTTCCTGCAAAATGGAAACAAAAGAGGGAGAGGCCATTTAATCTTCAGACTTACAATGCAGCAAGTAGCACTGTGCTAACACAATCTTCCATCTATGAAAGAATGAATAAATCTCCTACATCAGCAGGCTGCCATGTTTAACTTTCTAGACTATACAGGATGCCTCACCCTTCATCTTCTAGTGATGCCCAGAGGGTTCACACATGTAATTCTACAAGGGCAAGGGACTTCAAGTTTAGAGTCACAGGCACACTGGTCATCATCTGAGTTTCTTTATTAGTAGACAAGTATTTTGAGGGACTAAATAATTGATTTTCCAAGGATCTGTTTAGGTACAGACGTGGAGGGAAATGTAAGGGCTTGCAGAATCTGGCTGTGAAACAAAAGTTAGAAAGTTCAACTCCTTGATGTCCTTTTACAGTATTAATTTTTTAATCCCTATTTTCATGTAACATCCATTTATGGAGTGGGGATCTGTATTGGTACTATTCTGTTGTTTGAAGGCCAGATTCCATTAGCTACTTCATCATGAGAATGTCATGTGAATAGCTGTGGATTTGGCTGCGCTATATAAAAGCGTGTCTTCAAGAAGGTCGAGGGTAACTCTCTGTTGCAGAGCATGTGCAGAGTTCCAGCCAGCACAACGGTGCCTCTGAGCTTCCAGCTGCATTACAAACTGATTAGCCTTTGGAGAGACTTGTTTTCTTTTTTCCACTTATATTTTCTTCTCATTTTTTTTTCTTTAAAAAAAACCCCAAACTAACCTATAGGCAGAGAATCATGGCATTGTTTTTATCTTCTAAGCAATTATCCCTTCAGCTGTTCCTACTGACAAGCACTCTTTTAGATGCCAGCAAGAAACATAAACATTTTAAGATTTTAACAAATAAAATGAATGACTATTTGATGTGTGAGGAAGGACAGAGGAGAATGGAAGACTTTTCTCTACCTCTTATGAATGAAATATGGCTTCTTCTTTCAAATTGGCCTCTACCAGGAGGCTAAAATATCCTGAAGGTTAGCTACAGCCCTGTCTGCTGCTGAGATAGTATTTACTGGATGATGAATATATTAGTTAAAATTTAAATTGATTCTGTTGAGGGGTAATGTTGATACTGTATTTACTACTATGTTTCAGTAGTGTAGGCCAATCATTAGGGTGGAGAGAGCTGGAGGATAATAACTCAGAGGTGACACTGTCTGAAATGCAGGAAATGAGCAGTGCTTTGTAAATAATATATTTCCCCTATTATGTTAATTTTTCAAAATAAGTTTAGAGTTAAGTGTAATGTTTGATCAGAAGATGCATGTATACTAGCATATTATTAGTCTGTTTAGTCACATCTAGAAATATGTTCTTCATATTTGTGGTTGCCAAAGTAAATAGAAATCAATGAAAGTAGGAGCAGTGCTGAAGTCATTTCAATAAGTGAAGTGCTCATTAATTTAAATTTCACACTTGACATTGTTACAGACTAATCATAGAAAATAAGTCATTGACTTCTAAATATGTTCCAAGACACAGAGGAATCCTGCAACTTTGTTTTCAAAGTGGCATTGACATTAGAAGGAAAGACTGCAGCAGTTTAGGCAGATGGTAATGATATGGTAACCTTTCTCAAAAGCCTGAAGTCCATTCATATGGATGACATAAGCTAGGGGAGTTAGCAAGCAAACAATATTGAGACACTGGGACTGAACATGTTCTGAAACATCAAAAAGCTCTTCCTGCAGTTTTCAAACATCTAAAAATATGTGTGAAGCCTGTTCACAATTTAATGGGAGATATACAGAGAGCTGGGGGTGGTTATACAGGAAATTAGAAAAGCCTCATCTCATCAGAGTGAAAGAAATATGCCATCGTATAAGAAAAGTAATTGGAGGGATGCGTCAGTTCTGTTGATGCCAAGCAGGTGTCCATAAATTAGAATAAACATCTATAATTGATATTAGTGATAAGGAAGTATTTTAAATTACACTGAAGAGAGATACCTAACTTTTATTTAAAAAAGAGAGGTTTGGAAAATGCCATTTCCGCAGCTATCTTATCCAGTGTAGACTGATCCTCTACTCACCTCTTTTCTGTGATGGATCCAAATCACATTGCATAATGCAGCATGCTGTGGCAGTAACTGGGAAGGAAGTCTACACTGCAGTTGCAGTAAGTAGCTTCACTCTTAGCCAGTGGGAGGCACATAGGTGACATTGAAATGGTGATTTCTGCTTGATAGGTGCAAGAGTGCTGTCTCATTTCTCTTTGTTGTCTAATAATTTCCTTAATCACAGGGAACTCTCATTTACGGAGAAGGAATGTACTTCATTTTCCCTCTCTTGAGAACATCCTCTCTTGCTTAGAATATTGAAGAGAACTCAGAATTCCTCAGCACCCCTGACATGGGTTGATGAGGAGAAGTAATAAGGGTGCCTCGATCCTCAAGTCCTGACCTTCTTGTCAAGTAGGTATAAGACTTCAGTGTGAGGTAGTACTTCTATCCCAACGTCTGGCTCATGCAAACTAATTTTTGCACTATGTATAAGCTTTGAGAACACATTCTGTTTGTGCAAAGAGGGTGATACAGCTTCAGTATCTTTAAAATAAGAGTCTGGAAAGAAAAGGGGTGATGCGGAGTGGGCAGAATAGAAGAGGCCTTGGAGGAGACAAAGTGATCTGAACCATGTGCAAGAGAAGGTAAGCAAACAGCTGCAATGGGGCGGGGACACACAGGCAGGGATTGTGTGCAATTATATTCTGCTTCACACTGGGAGACAATAATTTCATTTTATGACTTTGTTGACAATCCTCTCATTTCTTTTTTATTGTGAATGATGTCATCAATACTATGGGATGGTTCACTAACAGATGGCTTTTTACCATCTCCAGTATGATACACAGCATATCATGTTATATTTACCTGCGTTCTGTAGTGTGTTTTATCTGGAAGAACTTCATTGCGTAGGAACATGTCACTGAGGGTCCTATGTAGCTCTCAGTGTAACATAAGGCAATAAACAAAACTTGGATAACGTTTTGCTAACTAGTTAAGGAAGAAAGTGTTTTGAATTTGCTTGTTCATTTACATGTTCAATTTTCTAGAAAGGAAAGGATATCTCTTGATTGGAATGCAGTTCGAATTGAAATGGGGAAAAGGAAGACCATGCCACTGCATGGTGTGCTAAAGAGTGAGAGAAAGCCCTTCTATGTCCTTTCTTTCTCCTTGTAAATCTGTTTTTTATTCTTTTTCCAGCTTAATATTGAAATAGTTTTTAACTTATCTTGTAATTTATAGGTAATTTTGACACGATGATTTTGACATTACTGCATTTATGCAAGTAGGGCTGGAATCTTTACTGAGAAGAATCTATGCCCAAGGTCTGCACATCATTAAGGTTTTAAGGCAATATCAAATGGTGATGTGTACTTCTCTCTAGTGGTTCTGGAAAATGTTGCTCTGAAAATAGATGCTTTGGATTCTCTAAAGGGATTTTATAAAATGAAGGAGAAAAGGAAGGGATTCTATAAAATAAAGGTCTATATTCATAATATTTGCATTTACTTCCAGAGTCACATATTTGTATGTCTTAGTGTACTTTCCTCATAGATACTATTTGCTGCTATATATCTAGACCTATTAGATGTTTTTTGTGTTCTATTTAAAACCTAGCTTTGCATAAAAAATCATCAGTTGATGACAAAGTTAATCCTATAATGCCAGTTGCTTCTGACCATAAAGGTTAATGGTTGGAGTCAATGATCTTAGAGATCTTTTCCAACCAAAATGATTCTATGATTCTATTCAGCCCAATAATATGGTTCACAGTAACAGCTTCATATACTCGGTCTTCTGCAGAAAAAAGCTGTCAGAGAAGTACACTGGTTTGTTGACATATTCAGGGTTAACAACTAAGCTCCGAAACCAAGTGCAATACTTGGAGTCAGTGAAAATGCTGCACAAAGGAAGACTGCACACTCAAGCTTTGTATAAAACAGCTGGGAAAACTGTGATAAGATTAGTAGGAAAATAGATTGCTAATTGTATTCTGTAGCAGAAACTGAAGGACGGGGGGTGAATCCTTTATGCCATGGATATCAGACCTTTGAAAATTGTTGCCAGAACACCTTGTAGATACTTACAGTTTACAGTGGCTAAAAAGGGGGGTGTGGAGGTTCATTGGTGCTTAGTAAATGTATAAGAATGACATCTGCTTCAGAATGTCACCAGACTGAAAATAGGAAGAGGCTGGAGAATATTAGAGGGAAATATGTTTCCCCTCTTATTCTTCCATGGGCATCTGCTTATGACCTTGAAGGCAGAGTATAGCTGTAGCTGGACCTGCTGAGCTGAAGCAGTTTGGCTCTTCTGAAACAGAGCAGAGCTCTAATAATGAAACCTTTAAATAACAACACGCTAATAGGTTTTTGGATGTACAAAGTGAGAATAAAATCTATCTGCCCTGTTGTAAGCTGGTTTGGGTGTATCTAAGTAATTTCCTCACTGATTTTTACAAGGTGATAAACTTACAGACGGAAATTCCTTTAAGCCATAAATACCATGCATGCTGTCATGCCTAGAAATACAGATAAAGCCAATGGGATGCTAAAAACAGTTGAAGTGCATTCCTTCTCTTCCTAGTTTGCTCAGCTGAAACTGTCTGCTATCAGTCTGGGAGTATGGTGTTTGACCTTTGCTTGTAGATATAGAGCTCCCACCACTTAGCCACAATGCACTGAATGACAAATTTGTCTATAGCAGTTGACCTGAAAAGTGGAGGATAACCTCACATGGAAGCCTCTGAAGTTCTGTATATCTGCTTTATCTCTGTAAACATTCTCCAGTCTTTCCCCATCTTATTCTTTACAGACAAGATTCTATGGTTGCAGACCTGGTCTCTGAATTTTATATTCTGTTACAGTCTTATTTTGTGGGGTTTTTCACATTATGTGGCTCTGGAGAAAAAGGAGGCAGTAACATTCACCATTCTTTGCTTGAGTTTGTGCTACAATTTTCTTGAGTCAAACAAACTCATTTTTTACAATTTTCATGCCATATATTTCATTATGTGTATTGTCTACATATTTTTTATCATGCCACAGTATTTGCAATGTTATTTTAAGGTTTTCCCATAGCAAATCTGAGTAATATAGGTAATTAATTGTAGAACCTGGTAGTGCCTGATTGAAACATAAAGTTGTGAGTGTAATACTGATAAGTGGTATGTACACTTATTATCCTTTCCTGATCGTCAGATCCACAAAGCAAGAAATCACCTCCACAATGTGAAACTAAAGGCAAAAAAAAATTGATGTTCATTCTATTAAATTTTCTGAATGTGTAATTTGCATTTGAATATGGAATTATCCACTCTAGTCTTTGCACCACACTAAACAGAAAGAGAACAGAAATAATTACTTCTGGAGTCAATGTCTTAAACCTCCAACTTTAAACAAGTGCCAAAAAAGATATTATTTCTTCTTATCATTTCTGAAACTCCCCACTGACTATAGAAATGCCAATAGTAATACCATTCCAAAAATGTGGAATTTCAGGGATGAATCACAAAATTTGTAAACTGGCATTGTTGGTTGAGCTCATTCTAAGAGAAAATTGATATTTTACAACTTGAGCACTATTTGTTGAAATGTTCTGTCACATGGGCAAAAGCAAGAGGCAGAGTGTGATGTACCATTATCATTCAGTTCTACTGCATAATTTCATTCTTAGAAATGAGACACTCCCAGTTTCATATTTAAATCAAGAAATTAGAACGTTACTGCATTTCAGTTATTCAGGTGAAATAATTTTTCCTGTATCTGTTTCTTGCTGTATGCTGTAGATATTTCTTGAACACTGGACAATACTTTAAACTACATCCCAACAGGCTAAAAGTGAAGGATTCCAAGCTAGAAGGCTAAAGAAACTTTGTGTGTTTTGGGCAGGTTCCTGAAAAATTTCTATATTTCTTTTGCTTTCCAGTAATGGGAAAGGTCAGCCCTAGCTATTTCCACAGCTGCTTGTTCAAATTTAGAGAGACAGTAAACAGACACAGTTAAGTTTTTTCAGTTCAATTCTAGCACATTTTTCTGCAAAACGTGATGAGGAGTTGGAGGGGGGACTTGACTTTATCTTGAATTTTTTGTCTTCCTGTTTGCTGTACTGAGTGGATCATGAGCAGCTATGGAAAAACACAACTGAATTTCTTCATCAGCTTTTCATTTCTGTGGAACATGGTAAATGTATCACTTAGAGGGCAATAGTCCTGTTTCTCTTCCTATGTGTGCTTATGACTGTCTTACACACTTTAATGACTATTTTGCCTGTTTAATAAAGTGATTTATTTGCATATAACGTAAGAGGAAATGGATCATCTGGACTATATTAGATCAAGTATCTTGTCTGTGCCAGGGTAAGACCAAAAGGACAAAACAAGCCTGCAGTGAATACTCCCAGAATATTCTTTCTGTATTGACTGAGCTGTGGTACAATATCTTCCATGAGCATATCTAACTTTTCTAAACACAGGCAAACATTCTGCAACCATGACGTTACCATTAATAATTGCATCTAAATGACCAGAATGTTATGTTGACTACAGAAATTACATAATTACTGCAAAAATTCTGGGCTTATGATCCCACTTCAAAAGTTCTGATTGGTCTTCTTGAAGGCTCAGAAGTTAAGGTTTGAAGTCCCTGTGGAAGCTAGAACGGATGTACCTGTATCACAGAGACACAGGCCTTCCTGGTCTTTTTCCAACTTGATGAGTCACTGGAATGACTTTCAACAAGGTAATGCAGAAGGAGGATCGCTTTAGAAATCCCCCTCCATCTCTCCCTCCTTGCAGGCATGAGCTCTTGCTTGAGAAATTCTCTCAACTTCGTCTAAAGAGGATCAAACACCTTCTGCTGTTGTTCCCAGGCATTGTTAATTGTTGTTAATTTCCAACACCTCATTAATTATTTGCTATTAATGATGTGAGTGAGGCAAATGCCCTTCACCCATGGATAGTCACAAGAATGGATCATTAATAACTACAAAAATTTTTTACTTTTGAAGTTGAAAGGAAGCTTGTATGAAAGTCACTTTGTTTGCAGGAAAAGCCTGGTGCAGCATTAAGCTTGTCATTGCATAAAGGGCTGGGTGTGAACAATGCCTTGACGTGCAAGAGAAGCAAAACAAGGAACAGCAATAGAACTGGAGCTGATGTAATCAACAGTGGTTAGTAGTAGTGCCCTCCTCTCCTCTCTGCACTACTTCTTGTTTAACTTAATTTAAAAAGGATAATTTTGATTCAATACATGCTGGAGATACTTCCCATGTATAAAAGTTTTAAATCCTATTAAAATGCACAGTAAGGCTTATTCTTTAATATGCAAAGCAGCACATTAGGGTAGTGTTATTCCAGTAAGTCAGACAAGACTGTGACTATGAAAAAAAGTAGCAATAGGACAGTCTCCAATCAAGAAATTCACAGCACAGATAACATGAACAGTCCTCAGAAGTATGGATGTGTTTTCTAAGGTGATACTCAGGAATTGTCCTTTATCCTTGGAGCTGGGAAAGGATGTTTATTATTTTCATGACACTAGCATAGCAGAAAAAGTATTTATTCTACCCCTTGTGTTCAAAACTGAGCTTGTCAGAAAGGTTTCCTTAACAGCAAGATCTGACCTTCTGAAACAAAATTTTGACTGAATTTACTGGTACTGTCCAATAACCTCTTCACTGTTTGTTCGGACTCATGGGTCTGTTGTACTGTAGCCAGGTAGCTGTTGTCAGAAATCCATTAGATGGCATTTCTGGGACTTGCTTCTCTTTGGCTGTAGGTGCCTGATACTCAGCTGAGGTGGCAAGGTTTAGAGATGTTATTTCTCTCTTTTCTCTGTTCTGGTAAAGGTGCCATCAAGGTAATATTAAAATATATCCATTCTGCAGCTTCTCTTTCTCTTTTTACCCCATCAGCTTTTGCTTTTATCTAGAACATTTGGTCACTCACTGCACAGACATTTGGTAATGACAACTCCATAGCTGGCTGAAAATCAGTATTAGGTTGTAGCCTGAAAACCAGGACTGGATTATAAGCTGGTCATCTTTCACTGTTCACTGTTTTAACTGAAGTGACTGAGTAGCTCCCAAAGAGGGGCAGTAACTCCTTCCACTGTTGCAACTAAGTCCAAGTAGGGTTGTGAATCAAAGCCACCATTTGTCATTGTTCACAGCCTGGTATATACACTTTAATTAACTTTTTTTTTTCTTTTTGAAAATACTAATATATAAGGCAATGAATTGCAGCAGCTGGGAAGTTTACACACTCAGTGCCTCAGTAATGGGCTCCACACATTCTTCAGAGAGTGGGTGGGTTGTACTTTCAATAATTTGTACAGAGTACAGAGATTTCTTTAGCTGCTGCAGCTTGTTCCCAAACGGATTATGAAGCACAGCCAAAGGACATCTGGGCAAAGACTGGAGAATCCTGTTCTCCTAATGCAAGTTACTTACAGACATGGTTCCATATACTATCCATTGCACAGGAAATTTGAAGCAGAGCTCAGAAATGTATCCATGGCTTCTGAGCTATGTTATACCTTTTAATACCAGAGATGTCTTCCAAAGCTAGACTTGAGTTCAATGAGTTGAGCCTTGGTCATTACCCTACAAACTGGTCAGTGGAGGGGAGTGCAGACTGCCCCATAACTGCTGAACCACTGATGCAGTAGAAGCTCCTGTCCTCTCCTCTGAGAGGAGAGCGGAGATTCATAATGTTGTTGGATCTCAGCTAATTAGGATAGTACCTAAATAGCGCTACTTTTATCAAGTTTTCTTTGCTCCATAATATGAAATAATGGAGTAAATAGCACAGACTTAAACCTTCTCTCAGACCATTCACGCATATTGTAAATCTAAACAGTGCTAGCCTTGAAGGCTGAGAAGGGCCATTAAATAATCTATTTCTTTCTACAGATTGTGAAATTTTATCTCCCCTGACATTGTCTGACATCTTATGGTGGACCATGGAATCTTCTCCATAGGTCTCCAGCTTTGCTTTGGAGGGATCAATAGGCAAGACATCCACCACTGTCCTGATTGTTTTTCCCCTATAGCTGATAAGCCTCAGTGAGTAACGATTTGGTAGTCAAAAATAAATGTTTTGCTTTTTTTTAAATACAGGGACTTTGCCAACACTTGAATGTTATCCTCAAAAAATATACAGTGCATATTGTGAACTGAGGATTCGATTAAAACACTAAATTATGTGCTATAGCCTTGTCTGAAGTTTCACTTTAGAACAGATAAAACCTTCTCAGAAAGCATTTTCACCAGATGCCAGATCTGTATTTATTTTAGAAGAGCTGAAGTATAATGAAGTACCTTACTTAAGAGTTTGCAAGATAAGAAGTGCCTGGTTTGTGCTAAAGCTTCATTTTGAATTCATTCCTTATTACGGGAGTTGTTCTCCCTGTGAATGTGAGCTGTGATCAGGAGCATAGCCAGGACAGATAAGGCACATGAACCCTGGTCTGAAAGCTGACAAACTACCACAGCTGAGCAGTCAGTTATACTGGAGACAGATCTCTTTCAGGGACTAGCTCAAGCTGAATTTATTCTCAGTTACCTCCAAGAAAGACTCACTAAAAATGGAACACACCACCATGATATATGACTTTTAAAAGTTTATATTCTCTGTGCCTACAGAAGGTAATAAGAAAAGAGAAGACAACAAAGCCTGCCTCTATGCATATACATACCAACATGTACACATGCTAATACAGACATAGAAACTTGTATGTGTATATAAAGTGATAATTACATATTACAGTATTTATTGTGGTGGACTTTGGACTTAATCAAACCAAATCATAATCAACTAGATTTAATGAATTAGAAAAAACTAACCCAGCAAAACTGTGAAGTCATATGGGTATTCCCTTTACCATATTTTGTTAGAAAAACTTTATATTTGGTTTGAAAATTAATTTTTTTATGCCAGTTTGGCTTTTTATGTGCTCTGCCATGATAATTGTTTCTTGTTTTTCATAGTGACCAACGTGTACTGATTACTGCTTTGTGTTTACTTTGCTTGTATTGCAATGCAGTTGCTTTGTGGAGGAAGCAATGCACCATTGCTTTATTGTGTCATCCAGTGCCTAGCATGGTCCTAAAGCACTCCTGTATGCTAGTTTGGTATAATTAATGTATGGCCATGATGATTGTATTTCTGTTTATATTTGTGCTGGAAACTGTTTTAATTCACGACTACTGTACAGTTGCTGAAAGTTTAATATTAGGCACTCCTAAGCCTGGAAAATCTTGCATTTCTATATCAGAGAGAGACCAAGAGTAAGAAACAAACAAACAAAAAAAAATTTAAAAGGGAAGCAAAAATACTGGAGTGATCAGGCACAGCTATCAGATGTTTAAATGGAGATATTTGCATACATGAATATGATAGCTGTGTCTCCAAACAGTATGCACACAAATACTAATATGAATCTAAATGAAATCACAAATTGGTTGTGATGGACCAAAAATATGGTTTTTTTATACTGGTAATATGTTTAGCTCTAGTCTGACCTGAGAAGGTGAAATCTGTTTTTTAATTATCAGCATAACGTTTTATAATCCTTTAGTTTTGACTCTTTCTTCACTGCAAAACAAAAGTAGAAATCTTGCAACCAGTGTATTTATCTCTCTTCAGGGGCTGGGGGTTAATATCCAATAGCTCATAACATCTTTATTATAATGCATTTATAATGATATACTGGAATGATTCTGTAGCTAAGTATCTAATGTCAAGGACTAGATTTGGTGTGGTGGGAAATGTCGTATCCTTGGGTAGCTCTAGGGAAAATGAGGCCTCAGCCAGTGCTTTCTATGTAATTCTACTAACTGTAATAAGAATAGGGGTAATTGCATTAATGTCAATTAAGCTATTAATAATGCCCATCTTGTCATTCCTAAATATAGCAGTCACTCATATATGCTACTGTCGCCTGCAAAGACTGTAGGCAAATGAGATTATGGCTTATTTATATTTTAAAACCTGGCTGACAGCCTGTCTTGTATCTCTTGTATACCACCAAAATAACTACTACTTTGGAGAGAAACAACCTAAGCTACTTAAAGAGGCCATGTCCTGTAGCTGTGATGTTGAGCACCTCATGCTAAACACACAGCTCCTTTGTAATTTACAGACCCCCTGGGATACCAGCAGGGCACACTGTGTCACTTCCATTCTTGCCACAGGAAGTTTTCTCATGACTGACAATGAAGTTTTTTACACTAGTGCTTGCAGCATCTCTGTTCACTTGAAGAAACGTCATGTCTGTTGATGACTTCAGGTTTCCTGTGACAGGCCATAACTAGTTGTGTGATTGCCCTTGCTAAGCATCTGTTGTGGGCTCTACTCTTTTGGCTGCATTTGTGAAACAAAATTCTGTTTCTAATGCCATTTAGTATTAATTTGTTTTAAGTAGGATTATCACTAGACAGTTTAAAGACAGAGTTCTGGAACAATGCAAATGGACATGCAATCTCCATAAAACATGCACAGATCTATATTTAATGAAACTGTTGCTGGGAATTGATGCAATAGCTTCACAAAATCAAAGCCTATTTGGTGTGTTGTGCATTGCTTCAAAGATGCTGGTCAAGTGTTCATCATCAGACGAAATGTGCAGAAAACCATTATTAGCAAATTTCAAAGGTTACCAAAGGGGTCACTGTCAGAGTTGTGCTGTCCTTCAGAACAGAAAAGAATAAAATATGAGAGGAACCTTTCAGTCAGAGCTCATAACAAATGTGAGGCCATGGCCAATTCCCACAGGAAGACAGAGAGAGGTACCATGATCTGCCTACATCAAGGAGCAGGAAAGGAGGCAACAGATGATACGTATGCATTAAGGGCGAGAGAGGAAAGGGAAGTGAGAATGAGACTAGAATTGTTTGTGAACACCTTTTGATACCTAATGCACAACCCCCTCCCATTTCCAGAGAGTCCAGGGTAAGGTTATAATAGGTAAAGCTGGTTTTGTAATAAAGCTGGTTGTGGCTCTAGGCCATAAATCACAGGCCGAAGTAATCCAACTTATACATTTCTGTCTTGCCTCACTCTCTCTTTCTGTTTATACTTTGATTTGGATGAGTCACTGCATTGAAGGCAGGAAGAGTTAATAATTCTTTCATCCCTATATAGGATAATACATTTACATATGACTTATTAGGCTCATTTTCTGAAGAGTTACATTCTATTTTCTTCTACCAAAGAGAAATGTGATTTCAATGAACCTGATACTGTTTCCATCTTATTTTAACAGACTTCCTACCACAAGGTTTTAATGAGTCAACAACTGCTGTGATTGGTAGACCTTAGATGGGCTGCCTCTGCCAGTTTCTGTCCTTTGCAGCTGAATCTTACTCCTGACTCAGCTTTCATTTATACCTTCCTTACTCATTTATTTCTTCTTTCAGTGAAGTTAAAATATCCCCAGTAATGCACCATGTCTCAAAGTATGTAAAATAAAAGAAAATAAAGTACCATCTTTACAATTATTAGCATTCCAAGAATAGCTTTGATACATCTTTGTCCATTTTTGTCCCTTTTGGGTAAAAAAATTGTCACCTCTGTTAACTAGGCATATTTGAAACAGCTGTTTAAACCCTCTTCCCTCATTTTAATTTCTTTCATAACTTCTCCTTCTAAGTACAGTCCAGTAAAAAGATGGCTTCTCTGTTTAAATAAGGGTCCAATTCAGAGTGAGAATGAATGTTGTCATATGAAGTGCATTTCAAATGTAATAAAGCAGAAAGGAGTTCCTGGCCCCTGTGTCAGTTGTAAGAGGGTGCATAGTGTGATCACTATAGCTCAGTGGCTGCAAAGCAGAAAATGAAGATTGTAAAAACGTCACATAAAGAAAAAATGCACAGTGGATTCGTTTTGCGATGCTCATAATTCAGTAATGCCTTTAAGTAGCTAGAAGAAATATAATAAATGTTTTTCCACAACATTGATCATACTGTATCAGAGGAAATATTAGTGTGCAGGGAGCCATGATTATGCTGGTAGTAATTCTCAGTGCAGAAAACTCCTAGAAGATGGGACCCTTTATGGGCTGAACTTTTATTGGCTGCAGTTATTTACCTTTAAGAATACGCCTAATACACTGTCCTGTAGCTAAATATTTTTGTGAAAACTCAAACCAGCAACTGTCAGGAAATCAGAAAACCTGCTACCATTTTATAGAATTTATGTTTTCTTATGGACAGTCTGATATGTTCTGAGATATGAAAATTGGCCAATCGACCATGCAAAACAAATTTTCCTGTTGTGTTCCAAAATCTGGATTTGTTCAGACAGGTTTATTGTGCATGAACCTATCAAACCATTGCCTGTAACTATAAAGTATCCTCAAGAAATGTAATGCAATGTTAGATTAGGCAATAGATTAAAGTACATGGTATCTGAAGGTTATAAGCAAACATATATGGACCACCATGGATGACCTCTTTACTGTACTACAAAACCCACACAAAGTCACTGAAATAGATCTGGGTTTTGGGCATTGGCAGGGAGCCCAGCATGGGTTCCCAGAGCCTGTCTCTTGCTCCTAAGGCTGGCAGGGCATGGCATGGGTCAGCCCTGCCAGAGGGGAACCACTGGGCACCAGGGGGAAGGCCAGCCCTGCCATGCCCAGGTTTAGGGATGGCACCTGGGCACCAGGGATCTAGGAAGGAAAGCAGAGGCTGAGGTGAGGAAACTGAAAAGGTTCTTCCATGGCTGCCCAGACGGCCCCTTCCCTGCACTGGAGGGGAAGAATGTGATGTGAAGAGAGCCTGTCAACCAAAGCTCATGTTACTGGCTTCTGGACTCTGAAATATCCCGTTCTCTAAAATGTTCATGTTCATTTATCATTAAGCTCTTTTTCAAAAGGATGGCTGAACACAGTTATAACTTTAAGCAAGGAACTATGCATATGTACTTCAGAGGTGTTGTTCATAAGCCCAATGCAGCAGTCCTGGAACAAGATCTGCTGGGCCAGGGTCTGAATGAGCAAGTCCACTGTGCTGATCCTTGGCTTAAGCGCTGAAGGGCATCTTGTCTCAGAAGACAGGGACTGTTTTCTTTTCCTTGATAGACATCTTAGGCAAAAGTTTAATGTGATTTTTCTCCTGAGCAGAAGCTGCCTCAGTCTTGAAATTTTAACTGTTTGCAGCTTTTTCCCTGAAACATACCCTGTAATTTTTCTTACATTTAAAGTAACAAGGTTGTATTTTCTTGCTTAGAATAAAAAAGACAATCACACTCTGCTATGGGCTAGTAGCCTGGGTTGGAGACTAAAATGCAGTTCTGCATGATCTGTTCCTTGGCTGTATCAATGCTTTGTGACATGATCTTGGGCAAGTCATTTAGACTTCCTGTATTTTAATCTATCCATCCTTAAAGTGATTAAAATAATAAGCATATCTGTCAGCAGTTATCACATGGGAACTAAATAGTTAAAAGCCTTTGGCAGGTTGCATCACAATAAGGAAACTGCAAGACTGAGAATTACCAAATGCACAAATTCTGTTGTGTATCTTCATATAAGTTTTTTAAGCAATGGAGGGTATTTAATGCTCTTGTGAATGAATTCCCATGGCAATACTTTATTCTGTGTAGTTTACATAGAATGCATGCATGTATATCAGTCTGGGGGGCTGTTTATCTGCATATGAGTATTAGAGTTTTAAATGCAGCAATCAAGAGTGTTACCTTAGTACAAATTACAGCTGTTGCTATCACTTGAAAGAAACTCAGTGCCCTATAGGAGAAGGAGGGGTGCGATTTTAGGGTCCTAAACCAGCAGCCCTAAATGTCAATTGATGCCAAGATTAGTCACAATCTTGCTTCAGTGGTGAGTACACATTTCAGGTAAGGCAGGATCTAGCGGCAGGCCGGTGCAGCTCCGCATGCTCTGGAAGGCTCTGAGCCTGGAGCTCAGTGTCGCTCCTCCACGGGGCGCTGCCCCAACCCCCGCGCAGCGCCCCAGACACAGAAAACGACACCGGTTTGTGTGGGTAAAATCTGCCCATGGATACAATGAGAGGATTTTACAGCACATCTATTTGTGTTGCTTTGATTCCCCGTGGTTAGAATTTAGCCCCAAGGCGGCTTGCTACCTATCAGGATTTTTTTTTTTAAAAAAAGGTGTTCATTTATTTTATTTTAAATAGTAATTTTGTTGGATTCCTAGGGGTTATCCGGATGTGAGTAAGGAGAGCTGCCACTGGATGGCACTGTTGCACATGGCTGGCAGGAAAACTGCCCTGTGGACGCCCCGGCTGGAAAACACCTGTGGGTGTGGGGTTGCAAACAGTGCCTGGGTGTTAATAAATTACTATAGTACCCTCAGGAGCTGCCCCACCACTTGCTTATGCCCTTGATTTAAAATAACAACAACAACAAAACCAACAACCAAAAAAAAACCACAATGAAACCTCCTCATGTATTTTATAATAGATTTTATTTACTTTAATCTAACTTAATTTGGGTTTGTGTGAACTGAAACACCAGTAAACTCAAAGATTTTATTTCCTCTGCCCATATGTATGGTGAGGAAGCTGAATTTAGATTGACTCATTGTCACTGGGACCTCATTTAAAACCAACTAGACCAAATAATTTTCATTTTCATTACAAATATAAATGAGGCTGGGGCTTTTGGAAATAATTTGCTCTTCTAAATATTTTTGCTTCTTTTATCTTAAATCAGATCAAATTTTGCATTTAACTTCATTGGCTACTGTATTTGTGCTTGCTACTGTATTTTAGGAAACAGTAAAAAATGGGAAGGTTGTTTTTTTTCTTGATTCTAGAAGGCAGACATTGTCATTTCTTGTTTAGTTGTGGGAGAAAAAATTTCTTTTAATTATGTTGAGAAATTGTCCATTGGTATGAACTCAACTGGACCTCTGTGTTCTTTATTTCCATTCTTTTTCCTTTTCTTGAATGTCAGGGTAAGTAAATTGCAGAACAGTTACAGACTTAGATTCTAGCTGTGGGATTTCTTTCTCTTCATGTACATTATCACAAAACTATGTTGCCTGCCATCTATGGGATGCTTTGATCCAAAAATTCAGTCATTGTTTCCACATTTAGGGGCTGGAATGAACATCAAAGAAGTGGGTGTACTTAGTTTGCTGAATGCCAAAACACTACAATAACATGCAAAGGATATAAGCAAATCCCAAAGGTAAAATGTGCTGCCAAATCTTGCACATAATAGAAGCTCTAAAATGACAGTCTGTCTTTGACAAATTCATAATGATATCAATGCCAAGGGAAGGAACTAGAATGCTGAAAGGTGAATAAAAGAGTTGGGAACAATTCACTACATTTACACATTTCCTCAGTGTGTTTTCACACAACAAGGAAAGCAGATGAGACAAATGTATTAGGTAATCATTGGAGAAGACCATAAACCTGCTGAGGATTTTTAGCAACCTGGATATTTCCTTGGCTTGTAATGGGTTTTCAAAAACAAAACATAGTTAGAAACAATTCATATTCTGGAAGAAAAAAATGCAGGCCACGAGGAATGCAAAAAATGGTTAGTTCTCTTTTCCTTTGACAAGATCACATTTAATGCCCATATGGTAGCAGCAATATGCTATTCTCTTTTCTGGTTGATGGATTCCTAAATGCTTCAAATAGTTACAAAGGCAAGTTAAGGGTTCCATATGTATTCACTAGGTTTTCCAACACTGGGAACTAACAGGGTAATTTAAATGGGTGCTATAATGCAAAAACATGAGAATCACTGCACAAACCCTATCAATTTATCTTGTAAAAGATCTGAAACCTACTTGTTAAATTAATTTTATTTTCCTTTCTTTAAAAACAAAACAAACCCCAAAGCAAATAATAGCTGTAAAACCTGTAACAAAAGGCTTCCTTCCCCAGAATGTACAACACTTGGCAGAGGCGGGTCTTGGGCTATTTAGCAGATCCTAGTGTGTTCTGAAGTAGAAAGGTTTCTCCCAAGCCTGCATAGTAATGTTCATCAGAGGGAGTCTGACAGAGGCCTGCTGAAGTGCAGCACTCCTGCTGCAGCCAGTCAAATATTCAGAAGGAAGTTCTGCTGTAATAAAACTTCAAAGAGATAACGATCGAGGACCTGCTCTTCCCCCATTAGTTTTCTGCCCTGTCTTGGCAGCTGAATGGTCACCTCCAGTTTTCATACGACTGGGGACTGAAAGCGTGGCGGCCACGTGTTGAGAGTACTGCTCAGGTGGTACATAGGTACATAGCCAGCCAGCCAGCATTTTGGCCAGGTGATAGCCATATTCTGGTCATATGATCAAAAAAACCCCCACTACTATACCTTTGACAAAGAAAATGTCATTTTTTTGCAGGAAAAAGTGGCATATTCTTGCCTGGGCTATGGGTCCTGTACTCTAGCTACAGAGGTCTACGGAACAGTTTAATAAATATAGGCAGGGTAACATTTCTCCTGCTCATTAACTGAGGAAAAAGCTTCTGACTGGCATGGAGCTACACTGAGACTGAAGGGAGTGTTTCCTTTGCCTAATTACATGGATTTTCAGTTGCCGTTGACTTTGGGGCAGCCCATTAACACCTCAGGTTGCACCATAACTTAGTTATTCAGGCTTCTGAAGCATCCCACAGAGGCACATATATGGTTTACAGTTGCCTCTGTCTTGGTCTTCCTTCCCCTTTTCTCTTCCATCTTGAATCCACAGGTTTTCTACTATGCTTTGGTGAATTGCAGCAAGTAGTGTAATTCTTTATACATATAACATCCTGGTTTGTGCAAGCAATTAGGAAACTGAATGTCGTGCCCAGATGGGGACCTGATCCTGTATGCCTTGGCTCCAGTCCTGCATTAGATTTGTAGGGAGTGTGACCTACATTCTCTTCCAAAGAAGGCTGGGTAGGAAAGGACATCTGGTTTGGATTGTGGTTGCTACTAAAATCTCTTATGAAGCAGGGAAAAGAGCTGCAAGTGGTCAGGCAGAGGTGCATCTGCTATCCTAAAAAAGGATGCATGCAATCACCACTGAAGAAACCAGACAGATGCTGTAAACTAGATTAGGTGATGTCCAGTACCGCTGGAGGGAATGTCTAGTCTATTGCGTTCTGTAGGCATGACCCCATGCCAGCCACCTGCTAACATTGAGAACTCGCCTTTTCTGACCACAGTAAGATTGTTTCAGTGATAATGGGGGAAACCCAAAACTATCAAGAGCTGTGATATTCATGGACAGGCAGCCACACTGCCAAAAAGGGGGAAAAGTTAGTGGCAAGTAAGTCCCATCACTTTCAGGACAGTGTTAACATCTCCTGAATGTCCCCAGACATTCTGCTTCCCAGAAATCTGGGTAAAAATATCACTATTTCTGCAACTTGTCTGCCTCATTGATCTCCTCTATTTCATCCTCTTTTCCTGTCACAGAAATGCTGTGGGAAGCAATGCTTGGCATATCAAAAGATCTGCAGAAAGGGGACAGAGACATGGAGATCAGAAAATCAGGTGGAACTCCTGCAAAATCTCCTTTTTTGACAGTCAAACCACTGCCTGAAGATGAACGTGTAGCTATGCTTATGACACTGGAAGGATGTTAGTTTACCTGAATTATTTAGTGATATTCTGTAAGTTGCTGGGCAAATATTGAGCCCACACCAAAAGAACAAAAAAAATTCTTCAACAGTCATTTGTTAGCGTGGAAAGAATGGCTTTAATCTAAGAGTTAAGGAGAGAGCTGGCAAAACTCCATGTGCTAAAATAATCACCCCTAACTTGCATGAGGTTAAAAAACTACATGTAATAGAGAGGTATTTGTTCCTAATAAAGTCACAAGGACAAGAAACAAAACAGCAGATCAGTCATGAGTATTATAAATAGTCAAGCAAAAATATAAATAATAAACAAAGAAAACTGAAAATCTTAATAATTGATTGTGATTTCAGCTGAATTGGAAAAACAGAGACTTGGGGGGAGAATTCATATGGCTGGAATATTAATATGAAGGACATGAAGGATATAGGTTCTTCAGGAAGGAGAAGCAGGTTAAAAGCAAGGAAGGTTGTCATGTGCTCAGAAGCCCAAAATGGAGCTCAAAGCATATGCATGATACTAAACAATAGGCCATATCACATTTAGGGTTTCCTACAAAGCATTAAAATCCAGAGGTTCAAGGGAAGGATAATTTTTATAATTAAGTAGCAGACTCCTCTAAGGCCCTGAAATCTATGTTCTTTAACATTTGGTAAAGGCAGTTGGTAAAGGCATTGGTCAGCAAATTCTTGGTTGATGCTAGTTAAAAAGGGAAGAACTGAAGCTGAATCAGTCTTCTAAAAGAGTTGAAGCTTGTGGGAGTTTTTGCCTAGCAGCTGTTTTCCAATTTTTTAGAGACTTTCTCAGATACTCACTTTTTACCTTGGCAAAAGGATCTTTTGGACTTGCTGAATAGGTCCCAGGCATCCTCTCAGGTCTCTCTGCTTTGCTTGAAGTAAGGACAGCAAAAACAACAGGGAACTCACCTTCCCTAGCAGTGGTGTACTGAATTATGAAAACATAGGGACTGCATTTAAAGCTCAGTTAGTATCAGGCTCATTTTAATCTGGATTCAGCTTAGCTTCAGAATCCTTGTGTTTGGACTTTGAAGTCAGAGCCACAACTCACCCTTCTCAATTTGCTGGCAGGGGGCCTATTCCACATTATTGTGACTGTGCCTTAACTCTTTAAAATCCTAAAAGGTGTAATGTCTCAGGGGGACATTGTCAGACAGTTAATTTTGAGTGCTTATAAGCTCACTCAGTCAAGAAGTGTTTGTTTCATTCAAAGGGCCTCACACTTTCCTCTGTGTGAATAGTAAGAAATGAAAGTGAGGAACGTGCAGAAAATACGACACTGTTTCATTGCAGAAGATTGAGGGCAGGAGCACTTGGGTGATGTGATTGTGACAGACGGAACTTACTATGTATAGGAAGAGAAAAAGGTAAAGAAATAAAAGTAAAATGATAGCGTTCAGGAAGAGAAAGTCTTGTGAAGTTAGACAATTGGGAAGCAAGCTCAAGAGAAAAGGATATGTGATGCTGTGACAGCTGAAATACTTCGTACCTTTTATTGGATCAGACTCTACTAAGTGCATCAACTGTAGCAGCTGGCTAGTGTAATTAACACCAGCTAAAAAGGGTGAAGCCTCCACTTAGGATAACATAAGGGCAGAACAAATGTTTTTCATTTCTTGACATACTTCTTAATTATCTCAGAATCAAGTTCATCATGGCCACATCAAATTTGCTAGCAATTGTTTGGAGAACACAGGTAAGACCAAAGAGAATAGTTCTAAAAAGTCAAATGTGACTCCAGTTCTTTCAGAAAGGGAGAGGAAGTGAAAAGAAATCATGGCTATTTATCCAAAGGTTTTTTCATGTAATTCATAATGAAATTCAAGCCCCAAAAGATGAGAAGGAAGTAAGTAGCACCCAATATAAATTTGTGAAATTCATCCACTTGATGAATAGGAATTTTTAAGTAACTAATCATGTCAAATCGATTTCACTTCCTCTTAAAACAGGGTAACAGGTCACAAGTAAAGTGTAAAGATGAGAGGTCACAGGTATTCTGACTGTTTGACACCATGTTGCATGACATTGTCTTGAACAACCATCTCAGTACTGTTTAAGGCCTGTATTATGTCAGGTTTTGAGGCACCAAACTTCTAGAAAGACGCAAAGGTAGTTAGAGTCCAGGGGAGAATAACCAGGTCACAATAACATGACATGTATGAAAAATTGGAAGAGGTGTATTGTATTTCTTTCTCTAGAATAAAGAAGACTGATGGGCCATGAGAACAGCCTTTGATTTTATTTACAGTAGCCTTTTACAGGAATTATTTGTTCTCTGTGGTAGATAGAAAATATTTGCTCTGGCAAATCCAAATTAGACAGCTTTCTGACTCTGAAGATGGCAAAGCTGATTTTTGGAGAGGGCTGTGGAGTTTTCATCACTGAAAATATTGAAGAATGGGTTTAAGAGGAACATCTCTCAAATTAAACCTGCCTAGAGAGAGAGTAGACCTCCCAGGGGAATCTTATTTTTCACGTATTCCCGGAGAAAAAGTCAAATGCCTGTAAGATGCAGTTTCTGTGGCATCCAGGGTAGATCTCTTTGCAGTGCAAGAGAATATCCGTTCTTTACCTACCATGGGCAGCAGCAGGAAGTAAGGGGGTCTAGAAGCTGAAGTGTCTGGCCAGGTTCCCTCATGTGCTCTGGTTTTACTCTGGCAACCTAAAACACTATTCTTCGTCACCTGTGCTGCAGTCAATCTTCTCTTGTACAATCAATCTTTTCCTGTGGAAATGCAGAGTGGTGTTAAACACCTTTTTAGCCAAGTCCTTTACTATCTTTGTGTTTTCTCCACTCCTATGCATCATTCTACAGTTGATAGTGAGTAATTATGAAATTTAGCTTAGCAGAAAGTGTTGCCTGAATATACAATCTTTTGGAATTATGATTAGAGTTTCCAGAGTGCCCAGTAAATTAGAGCATTTGGCTTTTCCATTGTTTCAGAACTAATTATTGAAGTAACTAAATGTTCAAGAATGTAAAAATGTACAAAGGAGTGTTAGCTGAATGGAAGTATCAAGTTTTTTTCTGTCATGAAAAGCACAGTATTTATGAGTTAATTTAATTGGAGAAGAAAAATATTGAGTAGGTGATGAAGTAAAAATGATGACTGTGTATTATGTTTTTGCCATGCAGCTGAACAAACACATTGAATGACAGACTTTGGCAGGAGCTGCAAAGATGTTCTTGACAATAGCATGAATAAATATTAGGTGCTGTACACAATTCACTGCATTCCAGGCCCTGAGCAAAACCAGGTGAGCTTTGCCTGGAAAATTTAGAAGAAACAATGTAAGAATAATGGGAAAATATAAATATCTACAGTATTCTCCCCAGCTGCTTTGCAGTAACATTTTCATTTGCATCAACAACTACTCTGTCATTTTTTTATCCGCTCTACTTTCATTGCACTTCTAGGAATCACTAACTCCCAGCTGATTTAGAGTTCATAGTAGGCACTTCAGTAATATTGCCTAAATGAAGGAGTTTATACCTGCTAAACAAAATGCACTGATCAGGCTTCATTTCCATTGTGGCAACTAGTTTACCGAAATAAAAGGGAAAAGAAATACTTCGATATTTTTAGTGGTCAATACAGAAGCGGAGAGATATCTCCTAATAATTTAAAATGGAAATTAGAGGAAACTAGGGAGAAGCTATACAACATGGATGTGGGCTATGATACATAGCTAGTTGTAAGACAGGTCTGCCAATGTATCTATTAAAAGAATGACTATGACAATATGAAGGAGAATTCCCTTTTAAAGATTTTTTTTCTCCAAAGCTGGTTTGCAGCTGTAGTCTCTTGCTAGAACCTCTAGCTGTATTGATAGCTCAAACACAGTTGATTGCTGAGAAGAAAAGGGAGATGGGAACATTCTACAGTGCTCTAGTATTTATTCTGATTCCATTGAGTGAAATTTAATTCATAGTTGGTCCTCACATCTTCGGTGTTCAGAGAGGTAGTGTTGACAGTACTGCTTTTTCATCCTCACTTTTTGTAATCCTGAGAATATTCTTAATTAGTGTAGAAACAATAGTTTCCATTGACAATAAAAATTAAACTTAATGTGCAATTTTCTCTCATTAGTTCCGTTCTCTACTGATCTAATTTGCAAGTGTGCAATGTTCATTTCAGAGGTAGTGTTCTTAAGTGCATGCCTCCTCCTGTGTCACTTCAGAAAGCAATGGAGACAGCCTACTGGGAGTCTTAAAGATTAGGCTGTTGTGGCCTGATGATTCTACAAGGGATAACATTGTCTCTCCTTATTTTACAACATGATGCCTGGGATTCTTCAGTGAGTCCCAGTAAGAATAAACTTGCAACAGAGAAATCATCGGCATAGCTGGGAAGGAGAGAGACAGTTCATGCCCCCTCTGCAGTTTCTGTTCATGAATGAGTCCCAGACACAGTTCAGTGCAGCTTCAGACTCCTTGACCTTCTATAGCCTCATAGGTATGTTTTAGAAGCTAAGGACAGATGTGATATTAAGCTGCCCATCCCATAGTTCCCCTTATTTACCTGTTCTCACCGTTTTGTGAGGGATGTGAGAGTTTGTGAGGATGTATATGACCTTCCTGTAAAAACTTCAAAGGGACTTGGCCTGGCACATTTTATTTCTGCTATATTGTTTTTTACTGAAACCAAACAGGACAAATTAAAAATCCATCTTCTGTGTTTGGCTCTTTCTCCTATGACCCTTTCGGAAGTGAAACAAATGTACTCAAAAATTTAAGACACTGAGTGGAACGGCAAACAGCATACAGTAACATACTGGTAAAAAAGTCTAAAAATTACTTTTTTAATGTCATCTTTGCATGTCAAGGTAATAGATACTAAAGAGGGAGTAAAAATTAGTCTCCAGTCTAGAACAGTTTTGGTAGCTCAGGACTTGTGCTGTATTTCTATCTGTGATTATAATTTTTACATCTGAGTATGTGCCTTATGTCTTTCCCCTCTAAGTTTGTAGAGGTAGTTGATTTGCTTGAAATGACCAAATGATTGAAATTATTGAAATTATTTGCTTGTTTCATACCTGTTCCTTAGCTGTTCTCTATTATTATTAAAAGAGTTATACAGTAATTTTCTGGCTCAAAAGGATCTCAGAAAGGGAGATCAGGAGACATAATTATTTGTTTGCAATTACATATTATATAAGGCAAGTGGAAAGTTTATTCTGAGCCTCAGCTGCGAGATGACTTCATCACACCATTATTGTACCTGTTAGAACTATTTGCAAATACTTATTACTAGGGGAAGTTCTGGATTAGCTGTGTTTCACCTATGGACATACATGGATGTATTTTTCAGGCAAATTGAGAACTTAGCTTTTTCTCAAAAAACTGGCATATACTTTTGGAATTCTAGCTCTAACTACAATTTTTTGTGAAAATGTGGAGTCTGAATCAGATAATATAATGTTTCCTTCATTTGTACATTAACTGTCTAGAGATCCATCACTTGTGCCATATCTCACTGGGATCTTGACAACAGACAAAGCAGTCTGGGAACATCAGCAGCATGTGCATGGTGTCTGTGATTGTCAGATGTGTGTGTTGGACTCATAGAAAAAGCATTGCTTTGAGCCCCCTTTTCTGAGATATTTTACAAGCTTCACCCATCTGTTGTTATGCAGGAGGTCAAAGCATATACCACCTGAAAGAGTTCCTCATCGAGAGGGGACTTCTGTGCTTCAGTGAATGATTGTGAATCAGCTACAGGAAAAGCACTAAAATATTCCCATATGTGAATCTTGGGGCAGAGGTTGCTATCCTATTTTACAAACTGTAAGTGAAACATCACTAAAAAAATTAAAAAGAGTAGTGAGGTATCTCTAGCTGGTTAGCTAGTTCCAAATCCTGAATACGGCATTGCAGATCTTTGCCTTTATCCTGTAATTCTTAATTGCAGATTTTACAGCATCTAGAGGCAACATTTTGAACAAATAAAGTTATGGTTCAGCATAAGTCTGTTTTCAGGGGAGCAAACAATTGTTGATGTAAGACTAATTTAAATTTCCCTAAATGTTAATGAAGGCTGTGTTGGAAGTTAAAAAGCAAGCAGAGTGAGTAGGAGCAACTCTGAGGCTGACTTAAGAGGCAGAATAAGTAAGCACTTTGATTAGGGGAGATATGAGTACCCTCAAGACATTAAATGAACAAGGGACAGTTGTCCAGTGATTTTGGTTATCTTACTCATGCAATCTACTTGCTTCTGGAGACATTCTTTATGTGTTGATACTTGTCTTGTTTTGTTTCTTATATGTCATCTGTGTCAACACTCAAAGTTGGTAGGCGAATAGATGCTTTTTTAATCCTATGGTTGCATTAGTAGGCTCAACTGAATATGGAGAAAATAATTTTTAGTTATTTTTTCATCAAATATTAGTGGACAGTTTCAGAACACTCTTAAATGCAGTTATTTAAACAGCTTTAGCTTTACTTATTTCATCTGCATGTACATTGCTTTTTCCAGGGGCATAGCCATGTTTTGAAAGATTGTGAAGGTTAACCCCTGATTTTATTGGAGGGTATTTAAAATCAGAGATAATACTTGTAATGAAGACTGCTCCTTTGATTAACCTTGATACTGACTGGGATTTAAATGTGATTACACTGCCAGAAAAAAAAGTTCTCTGTTATTCCTCTGTCTTTGTACAGAGTCAGAGAAATGGTTCAATTAGTGAAAATACAAGAACAACTGCTGACCCATACTCAGATTTTCTAACCTGCACATTTTTGTGCTGAAGGATTTTGTTGAGTCAATGATTTCATTGTGTTCAATAAACTGAACTACTATGTAATCACTTTGGAATCATATTTGCAAAACTCCTTTTGAAACAATTGGTTTTTAGATATTGCTCAGGAATATAATATACATAAGCATCAGTAATGACTTCTAATTTGTGGTTAGTTAATGATACGTGGCTGATCATAGTACAGGAAAGGCTATCTCTTGGTCTATGTCTTGTACTCTTTACGAAGTGCAAGCAAATACGACCCTGTAGCTGATAGATTGTGAGCTGTGTGAACAGAGAAGGAATTTTAGAGTTATGAAAACAATTTCTGGTTGCCTTATTACATGAATGTCTCTTTAAGGATTTTAATCTGAAAAATTATTCTGTGTTACTTTTAACACTGAATAAATTCAAGCCAATTTTTTATTTCCAAGAGAGAAATTTTATAACACGTGGATTCCCAGTTTCATAAGTTCCAGTGATGATCTGAACTCCTAAGCCATAGAAAAGAAGCACTCCATTTCTCTAAGCTACTATACAGATTCTGGGCAACTGATGATAAACAGATATTGCTTGTTAGGAAATCTGTCTGCCTTTTTCTCTTTCGTATTTTAGGTGTAATCTGGAATCAAAACCAATGCTGTCATACAGGCTCCAAAAATAACAAATCAAATAACATTTATAATATAACTTGGGGTGTAATATTAGATTAGATCTTTAGGCTCAGCCATATTACAGCAAAAGTTGTAGTATAAGTTTTCCAATTCCAAGCAACAATGGCACCAAAAAAAAAAAATCAGACACCGGGCATTGCCTCTCTCCTGCCCATTTGCTCCTGGATGAGAACAGAAGCTGCTTTCTAAGCCCAAGTGCTTTGAAGCTGCTGTGATACATGGCAATATGAAACTCTAAGACAGCTTTGGATGCCTATCTCAGATCCTTGTAGATTTAATAAACAGAGAAGGGAAGTGTGCTTTGTTACTTGTCTGAATAAAGACAGGGCACTACCCTTTAAGAGAGCTAGAACTAGCCAAATAGGAACTTAGAGTCACAATGAAAATGTTATGAACCTTCTCATTAACACCATCAAAACCAACATACGGATATTGACAGACATACTTAAAAAGAGACAGAAGCTGCTATTTGGGGCAAATGGCAATACCCAGGAAAAACTTAAGCCACACAGACACCAGTCATGAATCTAGATTCTAGGGGAATGTTTTATAATAAAATATGTTAGCAAAGGAAAACCAGCAAAAAAGGAGAGATGCAGGCAGACACTAGGAAAGATCTCAGAATCCCTTCCAACTAAGTGGAAGGCCAGATTAGAAAAAAGGGCACAGAGTATTTGTTCTTTTTCTTCTGATTTTGGGTTAATTCTGCATAAGTGTGGCTGTTTGGAACAATATATCCTGAACAACATAAATTCCTCCCTTTGACAGAAATGAACCTAGAGGTTCCTAAATGTTGGACAATTTTAGCCACTGTTTTAGTCTTTGGGAGAATTTCAATTAGATTAAGTGTCTGAATATGATTAATTAAAAAATTTCACTAGAATTTTATGTTAGTGATTTTTTGTTTCAATCAAATTAATTTGATACAGGAACCTGTCAAATTATGTTTTCCATGTTTTCTGGAAAAGATTTTTTCTGTATTCTGAAGTAATAAAATATTCACCAAAACCATATGACACCTCTTTCTTGCTACATTGGATTCTAAAACTCCTTTGAGGTGTCCTAGGAGAATATTAATTATTTTAAAAACAGATTTAGATTTTGAAAAATAAGGCCTAAGCAGCTAAGTAATTACTGATGAATAGTACTGTGTAAAAATCCTAAATATTCTGTTCTAATGGAGCCATACTCTGAGTACTTTATTTGAGTAAATTGTGAATTAACTGTGAAATAAAGTGACTCAGAATTTGATCTGTATTTTCTTACTGACCATTAATCTTGAAGAACTATAGAAAAACTGAGGAAATAGCAAAGGATCTTCTTAGTAGACCAGGATTTTCTAGGAAAACCTTTGTTCTCTGCCAAAAGTTTCCCACACAATTATTTTCATCCTTCTTTAAGGGTCAGATTGTGTTCTCATCTTGAAGTACATTTTAATGCAAATTTTCTCCCACAAAAGTGCATTAGTTATAGGTAGGTAATTCTATCAAGTAATAATAATTTTTTTGAGGGGAAAAAAAAGCCTTCAAACAAACTAACAAAAAAAGGGCAAACCCCCATGTTATTGCATTGTAGCAAGAACAAATAATTATTAAAACTGTGAAGTAAAATGGTCCCCTGCAGCCCTTAAACCAAATAAATTCATCATAAGCAGGAAAAATTGTGCAAGTAAATAAAATTAAAATTAGTATGATTTGAAATGTACTTACAGTTCCTGTAGTTCCTTTGTTTAATAAATACCTTTCAAACACCAGTGGCATGCTCAAAGATTGACTTGAACTCCCTCTTTGTATTGCTTTGAAGTTAATGGCAAACAGAACTTTACCTCCCCTCCTGAGCTCTGTATTACTTCTTCTTTAACTAGCTAAGCAAATACCTGGTACAGTTCAGAAGTGCAGTTTCACATTCTTCTTTTTCAGCAATGACATTTAGAAGGTTTCTGTCCTCAGATGATTTTTCCTAACCTGCACCTGCCTCACCAGTTGTTTTGATACAAATCTTTTTCAAGAGGTGTGGGAAAATAGGCAAGGGAGCAGGTTCAGATTAAAATATTCCTCTTCTTTTATCTACTTTTTCAGTGCTATTTTAAATTGAAACCCAGTTCCTTGAACTAGGTTCTATGTGTCCCTAAAAGCAATCATGTCTGCACAAAGGAAAGGACGGGATAGGACTGAGTAGGGGGAAAGGGAGTTCCTTACTCTGGAATTGTCATTGAAAATCATTAGACACTTTAACTGTATTGCCATCTAAAGCAGAAAAAAGATCTGACACCAGAAATTTAGTTTAAAATTAAAAAAAAAAAGAAGAGAAGAATACAATAAGCTCCCATCCATGCACCTGTTCCCCAATTTTTGGCATAGTATAAAATAAGATTTTAAATATCTCGCCTTATATATTATCTGGTGGAGTGTATGTGTGTGTGAGAACACACATACGCAAGCAGGCACTTGTGCAGGTATCTTTTTTTTCCTTCCTGGTTATGGTGCTTGGCACAGGAACTAAGCAGGGAGCCCTGCAGCAACCTGTGGAGGGGACTACTGACAGGTAAGATGCTGCTGGATCTGGCCCTGTTAACAACAGCCAGATAAGGAGACTCCTAGAAATGAGGGCTTGGGTGTGGTTTTGATTTAAGATATCTTTCTGGATAGTTAAACTGAGGGAAATAGATTCATTTTGGGGAATGGAACTGTGACAAGTTCTGTCAACTTTGATTCTATCTGTGTAACTTTTTGAGGTAGTGTTTTTAAATAGGGATTTAAACTTGGCCTAACCCCATTCCCATCTGTAGTCTGCGTAATGCAAACGCCCACTCAGAAACACAGAAATCTGACTCTTGATCTCCTAAAGTGGAATTGCAAATATTTAGATTTCAAGTGTTTTCTATAGGTGGGTTTGTATGGCTTACTAGAGTTTTAATTATATGTCATTTATTAAGGTTTTAGTCAGTTCTTTATGAGTCTTGAAAGCAAGAGGTTGATTTAATTGGTTTTCAAGGACCTGTTCAGTTAATTTGCTATTGTTATGAGACATGTATCATCTCTCATTTAATTATTTTTGTTTCAGCACAAAATTTATTGTCTGCTTTCTGTGGTAGCTCCTACCCTTCTCTTATAGCTGAGTGTGTGACTGATGCAACCTCATCTGGAGGCCACTTCTTTAGAGTCAGCAGGTTTGCATTTAAATTTCTGTGTGAGGTTGTGTGAACAGGAGTATGGAACTGAAATCCAACCTGTACCTTTTGAAAGTTCTATTATTTATTTTAAAAATAATTCATTTGACAAGTCACAGGCTTGGCTAGATCCTGCAAGAATGTTTATGTGAGAAACACCTCTTTTCAGCTTGGCTCTCAGCATCCCTGGATGCACCGAACATCCTCTGGAGGATGTGTCCCATGCCAGCTGGGGCAGCTGCCCTGCCTGCTGGAGGCCAGCAAGCAGCAGATCTTCCACAGCTGCTCTTTCTGAAGCAGTTGGGTGCTCATGGTGAGCCCAAAGCTTGCTCAGGTTTTCTCTACCTGCTGTTTACCCCTCTGACTCTTCCAGCTCTGCTCTCTCTGTTCTGTACTTTGCCAACACGTGCCAGGAGTAATGGACATCTACAACAAACCCGTTCTTTTTGTGCTGCTGGGCTGGTGGGAATGGAAAGGAAGGTTGGCCAGCAGAGCTGGGGCTCAGTGAGCAGCTTTGGTGGAGTAAACAGCGGTGAGGAAACAGCAGCTCTGGGATCTGTGAATGAGCCTGGGGTGTGATGTGTAGGGGATGAAGCTGCAGATTTTTTGTCCTCAGATGTTCCTTTTTAAGGTCAGGCAGCCTCATATGAGGATGACAGGAAAGCTATTGGTTAATTCACAAAATGGAATTTTCTAACAGGTGCTTTCCACAGTGCAACTGTATTATTTTCTAATTGCTTTCCCAACCAGTCCTGTACTGCTCTAGATATTTCCTCAGCAACACTATACTATCTTATATGAAGGCTATTAGCCCTGTTTCAATTATGTTCCTTTATTGAAGTGTTCATTTTTTTTTCTGCAAAACTATACATGTTTTCAACAATACACTAGATTTTGTCTGTTAGCTCTCTGGACAAACAAAAAAAATCCCATTTGATTACCTATTAGCCTCTTCTTTATTCGTCAGCACCTTTTTTTTTTTTCTGATTTCCAAATTGGCAAAAAATGCTCGAGTTCAGAACTATTACATTGAAGTCCACCAGTCTTGGATTCAGAGTAGAATGAGTGAAGACAAACTTTGTAAGTTCTGGACAGAGGGACAAAGTGGAACGTAGCTGGTAAACGGCTGTAATTCTGTTATTTTTAGACACAGAATACAGAAATAGTTTTGTCTATATATACTGCTACTATTATGAAGCTATTTTAAAAACAGAATCTCTTCTACCAAGCTCGAGATGCAACCTCTGCTGTGTTTTCATTTTATGTGCTTATGTATGTATGAACTGCAGGTGACTCTTCAATAAATCCATTTTTCTTGTCATTAATATTAGAAGATTTTCAACTTCCACTTGCATGCTTTATTTATGATCAAGTTTCTGCAATCAGAAATGTGATCTTTAATAAAATGAAATGTATGTGTCTGATGGAAAGAAGCATTAATCATGCAGAAAGCAACCAATACACATTTATTTCCCTTTGCCATATTGTCACATTGCATTTCTATAGGTTAATCATGATTTGTAAGTAATATGTAAACATATTTTCAAAGAAGTGCTCTCCCTCAATGCACTGTGAGTCTGAATACACAGGGGTATGTTTAGCTGCCTCTTCTATTCAGAGAGCAGGGCAACCCAATGTCCATTTACCTCTGCTTTCCTTCTACATATTCTGCTGTCTTGCACGTTGTGGATTCTGAGCGGATAGATGTGAAATTCCTGAACGGAAACGTTTTCAACATCAGTACCACAATGAAGGGATTCTAATTTTCCAAAATCTTACTGAAAGTTAGCTTATTTTTTGCAATAGTCATTAATGCTGTCTTGAATGCATAGAAATTATTTGTATTGATGTTTCATTTATTTACTCTATTCCATCGTGATTAAAACCCACCTCCTGCAAAACAACTTATTTGCAAGTTTGTTAATATTCTGCTTAATATATCTTGGGGTTTAGAGCTTATTCTTTTGTCAAGGAACATTTTCAGAACAATGTTTCCACTGAGTGAACAGCACCATATTTAAATCATACAAATATGAATCACATAAATTTTAAAAGCACATTCATAGTAGATCTGTAACAGCCAAGAAAGTGTGAATGAAAATGATTTAAAATTTCTTTGAATAGTTGCATTTATTTCTACAGGAATTAATTGCCATTATCATTATATGCCTTTTGTGCTCATTGTCAACAACTGCCAATAGTCAGTTGAATGTCACAAGCCCACACAAAATGTGAAGTGGCTCACAGAGCCTTCTGTCCTCAGCTCAGTTTGGCACTGCTATGCACAACTAGCTAGTGTTGGCTCCTCAAGCAGCAGAGAGGTGTAACAGGCTCAGGCATGTCTAGGCAGTGCAACTCAGCCCTAAAATGCTGAGCAGTTTCTGCTTCCTAAGTAGCTGAAAAGAAATGAAAATCGGCCAAAGGCTTGCTGTGTGTCACTGATGGAGCACTGTCCGGCAAACACAGCTTTTGGTGCTGGATATGTCTGCCAGGCCCTGAATGAGTAAAACAGAGCTATTCCCATCACCCGTCCCTCCTGCCTGTGCAGCATCTGCCACATGCATCATGATGTCACCTGGATGTTTGCTGAAGCTACAGAAGCATGGGATGGTCCCAGTGCTGGAGATCCTGTGCGCCTTCGGCATGGGAATGGTTTTAATGTGCTGAGCATGATCAACATGAATTTGAGCATGGGTAAGCCTGAAAGCTTAGGTGCCCTGAGATTTTCATGGCTGGGATGCTGTGGGTGGGCATGGGCAACTGAGGATCTCAGCTTTGAACTTGAATGCCTACAATGGCAACTGCAATGGCAACCGGATCCTATATCCACATGCATCCCACCCTCAGCCCTCAGTGAACTGGAAGATTGCTGCAATGGGAAAAGCCCTGAGGACAAGATCCTTAATAGTTGTAGATCAGCACAACATATTAAACACTGAATGTATTGAAGCTGACATAATTTACACTACAAGAGGATTTGGCCCTCTGTCTTTAGTTGAAGTCTTTAGTCAAATCAGCATGTAGCTGGTATAGAGGCAGCTCATTGTGGAGGAGCCATTTTCACTCATGTTCTCTCTCTGGGAGGTCTTACTCTTGTTCTTTCATTTCTGTAGCTGTACCAATGCTGAATAAAGTTCACTGACACTTAGAAAATAAGTTACTTCTGTGGAATGAAGCTACACAACAGAACTGGCGTCTGAGGTTCCTCTCTGGATTGGAGTCAGTGTGCATTCAGGAGGAGCGATTTGCAAAGCCATGTAGCTGTCCAGGGTGGATATCTGTGCAAGCTAAGGATCTTTCTCTTCCATTCTTTTTGTTTTTTCCCTTCCTCACATTTATTTTCTTCATCTCTTCCTTTCTTGCTTAGCTAAAGTACAGTTCCTATTCAGCAGCCTATTCAAGACCCCTTCAGGACTGTTGCGCAGTGAAATACAGAGCTGCAGGCATAGGAGGACAAGCAGAGCTCTTGATTAAGTGACAGCTGAAAGGCGCTGTTTGGCAGTGCTAATTGTACACAGGGTATTGCCCAAGTGCACTGCTCTATTTAATGACTTGTCATTGTATGTATTTTATAACCCTTTGTTAGCCTTGAAAATTTGCTTAGGCTGATACCCAAAACTCAAAGTTTGTGCCACAATTTCAATTGAACTATGAAAATATTCCAAACCTCTGCTTCCTTTCAATAGTGGCTGTGGTGAATTCCCTGGAGTCGAGAAAACTCCCAAGTGGTCTTCTCAAAATTGTGCTGTCTATGGCTTCAAATTATGGACCAGAAGTTTTTCATGATTTTGTGCAGTAGATGTACTCTCAGGGGAAGGACTCTGGTGAAGTAACTGGTTTACTTCAGAGAAGATCACATAAACATTTCCCACCATTTTCTTGTCTTTTGATACTAACTTATAATAATAACAACAACAAAAAAATTCAGAAGTGTTGATGATCAGGTTAGAAGCAGCCCTGTTTTGAGACTGTTTAGACTTAAACAAAAAGCGGAGAATGAGTTTGTCCATGCTTTGAACACAAGACAGTCACTAGCATTTTACAAGTGAGGCTAGTGTTGTGAGTTTTAAGTGACAATTTGCTTTTGCCATCAATATCCATCTTCTGTGTCACATATAGCTCACAATAAACTTTGTGTAATTTTGATACATCATGCCTTGATTTATGCATTTCTTTCTCAACTAGAAGTTAATAATGAAAAGATTTTCACCTTGCCAGCAGCGGGGAAGGTGAGCTTAGTGGAGAAAATTTACTCACGTTATTGTACTTCTGTGGCTTTTAGAATTGGTATACAATAACTCAGAATTGGTATACAATAACTTAGAGAGGTGGCACTGAGATATACTGATTATACTGATAGAACTACAGTGATATAATTACACCAGTATAGTGACATAAGTAAATTTTCTTGTATAAGCAAGCCTCAAGTCAAACCCTTAACATTATGAAAATTGTAGTTTTGCATTATGAAGAGTAATAGTATAGAGAGTCTCAGATATTAGAAATACTTAGTCTGTTCACAGGGGGCCAGAACAGGATTGTATCCTCAGAGTATAATAGTGCTTTGTTTCTTCTAATTTTAAATGTCTCAAGGGAATGGAGCTTTCATGATTTCCATAGAGACACTATTTCACAGCCCATAGATCTTTCTGTCAGGAATATTCACCTTACAGTCCCTCAGATTTTTTCTTTTATGCAAGTTTGGTAGAATTTTTAGCTCCCCTGAATAGCTTTATATGAGAGAGGTGAAAGGAGAGGAACTAGAGAGATACCAAAAGCAGTGAAGTCTGAGGAAAGCTCTAAATTATTTCCCTGTTAAAAATAATATTCACAGCACCACAGACTGAATGTTGGTCTCATCAGCACCTTTAACAGTTTGAACCCTGTTATGATAAATGTAAACTAAAAAATATCTTAATGTCAGATGGAGCAGGAATTTTACAAAACCAAGAGAAATTTCATCCAGAGATAAGACTAAAATATTGCTTTGACTCACTCTAGTAGACATCCTTACATGATCTGGTATATTTACTTTAAAATTCAAGAAATTTGTGCTGGTTTATAGACAGTGAGACCTTGCAGTGAAATGGAAAAGTGAGAGTTAACATTAAAAACATACTGTCTCTCTCCCAAGCAGTGAGTGCTGACAAGTATAACCATATTACTAAAATCACATCAAGAACGTGATATATTAAATAAAAACATGATCATCTACAGCAAAGCAGTTTGTATTTTATCCATGAAAAGCATTGTGTTACATCAATCTGTCCAAAAAAATGGGGCACATCAGAAAACAATGTTAAGAAGGCTTTTAAAACACATCATTGAGATTACAGCACCTTTAAAAATAAACAGCGCTGAATACCAACACAGGTAAAATGTCATTGTGAAGCCCAGAACTGAAATTCAACGGCATGCTTTATAGCTTTCCAGTGTGTGATAAAATCTGCTCACCAGATGTACTATCTGTCTCCTGTGTAGCATACTTGAGCATCACCTAGGTCTGAGGCCCATTTATTTCATGTAAATGCCTTTCCTGTGCACACCTTAGGGCACCCTAATTCTCTGTTTTATTTCAGGCACTGTACAGGGTACCATCTGGTAGTGTTAAGCTCATCTCCGTTTATTGCGCTATTGCAGTGGCTGTATGCAGCCCTATAGCATTCTTTCGATGAAGAGAGAGTTCAGTTACTGCCAGCTATTTATTTTTGCCAGAAACACCATGCACATGCAGAGTTCACATGTCTATCAGTCTCACCTGAAATGCAGGTCACTGCTTTTCACCCCATGTGGTTAAAAATATCTAAATAAACAGGGACTTGCTGATATCAGGTACAGCAGCAGCTCTGGCATGGTGTTCTCTTCTGTTAAGGATAGAGGATCCTACTCCTCCGACTAATGATATCTTTCTAATATCTCATTTTTATTATTTCTATTAAAATAAGAAAAAAATTATATCACACCTTAAAAAAGTACCTTACAGGAATAGCTTAATACTTAAAGGTAGCAATATACTTCTCAACTGTACTTTGTTACAAAGTTCACTTGCTATTTCAGGCACAAATTTATTTCTATACATCACATTCCTTCTTGTTTATTCTTGTAAATTATTGCCATTACAAAAATTAAACTGAAAATTGAGGTTGTGGAAAACTTCTTCCATTTCTAGTTTCGTCTTCATTGCCTGTCATGTTTAATGATCTCCATCCTTTTGAGTCTTTGTCTCATATCTTAATAGCCGGATTTTTTTAAACTCCCGTTTGTGCCAGCAATTTTGTGCTCTTGGTTATTGCTGCTTAGATGTCTAACTACCTCTTGGGCCTACAAATGAGGGAGATGGAAGTCTGAGTGCCAATAATTACTCAGACAGTTTTCAGGTGCTAAAAGGGAACCTATTTTTTCAAACTCCCAATTTTGTTGGGAATAGGTTTGAAGCACATCAGGTTTGAAAGTGCAGTGCTGTTGTCTGCTGTACAGCCAAATTCTACTTTCCTGTAAACTCTGCTGACTTCAGAAAGGCTGCATGCTGGTAAGACAGACCAGAATTACCCTCACTGTTGCAGCTCTACCACTGTTGGAGGGGAAAACCCCACCTTTGCTAAATCACAGTGGAAACATGATATGAAACATTTAGCACCAAGTCAGATGCCCTACAACAAAATACGCAAGTTTCAGTGTTTCTTCCATGTGTGAAAGAGATGCCATTCTTGATGTCCATGTCAGCATGAATGAAAAAAAAAAAGAACAGCTTTTCTCCTTCAGGATTTTTAAAAGCTATTTAAATCACATTTTCATTTTATCCCCTTCCCTTCGTGTTTTTTCCCCAGGCAACATCAGAACCAGTAAGGTTATTTGGATGCAGCATAACACCTTCCCTCATCTCTCCACTTGTAAATCTCTGTCTCCTCTTTGGAGCAGGAGTTGGAGAGGATATTATCCCTTGAAGAAATATGTGTAAGTGTTACTTGGGAGCAACAGTTATGTTAGTCAGTGCTTCCAGACAGAGCTCAGACAGTGTAGATTCTCCAGCAATTACACAGAGGGGTGGCATCTGTCCTTTCTCACCCTGGGCAGTAGCAAAGGTTCCCAGCTGATGAAAGACAGAAATGCTCCACTCCTTTCAAGTATGGTTCCAGGCTTTCTGCAAACCCTGGCTGATGCAATTTTGCCGACACCACTCAGTTCCTGTGTCACTCTTCTCAGCTGTGCAGATTTGGACAAAACATCCATGTGACTGAATGCTCCTGGGAGCTGGGCAGTTTCGGTTTTGATCTATCCCCAAACAAAGCAAGGGACGAAAGAAAATGGCAGGGCCAGGGGAGGGGGGTAAGCCTTGCAAGTATTCATTTAGATAAATATTTAAATTACTCAGCTGCCATTTCCAGTGCTGGAAATTCCTCTCTTTCTATAATCTGCTGCATATGACAAGAAGATGACAATAGACTACTTCAGAAAATAGCTTGGCACATCTCTGGTGAGCAGTACAAACAAATCATCACAAAAAATAAAATGCATTTCCCCCTCCCCTTTCTTCTTTCTTATTCATTGATTAGTAGTAGCTGAAGCATGGCACTAATGGCCATGGATGAAAATCCCACTTTCCAGATAAATAAATTATAAAATAACAAATCTTTTAAAAGGTTGGAATTATGTTCCTTTGTGTGAATTTTGTATGGTTGAAGTTCACTGGCAATGACAAATGTAGTAGACTCACCTGGATTAGCTGTCTGTGTTGATATAAAGGACAGGTGAATGAAAATAATAACTCTTTTTATCATACATTGCTGTAGGAAGAGTTTATTTTTTTTGTTTTCAGTCTCAGCTGAAATCTGGAGTACTGGACTGTGACTGGACAAGCTGTGATTCTTAGCAGCCATGCAAAGTACCTTTTTCTGTTGGGTTCTAAATCATTAGAAGTCTCAAAGAAACACCTTCACATTTGTTTTCTGGAGCACTCCATCTCCTCCAGCTTTCCAGCCACGTTTTCTGTAAAAATGTTAATTATAATTTTAGTTGAAAAACTCATTTTTCCCCTTCACATCATCAAACAGTTCATCCCAATAATTCCAAATATATTCATCTGCAAAAAGCAAGCTATCTGAACAAGTCACCACAGGCCATAGAGGAGTCAGAGCTCAGAAATCCTGCCAGATAACTAAGTATTGAGATTTTCTATATGCCAAGAAAAGATACTTTAAGAAAAGGAAGAGATTTCTAGAGCTGGCAATGTGTCATAGACAGGTGTGGGTGCAGCAGGGTACCAGACAATTTCTGTTGAAGGACTGGAGCCTTGAATATAATTAAGACTGTTCATTTGCTTTAGCAAAAAGAAAACTCAGAGATTTTGTTGATAAAAATTCAAATTTGATAATTTGAACAAAAAGGGGAAATACAATGGCGCACACTCATCTATAGCATTTATTTTCCGTTAGCAAAATGCTAATTGACCATTAATCATTTGATAATGTACATGTAGCAAAATCAGCTCAAAAGTCAAATTGTCTAAATAAATAGCAGGGTAGCCAAGTCAAGGTGAAAAATACCATGATTCTTTATAAAGAAAAAAAGCAGAAATCATTGTTTCCCCTTACAGAAATTGTGGTTGTGGCACACATATAGCCAAAGTCTTGACACTGGGAGTTATGTCTAGGTAGTCAATCTTTTCCTACAAGTGGCTGCAGTTGAGTGGAAGAAACACTGAAACAGACAACCATCTCTGCAATCAAACTGGGAGAAAACCATCTTGTGATTCATTGGACAGTGGCATTTGAAACTCTCACATTCTTCCAAGGGTTTCCTCTGAGCTGGTTTGCTAGTGCTAGTGACTTCTGCTCCAAGCTAATTTCTGCTCCACTCCCACTGCACATTTTTGCATTCATAGGCCCCTGGAGTGCTGTGCAGCCAGAGCTGCCAGCATTGCCTGTTTATTTCAATCTCTGGAATGATATTGAAAGTAACATCTCAGCCTGGAAGTATATTAAATGAAGTGTGAATGCAAATTACTAGCAAACCATCTTTTCTGTTTTACAGGAGGTTGTTGTTGGATTGGTTCATTTTGCAAGACAATTCTGCAGGAAGGGCTAGACATTTTTCCCATTATAAAAAATCCCAAATAACCAGTTCCACATCTGAGACAGTGAAGATTAAAATCAACCATTATGTAGTATATAAGAAGTAACTATTTTTCATAGGCTTTTTACTGTACATTTGGGATTATGATTCCATATTATGCAAATGCATTTTATGAAACCATAACACATAAATGTGTACTATTGTTAATACACATTTGCAGCCTAGCACGTGAAGCCTCCAAAAGAGCCATTGTGGTGTCTTGTCTCATTGTGTATTATGAATAATAAACAAAATGTAGTTAGACATATTCTGTATTACAGAATGATAATAGTAAAAATTACATCCTGTCATTAATAAACATCAGCAGCATGCATCCTGGCGGCTCAAAAAGACATCTCAATGTGAATGCATGTTAAACAAAGAGAAAATGTTGTCTAATTCACAGCAGGAGCAGGGACTATTTGGGACAGCTCTGATTGTTGTAGGGAGAGATGGTAAAAACTCTTGCTTATTCTTAATTTCTTTCAGTTTCTCAACGGCATTATCGTTGGCACTGGAGTCACTGCCTGCATGCTAGTTCCTGTGGCATATTTTACAAAGTGCGTCATAATAATAGGCCTCCAAATAACTGTTCTTATATTTGGTTTTCTAAAGAATTCCGAAGAAGAAACTGGTGTGTGAGCAACCTTGTTGCTACTGCAATGCCTTGCCGCGGTGCTGAGCTTTAACAGCACCACATGCTATGGGTATGTTGATGAGGCCATTTAGACATGGAATCTCTATATATGTATTATTGCTTCTTAAATCAGTAATGAAAAAGGAAATAATTCAGCAATTTTCCCACTTCAATCTGATTTTTGCACTGTAGGTGTAAAAAAAATCCCTATTAATGTTCCCCAAAAAATCTATATTAATACTAGTTTGTGATGTGCAGGTGTGCTCCCATTTCCACTCATTTCATGGATCTCACACCTGTTCTGAGTGTCCATTCTATCCAGATAGGTCTTTATGAATAGGTAATTTTTATCTGTGCTCTATTCAACTGAGTGTTTATAGTAGTGTCTGGTCACAAAGATGCCTGCTAAAAATATACTTGCCTTAAAATTACATAAGATTTATTCACCCTTTAAGTGTTTCTCAACTTATGTCCATTTTTTCCCCTCTATTTTGCCTCCAGTAAAATCCTATTTTTTTCTAATTTGCTGTGGTATTTTAATTAAACCATTTTCCCTTATTTGTATAAGTAAGCAGTCTTATAAGTTTGAGACTGTAAATCATTCATCCATTAAAAACTCTATTTCCTCATATTGCAAGTTCGATTAATTTAGGAAAGGAAAAAAACCTTGGTGTGGAATAGAATTATGCAATGTCATGAACACATTAACATTTGGATCAAAATTTTACATTGTGTCAGCCAGTAAACAGTATAAATGGTTCAGATTTGCAATAAATAATTGTCTATTAATACCTTGGCATGGTGTAGCAAATTAAAGTCTCACTTCAGTAAGCACAGATGTAGGTAAGAGCTGAGGCCTAAAGAAAGCAACTGCTATGCAGCATTAGACTAGAAAGAGCATCATGAAGCGTTACTGCACCTTTCCAGCAATGAGAATAATGTAGAGATTTAAACAGTAAAAGAGGAACATAGGGGGAGGTAGGTTGTAGGTGCAGTTAAGTCTAATCAGGCAAGATTTAAAAGCATTTATTTTAGATGCTCTGTCAGACGCTTCCCCTGCAGAAGATTAAGAGAAGCATTTTAAAATACAGCATTGCGTGCTGTTGCATACGGAGCAGAGCTCATAATTCAGGATGATCAGGACATACGATGCTCAGGGACCTCCTGGGTTATTATGTTGAGTCCATTCCTGTGGTAGTCAAACAGCCCCAAAAATATTATCTATATACTTCTTTCCTTAAACTGCCATATTTTCAAGTTTGCAGATTGTTGCCAATTGTCTTGAGATTTTCAAAAATTTAATTGCTAACTGAAATTTTGTCAAATCACTTCAGTAACTTCCTGCCCCACAGACTGTGAGCAGATGGTTGTGAGTGATCAGTATCTGAAACTCATAGTTCAGTTTCTCAGTATGGGCCATTTATGTGAATGTTTTAACAAGCAGACATGCCATTACTTCAGCCCTGAAATTCAGCACAAATAGAAGCATGAAAATAGATTAATTAAAAAATTTAAATATATGTGAACAATTAGGTATTAATGGTTATTTAGAGAGCTCCAGTACAAAATATTGTCTCTCAGCTGTCTCTAGTGATGTCCTCCATGAACCACAATTGTTATGACTCCCGTTTTGAGCATGTTTTTTTCTTTTGCGTTACCAACTCAGCCCATAATCCTGTAACACAATCTAGCTTGTCCATTTGCTAATGGGAAGGCATTAATCAAAACACTGTTCCCTGTTACATTAACTATAGAGCAATATCTCCTTATTTTGTATTACTTAATGGTTTCTTTGTCCAAGACTGTTTGAAAACATACCCTCAGTGTGCAGAATTGCAAGTCGTCTGTGATCTGTGTTTGATTGGCTGCGTAACCTCTCTCATTTTCTTTGGCACTTTGTGTTCATGTCCCTCGTGTCTGGAGCGCGAGTCAGTATGTTTCTAAGCAGAGGACAAGGTCTGTATTTCGTAGATCTGAAGGCAGTCCTGCTAGCTGCACCAGGCAAAGGTTTAAAACTCTTCCTCCAGTTCAACCAAAACGTTATGCCTGCTCTGAGGGAACAAAAGAATGATCTGCTTTCTGCATTTCCTGTGCAGTGTGACTGTTGAAAGAGTTGTAAATGTACCCCTGAGAGCCAATGCCTCTGGGCCTGGGAGTACCTTGCAGAGGCTTTACAGTTTCTTTCTTAGCTCCTCCAGCAGTATTGTACCTCTTCTCCAAACCTCTGAGGCTATTAATAAAAACCTGAAAATCATCCATCTAGTAAGACTCATGTCACTCCTTGGTACACTTAGACCTCTTTAACTTCCAATGATTTGCTCCGTTTGTACAGCACACTCTGTTGACTTGAGTCCTTGCATAGTTACTGTGAAATAATGCATGTTATTACTTACTTATCCACAGAATAACTTCACTGGGAGCAGTGGTGATTACTGAGTAAATTGTTAATCCTCCTGTGTTATTTATATTGTGCTGTGCTCCCTGTATTGTTTGGTAACTGTGTAATTATTCCAGGTCACCTGTGCAAATCAAAATTGCTTGATAATTTTTCTCTTCTCCGTTCTTGCAACAATTGCAACTGAGTTAGAACATTGATGGTATCTCAGTGGGGTATGTGGATCTAAGCCTGCCAGAGCAATGCATTACTTTCTATATGCAATTTACCAGCAGAAAACAAATTACAGGGACAGAGGTTAAATTTGTCTGTATGAACAGCTGCATCTACATTTTTTGCGCCATCTTTGAAATGGAGCTTAATATTACATTGGATAGATTTCACTCCCACCCAGTTGCTGTGCAGGGACTTCGGAAATGAATTAGGCACCTTGAATTCACTCCCACACTTACGACTTTTGAACAAGACAGACACGAGTTTGGTGAAACAGTGATAGATCTCGAGCAGGTTTTGAAGAAGACTGGGGTTAAGCAGCAATCAAAATACAGCCAGAATCCACAGCCAATAAAGTATTTGTTCTGTAGCCAGAGAATGCAGGTCAGCAGATTACAAGGTGTGACTTTTTTGTATAAGCAATAAAATGCATACATCCACGATGTAACAAAAAAATGCTAGGGATATGACATGACCTGACATGATTTTCTGTAATACTGGCCTGAGTTGCATCCTAGAATATAAAGAATTAATTACATGATACATAATCAGCTCCCATCAGTGCTCCAGCAACCTGTGAAGCCCTATTTAGGTGTTCCTTTCCTATGACACTTCTTCTGCTTCCAATATATCACACAGCAAGGCCAACATAACAGAAGCGTGCATATCAATGTGCACAATATCATCCTGGTACAGAAATTTTCACAGTTAATTAAAAAAATCAAATATAAGCAGCCCGCTTCCATACTAACCTAATTAAAAATATAAATACAATAAGCCCTGACTGAGCTTTTGACAGGTCATTAAAATACAGAAAATTGAGTCAAGTACAAGGACTAGTTTCAATACCTAAGAGAGTAAAATTATAAAATAAAATGGTGGGACTGAAGTTAAATTAACACTTGTTTTGTTTCCATTGTTTCTCACATGGTGTCAGTGGCTGAATTTACACTATGCAATTCTCCAAAGGTAAACGCCTGGGCAATTTACTGTCTGTAGTCAAAGATGCCATTTACTGCTTCCTTCTGCAGGAAGGAAGGATCTGAATCCTGGCAGCATTATCAGCTTCATGCGTTCCATATGATGCCTTTTTGATCACAAATTTTGACATAATTTTCAATTCTCTGAATTTTTTTCAGCAATAAATATATGCTTTCACCACTTCAACTGTGGCCTTTAGAAATAAGTTTGGTTAGAAGTGCATCAGTGCTTTTGGTGCAGCTTAGGGTTTCCAAGCAGTACTGAGATCAGCGAGCGTTTCCTTGCAGGAGCTTAACCACTGCGTGATGGGGCTGCACTAGGCTGGCATCCTGGCATTCCCTTTCTTTCACATGGGACTCCCAGTCCTGAAGATACCTATGGTGTGTACAGCTTAATTCGTACCCAGGCACTTTCCAAAGGCAAATAAATATTTCAATTGTTGAATTAGAATTGATCTAACTTCAGGAAGTTAGTTTAGTGCTTGGCTGTAAAACACCCTTCTCCCACTATGTTTGCAGTGTGAGGAGTTCCCCAATATAACTAAAAAAAAAAAGCCCAAATAACTCCCCAAAAGTATGGGTGTAACCACTGTGAATATTTTCCTGTTGACCTTGATTTATCAACAGCATAAAAGTGTCCCAAATGCTTTTGAATTTCCTCTGAGCTTCCTTTAAGGGGAGCTTCAGGAATACTCCCTGTATTGTTTGGAGAAAAGTGAGGGATGCCATTGTGAATGAAGATGCTGCTTCCTAGCATGCTCCAGCTTCCATTTACTGACATCCCCCATATATTTGCTTCTATACAACATGCCAGGACAGTGTGTAATATAGTTTTCAGCTGAATTGATTTCTAACACAATTAGGTCTCCCTATAAATTGGCACAAGCTCAGTTTTTATGGATCTGAACTCAGGGACCTTATTTCCTGATGTTAGAAAGGGAGACGGGATGAACGCTTGGGTGTAGCAAGAGCTTCTGTGCTGAACCACAGGGATGAGGGTGTATCTCAACAAAAGGTTTCCCAGAGGAGTTTCTGCCTCAGGGCTTGTCTGTTTCAGGAGTTCCCCTGCAGCAAGAATGGAAACAGCAGAGTTGCATAACAATCCTTGGACAGGCCGCTCAAGGCACTGCTGTGAAGCAGATGAAATGCTGTATGTTCTTGCTTGTTGCTGATTCCCACTATGCAAAAATGTCCCTGAATCTGTTTCCCCAGCACTGAGCCTTCCAGCCCGAAGGAGTCGGGACTATTGACATTTGCCCCTGCTGCTGTGCCCTTCAGGATTTGGCTGTGCTTGTGCGTGTATGTGCTTCAAAAAGACAGAATCCTGGACCAGTCTGTGCCTGAAAAGAAGGAATTCATGCCTAGAAAATATCTTAGTCAAAAAGTTTAGACATGGTTTTATAACTTAGTTAATGATTTAGTACAGGAGAGGCCTTAGAAAACATGGCAAATACGTATTAATGCTGGATCTTCTTCTCTATTCTTTTCTACTGCTTCTACATCAGATGAGTCTCCTTTTTATCCCTGGCATTAAGTTTTTATCACTTTACTAAAATACTATAAATCAATAAAATAGGGCAGAAAATTGCTTTCTTACATCATTGCACCAACATGCCGCTTGTATGGTCTGGAATGACAATGAGACATTCATCTTTCTGTGGAAAAAAAATGCCAGTTCCCAGTACAAAATGCCAAGTGGTATATGGCTAAAAGAATTCCAGACCAAACATTATATTCTGCTGAAATGAGAAATGCCTACTTCACGTTTCTAAGTTTTTGAAAATCAAGAGAAAATTCTAATTCTCTAAACACAAAATATTATTAATAAATTAATATTTATATTCTGTCCTAAAACTCTCTTCCCTGCCATTCTTCTTCCTGATAATATTTACTTGATTCTCATGCCAAGATCTATGAAGGCCTCTTTTTTTTTTCCTTTTTTTTTAAATTTTTAAATATACTCACTAGGGGGGAAGCTCATAAAATTCAGTCTCAGCCACAATCTGGACTATGGTCTGCCAAGCTCCACATAAATAAATCATCAAGTCATTTTGGCATCTTCTGGGCCAGAAGGAATATCTTCGGGGTAGATTTAAAGAGACATTATCCTGTAAAGTACGTCCTTTGTGGAGAAAACTTAGCAGTAGCTTAAAGGCTACTTTGAATCTCAGCTTTAGAAATTTTCGAAGGTAATCAGTGCAACAAAATACAGTGAAATAATTTTTTATTCCAAAATTACAACTGTATTAGTTAATCTCTCCTGCTGCTATCCAAGCAGAAATTAAATCAAATACCCGAGACCTCAGGGTACTGTGAGCGGGTGATACAGGAGATGCTAAAATGTCTGCAGAACACACAGCAAGTGGCCTTTTGAGATTTTCTCTTAGCAAGCTGAATGCTGAAACAGGGATAAAGCAGCTGAACATTTCTTGGCTTCGCATTTTCTAAAGCCAATCTAAACACTGAGACACAAGACTGCTCCAGCTCCAGAAGAGCATGCTGGGCTTGGCTTGACAACATGTTGGCCTGTCAGCTGGAGGCACCTCATCCCTCTCTCCTTGCCTTACATCCCGGGTAAACAAAACCTCAGGTCAGTTAAAGAAAGCACCAGTCTCCTGCAAAGGCCCCAGGGTTGGCCAGTGGGGCAGGAGCACCATGAAGGACACGTGCCCTGCAGCTCAGGCTTGGAGCCGAGCCCTGGTCATGGGACCTCTGTGCCGGCTGGGAATGATCTCTGTAGCTGGCTCTGAAATGGAGCTTTATTCGCCTACCCCTTGTGGAGGACATCTAAAACAAGGACGTGTAAATCAGATAATAGTCAAGAGAAACAAGCTGTAGCTGGTTTGTCAAGAGGAAGCCTTGGGCCATCATCCTATCTGCCATTCACAGGTCACTGAAATCAATGGAGTTGTGGCTGCAATTACACCACAGCGAATCTGGATCCTTTTATTTGGACTGTGAAAAGTTATGAAACAGTAACAGCTTGGAGGAAAATTGCCTTATTTTATGTTTTGTTAAAATCCCCAACTTGGACCAGGTACATTGGCGGGTTCTGAACTGTCATCAGTGCCTGAGTTTGGGTGCACATCAAGAAGAAGTGAGGCAAAAAATTGGTGCCTTCAGCTGAGCTTTTCTATATGTCCCTTTATTCACTGCAGCTGCAGACAGGAGGAATTTGAGCTTCCTGAGGTCATTTGATGAGTGAAATGAACAGAGGTTGTGCTCATGGTGAAACCAGAAATGAAGTGACAAATCTAGAATGACATCTAAAATGTGCATCTAGATTGTGCAGATCAGAGTTGCAGCTGGACCACTGACTACCTGAAGGAATTTCCCCATCTGGTTTTTAACTTCTGAAATGCAGAGAAACTTTGCTGCAAAACTTGAAATTTAGGAATGCTCAAATCTTACGATCTGTGATTTTGCCCACTGTGATTTTTGATTACCTCCTGAAAAAAATGGAAACCTGAAAATCAAATTAAAAATTCAAGGAGTTTCAGCTTATATCTTCTCACAGAAATATTGCACTTAAACAATACTTAACACCTATGATGTTGACTAAGTGATCTTTTAAAGGTCATTTAGCTGTTTTGGGTGGTCTAACAGTATTGAAAATGCAACCGTGGATAGAAGCATCAGATATTCTTTCTGGTTTACTCTGAAATTAAATCTTTGGGGTTTGAAACATTGACACAAGGTAATTAACATACGTTCTGTTGGCACCATATTCTTTGTATGTGTTTCCAGATTGAAAAGAGACACTCAGAAATACATACCAGGCAGTTACAGGTTAAGGATCATTTACATAAATTAGCAAATTTGCAAATGAATTCATGTAGTGAAAAGTAAGACACGGGACACTGCATTTTAATAATTGACATTCCACATGAAATGCAATGTTCTTGAGGAGGAAATTGAGCTCCAGGTTCCTATTAGAACCAGTGGAGCAGCAAGAGCTGGAAAGAAATGCCATCTCGTATTATGTGAGTTACTGCTCCTGCATAACAACTATCTTCTATTCTGATAGACTTATTTTAATAAAACTAGGACTAGGATTTTTAGAGAGGTAAAATTCCATCATCAGGAAACAAAAATGCAAGAAATCTTTGTGATATCGTTCTAAGAGTCAGCTAGTAACTCATTGTGCTCTAAAGTAATCTTTCATCTTCTGTTTTATTTGGCAGAAAAATCTCCTTATCCCTCAGTTATACCAAGTAGTTACAATCGTATTCCAAAGTATGCAACACTGACAGAAAATTATAAGTTATCTATTTTTTTTGTTCCCTGTCACAACATAGGTTAAATTGCAAAAATAAAGATAAGTGATCCACTTAGCTGCTTCCTGCTGTCCTGATCAGTTTAAGAACACATTATGTTACAAATATTGTTCTTGATACAAAAGTAATGACTTTCATAAGGTGCTAGTCAGTCATTCAAAGTCACAATACTTCTATTGTACGCCATAAATTCAAATTATATGCTCACAGAGACCTGAAAGCAAATCTATCCCTGGTAATGTTTCTTAGTATAATTTAAAGATTAATTTAAAGTGAATCAAATAATTCTCTCAGTGATACACTTTTCCAAAATCACATAGAGTAAGTGTGTCATTTCAGTGAATGGCAGTAAATTTTCTCCTACTGTAATATTGCTAAATACTGATGGCAGTGTTTGTCCTTACTCTCCCTACAACTCTGACATCATTCATAAGGAGTGCTGTGCTAAACTTCCTGAGCTGGAAAGATAAAGCAACAAACTTGCTACTTGCAAACAATGTTTGACATTTGATTGTCCTAACATCCTTTTTACTTCTGTTTTTTTGTTTGTTTTTTTTTCTTTTTACAATTTATTGCAGCAACACAGGCAAGCTGACTAGGTTCTCTCACCCTTCACTTCTCTCCCTTGTTTTAGGATACCTCTGACATTTTATTTCCTGAATAGGTTGAGAAGTCCCTCCAAATGAATCAGCTGCATTAATAATGTTTATTTATTAAATTATTCAGCTATTTGAAATGTAGACAAGATGTTTACCTACAATGAGCTTACAGTCAATAAATGTGTAGTCTGACATAATTTCTCTTCAGTATTTTGACACACACTGGTGCATCTCTAGTATAGACAGAGCAGAGTCACTTACAGGTTGCAATGATGTCTGGATAAGGAAAACTTGTTCCCTTCACTGGCACAGGAGCAAATTTCTGTAACTCTCATGCCCTTTAGTATGAAGTCTTACTGAGAAGTATTCTCCTGTAATGATTAACAGACTGAATGAAGAAAGTTTCCATTTTTAACTTCATTCTTCACGACACAAAGATAACTGTCACATATTAATGGAAATGATCATGTGGTGGAATTATTTTACAAGAAGGAAGGCAGCTCTTGGACATTTTTCCCAACTCAGAATGTTCTTTCCCCACCAAACCTAGGTCAGGTAGTCCCTGGTGTTGTATCCTATGCAGACAGTCAATAGGCTTTGCAGAATCCATAGATTCACCAAAGACTTTACCTTTGAGAGTGCAGTAACGGTGTAAATGTCTTTACACCAGGATGTCACTGATGGATCTGAGCAGCTTTTCATGTATGCATGCTGCAAACTCTTTATATTTTTACATTCTAATAACAGTGAACAGCATAAATTATCTCTAATTCTTGATTCTGCAAGGAAGCAGCCATCTGGTCTAATACCACTGTGACAGTGATATAGGACTGAACACTCTGTGCTTGGTCTGCTGCACAGAAAAGGACAATAGGACATATTTTAAAATGTCAGGATACATCAGAACCATATTCAGGAAAGTTTGCATTTATGAAAATTGATAGTATTGGAGATATATCATGATGCAGATCTAATCATGGCTGCTGGTATGGTGAATTAAATTAAGAGCTGATTTGAATTTTTCTAATTAAAGATGTGTTATTCCTTCTCACCACATGTTTTTTCTTTTAGTAAAAGAGGCTTATTGAACAATTTTCAGGAGAATGCTGTGATTCAAAGGGGAAAAAATGGTGTCAGTGGTAGTTTGACTGTCTCAGTGCAGTATTCAATGAGCATTCGTTTGTGTTCTGAAATCTGATTATGTTTGCACAATTGTTACTGTAGATAGACTTGGCAATAAGCATACCCAGGTACTGCAAGGTAGGATGGCATGCAGGCACAGCAGCTTAACTGAGCTGAGACAAACTGCTTTCCATGCCTAAAGCATGTGCACTAAAAATAAAGGAAAACAAAATTTGTTTTATATGAGAGTAAGAACACTTTAAAGGTAAGCTAACATTAATTACACCAAAACCTATCAAGTTGTGATTTGCCCCAACAAATTCACTTCAGCTTTGCTGTACTACTTAGATAACTAAGTACCTTGTTTATGTAACTTCTTTTAATAATGCCAAATATTTTTCAAGACATCAGGAACTTACGAGTATAATTTTTAGTCATTACATAGAATGTATTTCTATCATTAGCCTTAATGGCTGTAAAAAAACTTACTGTAGTATTTAAAAAATAAGCATGAAATAGGTTTTTTTCACAGTATGAATAATTGTTAACTTACAGAGGGCAGAAGGAAGGAAGGAAGGAAGGAAGGAAGGAAGGAAGGAAGGAAGGAAGGAACTTACAATTCCCACATAATTTCTGGTGGAGTTTTTGCTAGAGGACTCATTAGAGTACCAGAAGAAGGATGTGGAGAATAATGACCTAAGAAGAAGCCAAATGCTGCAACAATACTTTAAGCCCAAAGAAGAAAGCTTTGCAGTGCTGTGGGCATCTACACACATCAGGACAACTACAAAGAAAGGTAGGTGACTATTTACTGCTGTCACATATATTTCATTTTGTAAGACTGAAAATGGTGGGGGTTTTGAATCAGAAACACAAGTGACACATTTTTTTATGATACCTGTTGTCCTGCTGGCAAGTGTTTTCTGGTCCATCAGTCAGTCACTTAAGTAGTCAAAATCTTTAACCACATAAAAATCTACTGAGAACATGTTTTATTTACAATGGTGACCTGGCCAAGCAAACTTACAAACAGCAATATGTAACATCCCTACAGACATACAATCATTGTTGTATATTACTAGAAAGCTCCCAAACATATCATAGGGCATAAATCAATTATATAAAATACCACAAACATCAAATAAACCAATAAAAAAGGGAAGGTCATAACACAACCAGACATGTCATGAATAACCGCCACAAACATCAGCCAGTGTTTCATCCACAGTATGAATAAAACCCCAGAAGATATACAAGCAATTTTTTAGACCCTTTTGTGTTCTGTTAAAAACGTGTTACTGTCTTTTGATGCTGTCTGTTCTACAACACTACGTCTATTTATATTTCATTAAAAGCCTAAGTTATTTTTAAAGTCTATGTTAATTAAAATTGGGAGGATCTGTTCATTATATAAATGTATGTTTGAACAAGTATGTTTTGATTAACAATTCACTGTTTATATT
>VWZD01000161.1:277098-335848 GCA_013396695.1 Sakesphorus luctuosus | reverse complement strand
TTTAATCCATAATACTTTGCATTTAGTAATATAGTTCACAATATTACTATAGTTGCAGTATACTTAAAGAAATTGGTCATAGAACACAGTGGGAGGCATAGTTTGGTATCATTGTCATGTACATGTGTCCCCACTGTCCCTGCCCTGGATTATTAACATAATTAAAAATCTACTAAGATTTGAAGAACACCACCCCCAGGTAGTCAACTTCTCTTAGAATTTGTGCCACTATTTGTATATTAGCAACTAAGAACACATATAAAGTCATCATTAAACCTGATCTTTAGAGAGCTGAGAGCTTGCACACAGAACATATCTCTAATGATTAAATGTGATGATTGCAAGCAATCCATTTGCACTGCCAGATCATGACTTTCTCAGTATGCCTTATCCCCAAAAGTTCATGTTAAAAGATGTCCTATTCCTCTCTACTCACAACTGCAAGAGCTACAAGAATTTAGCACTCACAAATTTTTGTTTATCTGATGGGGTTACACATGGATTTTCAGGGTGCATTCAAAGCAACTGTCTCATCTGTTTGAATGAACTTTTATTAAGTAAATAATATAGAATATGCTAAGTTCTAGCCTCTGCTTAGTACCCACAAATATTCAGCATTAATGTAATGCAAATAAGCTTTACTGCCAATCAAACTGGACAGACAATTACACAGCAAGTGTCATCAGATCCTGTTCTCCAAAAGGACATTTATGAGCTACTTACAGCTTATAAGGTGCTGATGATATTGTCCACCATTTACACTGCAGGAGTGTTCAGCTGGTGAGACAACAGCAACACAAATCTGTCTGCTAGCTTGGAAACAAAAGCACTTTATTGCTGAAAAATGAGATTTGCATTTAAAACTTCTTTATAGCTAAACTGAATGTAATTGATTGGAGAAAGTGGTTGAAAACATTTACTTTATTTATATACATCGTCTTCCAGACCCAAAGCCTTTACTGAAATTCAGAAGGAATAGATCATCCAGACTGTAATCTAGATCCCTTGCTTTTAAACTGATGATATTGGCTGAAAATCAGACCACCATCATTTCATATTAGTCATTTTTACTTCATTGATAACATATGCACTTAGAAGCAAGTTCTGCACATTAAAAAAAAGAAAAAAATTCCAGCCCTTCTATGCATGCATTGTTCAGATATAGACCCAGCTAGTATATGTTAACACCAAGCAATTTGTTTTGCAGCATGTCACATAATTCTCTTTTTTTTACACCCAATATCTATGATTAAGAAATTTAATACATACTAAGAAAGTCTTAGATAATTTACACGATGCATTAAAGTGTTTTGCATNGCACACAGAACATATCTCTAATGATTAAATGTGATGATTGCAAGCAATCCATTTGCACTGCCAGATCATGACTTTCTCAGTATGCCTTATCCCCAAAAGTTCATGTTAAAAGATGTCCTATTCCTCTCTACTCACAACTGCAAGAGCTACAAGAATTTAGCATTCACAAATTTTTGTTTATCTGATGGGGTTACACATGGATTTTCAGGGTGCATTCAAAGCAACTGTCTCATCTGTTTGAATGAACTTTTATTAAGTAAATAATATAGAATATGCTAAGTTCTAGCCTCTGCTTAGTACCCACAAATATTCAGCATTAATGTAATGCAAATAAGCTTTACTGCCAATCAAACTGGACAGACAATTACACAGCAAGTGTCATCAGATCCTGTTCTCCAAAAGGACATTTATGAGCTACTTACAGCTTATAAGGTGCTGATGATATTGTCCACCATTTACACTGCAGGAGTGTTCAGCTGGTGAGACAACAGCAACACAAATCTGTCTGCTAGCTTGGAAACAAAAGCACTTTATTGCTGAAAAATGAGATTTGCATTTAAAACTTCTTTATAGCTAAACTGAATGTAATTGATTGGAGAAAGTGGTTGAAAACATTTACTTTATTTATATACATCGTCTTCCAGACCCAAAGCCTTTACTGAAATTCAGAAGGAATAGATCATCCAGACTGTAATCTAGATCCCTTGCTTTTAAACTGATGATATTGGCTGAAAATCAGACCACCATCATTTCATATTAGTCATTTTTACTTCATTGATAACATATGCACTTAGAAGCAAGTTCTGCACATTAAAAAAAAGAAAAAAATTCCAGCCCTTCTATGCATGCATTGTTCAGATATAGACCCAGCTAGTATATGTTAACACCAAGCAATTTGTTTTGCAGCATGTCACATAATTCTCTTTTTTTTACACCCAATATCTATGATTAAGAAATTTAATACATACTAAGAAAGTCTTAGATAATTTACACGATGCATTAAAGTGTTTTGCATGAGAATATAGTATGATGCAGACAGCAGAAGAATTATGTCTTTCATTAAAAGGTTCGCAACTCAGTGTGCTATGATATAACTATAGCAGTTTTTCTGTCTTGGTGAAGGTTTTTTATTTTAAACACTGCCTTGAAAACCAAGGGATGCATATGCAATAGCACTACTTTGGCTATATGTTTTAACTTAATATCACCTCTTAGTAATTACACACTGTCAGTTTACCTGCTGTCACAGGGTTATGGGTGAACAGCTATGCTGTCACTGTTCTTCATCTCTCTGAATCTTGAAGTAAGCAGTAAAATAAAATTGCTTTTTTTAATTATTTAACTTTTTTTAAAAATCCTAGTTCAAAGTCTATTTGAAGCACTTCATCAAGAATGATATACATTAAGGTCAGGATTAAAAAAACCCAATTACATGAAAGAAATATGATTTTTGCCACAGATCCTTTATGTGCAAATTAGGATGTGCATTTGCTGCCTAACTTAGAAAGCACCAAAGGGCAACATACCAGGATGTAAAGTAGCCTTTGGATGAGTCCAGCATTTGTGTTTCTCGGGGACTTTAATCAGGGAAGAGAAATGATGCACTTCACAAGAAGGCTTGTATTCGGAATGAAACCTGGTCATTGCTCAGCGTGCTTTGTACTATCTGAAAAAGACACTTTTGCTGTAGACTTGCAGCTTGGAAGCTTCTCCAGTCTGAAGTCATTTCCAAATATGGCAGTGTGCATATTAGGCTATTTTGCATCCTGTTCATACCTTCACTACATTGCTGACAGAGTAAATGACAGAGCTCTTAGCTGATACAGCATTTTGATGCTTCTGACTATAAGAATAGTTTACAGGACAGAGAAGGTTTCAGCTCTTTGTTTTTTCAAGGGTGCTACAAACCATGCTTAGAGCCTTACAGGTGTCTTCCATCTCCCCCGTTCACTGAAGTTAAGAACAATTTGCTGTGACAGTTTCTACCTCTTTTCCCTTACATGTATTGTCTTCTCATCACTTGTCAACTTAATTTTGTGTTCTCTGGTTCTTTATATCTTAAAACTAAATATTTACTTGGAATATGTAGCTATGAAGTTGTTCTTTCTTTCCAGGTCAAAAACCTGCCGCAGTATTTTCAGGGGAAAAAAGTGGATTTTACTTCTTTGCAACACCCAGACATCATAACTGAAATATTTTTAGCCTTATCTGTGTGTAGGTCAGCATGATGGGGTGTTGTTTAAGACACTCTCCAGCTACATCTAGGTCTAAGCATTTAGAACATCAGGGAGTAAGTGTGGGTATTTTGTTCCCTTCTCCGTGCACTATGACTATTGTTTCACTCGTGCTGCTTTAAACATAAAATGTATTTGAGTTTCTGGTTCAGATAAGACTGGTAAGACCTACATAAGAATATTGACTATGAACTAAAATGTAAGAGAGTGAATTTCATTTTATAGTAATTAATATTATCAGGTATAATAGCTAATACCATTTTAGTTAAGTGGTAAAAAAGACTGTAATATCTAGCACTCAAACACAGCTCCTCTATTATTCTATTTCTGACTAATATAGCACACATTCTTAATAAATTAAATGCATTAAAAGGATTTTTTCCACAAGATATACCACTCATATGTGAGCTTTGGTTAAATTTGTCAAGCTGTATTTAAAAACAAATTGAAGAACCAGCAAATCTTTTGTTGTTTGGCCAACACTTACTTGTACTTTGGTGCAGAAGAATAATAATGTTCTCCTGTGACTGCAAAGTAGCAACAATAAGAATCAGTATATCCTCCCAAAATCATTTTTATAAAGACAAGAAAACTCAGCATGGCTTGTGGCAGGTGAGAATCACAGCTCTTAGAACTTTGGCAGCAGTGTGTTCCCAGAGCAGACAAGAAAACCTCAAGGGATGTAGAGCTATAAGTAACTCCATGCAACACAGTGTACTTAGATTAATGGTAGCAATATGCAGATTTTTGACTACTATAATGGCTTTTAAGGGTGTAGATATCTGGATGCCTTTTAATCTAACAGAGCTCTCAATTCAATGATACCATGCAGCAAGGCACTGATGGTATAGTGCTATTTTGGTCTCTTTCTTCCTGCTAACTGAGCTCAATTCCAGACCCCTGTAGTGAGTCCGTGACCCTCACTTGCTACCTAGTTAATAATTTGCTGCATGAATTACAAACCATCTCCCAAATGCTTTGGAGATCTGACAAAGTGAGAGTGACACTGGCTCACCTTTGGAAAATGTGGTGCATTGAGCTATGAATGAAAGTTGTTGCTATGGCAATTGATGTGTCCTGGGGGTAAATGAACTTACAATGGGCTGTTGCTACTATTGAAGAAAATTTATTTATTTCATATCCAGTTGGCTCAGTTGTATATTAAATCTTCAATCTAGTTGATCATCCTTCACCTCAGATGTTTGGAACACATGAGCCACAGCTGATACTTTACTCATTGTAATTCTCCCAAGTCCAGGACTCTAGACCAGGGCTATATCTGAAACCACTGATCAAAATACGGGAATTTAAATTAAAGTCAAACAAAAGAAAACTCTCCATGGATCTTTCAGGGTTCATCTCTACTACACAATGTCTTAGTGATGCCATGTGTCTTGCTCTGCAGCAAATTTGCACATGGTCAATAACTTTTATGTGCTGTGACTTTCAGCACTAAAGATTGCTCACAACAGAAGTCACTGGAAGACGAATTTTGAATGTATGAGGTACTGCATGCTACTAATCACTCATCCTTTCCCTTGCCAAAGTAACCATCTAAAATGGGCAGCCAAATTTATGGGAAGCCTCTGATTTTAACATCCCTCAGACAGAGCAACCCTGGATCTACATACAGACTGGGGAGCAAGAAGCTGGAGAGCAGCACCATGGAAAGGGACTTGGGGGTCCTGGTTGATGGCAAGTTGAATCTGAGTCAGCAGTGCCCTGGCAGCCTGGAGGGACCACTGTGTCCTGGGGGGCATCAGGCACAGCATCACCAGCTGGGCGAGGGAGGGGATTGTCCTGCTCTGCTCTGCTCTGCTCTGCACGGGGGTGGCCTCACCTGCAATATTGGGGCAGTTTTGAGCACCACAATGTAAGACATTAAGCTATTAGAGAGCATCCAAAGGAGGGCCAGAAGGATGGGGAAGGACCTTGAGGGGAAGCCATATGAGGAGCAGCTGAGGGCACTTGGTCTGTTGAGCCTGAAGAGGAGGAGACTGAGGGGAACCTCCTTACAGTTATAACTTCCATGTGAGGGGAAATGGAGGGGTAGACAATGATCTCTTCTCTGTGGTGACCAGTGACAGGACCAGAGGGAACTCATGTAGATGAGTCAGAGGAGGTTTAGTTTGGATATTAGAAAAAGGTGCTTCACCCAGTGAGTGGTTGGGCATTGGAACAGGCTTCCCAGTGAAGGAGTCACAGCACCAAGCCTGATAGAGTTCAATAAGCATTTGGACACTAATCTCAGAATTATTAAACATACTGTGTCAGCAGGGATTGTCCTGTGCAGGGCCAGGAGTTGGACTCAATGATCCCTGTGGGTCCCTTCCAACTCGGGATATTCTATGGTTCCATGATTCTATGATTCTATATCAATCTACTTTAAGTCAAGAACTGTCAATAAGAGGTAGTAGCTATTTACCTGAAAGTGATAGTAGGAAAATAGGTACTTCACAGAAAGTAAGTGCTGTATTGATGAGAACCACAGGTCTGAGAATATGAGGACTTTTTTCTTCACAATATGCTTTGAACAGTGCATAGGAAGAAATTCATGGGACCATACACTGCCAATAGGGGAAAAACTGATGATTCAAGAGCTTCTTATTTAGTGGTCACTGTTCATCTTGTATATTATTACCTCATCCAGTAACTTGAGAAAAATGTTGTGGAACTTGTGTCAAAAGTAGCATGCAGTCATTTAACTAAAGGCTTTGGTTATGTGCATATATGTGAGGGGTTTGAATTAGTTTTATACAGACTTCCTTTGTTCTAGCATTTCTTAGCTTTGTCATGCTTAGCTTTGTAACCTTATTAAAGTCATATCAGAGTAGTTGTGCAAAATTATAGGAATCATTAAACTTAGTGGAAAAGATGCATTAAAGAATATAATCCACTGAATTTTTCAGACCAAATTTTGTTGGTGTTTGCTATCTAAGGCAAGGAGTCAAATAAAAACAGTTGTCAAAGCTGATAACTAAAGAAGCATGAAAAAAGCTTTGCACATTTTCTCAGTATCAGAGAGTCTTGCGTATGTGATTGGAAATTTTTTTTATGGTGTTTGTTTATACTGACACACACACAACTTCTGGTGGCTCTCTTCTGTACTCTGACATGATAAAAATTCAGAAGTGAGATGAGGATGGGAGAAACCCAAAGAATATCTCAGGGTTACTAGCTTGCATCTTAAAGGCCCAAAACATGACCTTTCCCTCCCTTCAAAACATCTGTCCTTTCCTTTTATAAAGATGTATCTTTAAGAGATGCTGTTTGTCCATAAGAAGCTGTATGTGTTCTTATAGTGCAATATAGATATACCCTGAAACATCAGCCGTGTGGAAAAATTTTAATGAAATGGCACTTCATTTGAAAAAATGTAATGAAGTGCCACTCAAATTACACCAGGAGAAGGTTAAGATCTTGTGCATGTGCCGTCAACAACATGCTGTTTACATCTTCAGAAAAACATTCCACTCAATTAAATTATGAAATGTTAGAGATTTTCCTTCTTATTGCAGTTAATAGCAAGTATGTAGTACAATGTACAGAGTTATCACTGAATGTAGAGGCTTATTACCTCTGCCAGCAACACGCACAAGGTTCAACAGATAGTGCAAGTGGTTTTCTTCTTAAAGCTGAAAACCATTATGAAATGTCAGACTTCCTGTTGGTGCTCTAAGATGGGAACCAGTTGCAGAGACTGAAACAGGTAATATAGCTCGCCTAGTTTACAGCACCACTATCAGAAAATTTACTAAGAATTAGTCACTAAGTACACCTGAAGCTAGTTTCAGTCATCAGTCAAATGCTGAATGAGCTGAAGACCAGCTGAAAAGAGAGAGCTCCTCTAAGATTTCCAAGTTAATCCAATAGTTAAATGGAATGTGTCCAATAGTAGTTTAATTTAAACTGCTTTAACCAGAAGTGATTCAAGTTTTTAGTGTTGCATATTCTCATTCAGTTGGTGTGGAGATACTGCTGTCACTATGTGGCAAGCAGGTGCTCAGTAGTATCACAGAATCACATAGATTCTGAGTTGGAAGGAATCCACTAAAATCATCATCAAAGTCCAACTCCTGGCCCTGCACAGGACAGCCCCAAGAATCACACCATGTGCCTGACAACATTGTCCAAATGCTTATTGGACTCACAGAATAAAAAATAGTTCTGTACTTCTCTCCATTGCTATCGATATGCTACACACAAAGACCAGCAGAATAGGTTTTTAGTTTGCTTTTGTGTATGGAATTTACATACTAATTATAGAAACATGCAAATTGTATAGTATAAGACTATGAGATACTATGATTCTGTTATTAAATACACTGGGTTCCGCAGTTTCCAGTTATCTTAGTTCATATAAATAGAAGAACTACTTTTAAGTGTCAGAGAAAATTATATACTGTCTCAAAAACTGAATATTATGTCTTCAAGAAGTACTTTGAGCACTGAAGGACACAGGAAGATCTGTTCTTTCATTATATGAACAGCTTTTGTAAATGATTTGCAGTACCCACTGATGTCATGACAGAAGAAAGAAAAGGGTCTGTTTCTGTTGGTTAGCAATGTCCCTTGGATCCTGAGTTCTATACTCCGAGGTCTTGAAGGTCCCTAAGGCCTTTTAATATACTTGGCTAGTTGGAAACTAGAGCTGAACATATTCATAATGTGCTAGTTCTATTCCTTGGCTTTGCAGCTTGTACCGTACCTGACTTTGTATGCCCAGGAACTCTCTCAAGGAACTCAAAATATACTGTTATGATTTGGTCCCCTATTTACAGGTGGGCCCATTTCATCATCTCAGGGATGAATAAGCTGCTCTCTACAAATACAAGTAATTTTTAAAATAATATTTATTAAGATTGAAATTCACATAAACAAGGTGATATTTCATAGTACTGAATATAGCTATGTGTTTGTTCATAGTCCTGCCTCTTTAAAACTGGTGCTTTGACATCAGTAACCTGATGACATTAATTGCTTTAGCCAAAATTAAGCGTTATGTTAAAGACTCCTTTTAAAATGGCAATCCTTACTTTTGGAACATTTCATTGATTTTTTCGTAATTATCCATTTTAACAGGTGAACTGAGAGGGTTTTACTTGCAACACAAAGTATTTGAGTCCTACAGGGTCTTCATTTTAGAACTGCAAGCCCAAGTCAACAGTTTCTGCAAACTGAGTTCAGTTCTCATAAGTACCTTGGTAGTTCCACAGTTAATACACCTGCTTGTTGGAAGAGGAACATGCCCCTAGACTACTGAGGTTGAAACTGCATTTTCTATTGCTGCTGAAAAAAAAAATCCGGAATTGAAGTCTTGCATCCACTAAGGTGGATAGTAAAATTCCTATGAAGTTCAACAGTCAAGGATTTATCCAGATAACTAATCTAAACTGCAGTCTCTGACACCATCTACAGAGATGAAAAGTACCTCAGAGTGTGATCTATATTTTTTTTGCCATATACTTAAAACTTTTATGCAAAGCATAGTGATCATAATTGAAATATGTTCTTTCATAAATTGATTTTATCCCACTACCATTTATGCATTTGTTTCAGCAGCAAAGTATAGACCCATTACTAAATAAGCAATCTCTAGGCACCCTGCAATAAATTTTCAACATTTCTAATATTTTAACATTTTTGGCACAGCTCTCTTTGTTTGAGAGAAACAAGGTCTGCTCATATTTTAAAATAACAAGTCTAATTTACTAAATGTGTAGAGTGAAGTATGCTATTGTTAAGATTTAAATTGACTTAAAGAAGGGTAGAGAAATACAGTTTTATGCCATCTTTTGTCCAGTGATATTACAAGATACTGGATGTGGCCATGTGATCATGCATAGACATGACCCTTCTGAAAGAGGTTGCTGGCCTTAGAAGCACTTCTTACTGGCAAAATTACAGAAGCTTGGATGGCCAACAGTATCAAGAAATAATTGCAACTTTATCAGGCTGTTCTCAAGTAAGTGCTGTCACTGCCTGAATCTGGTGATAAATTACATTGATCATGTAGGTTACAGAACTCCTATCAGTATTGAAGGAAAGACATTATAGTTTGACAGTGGTGTCTCCATTGTCAGCTTTTGGAAGTATTGTTCTGCACTACACTGACTGGCTCACTTAATAACTTTATAAATTAAACAAGCATAAAAATTATTCTTAGCAACTTAAAATGCTTGAGGGAACTTTTAGAACACCTAGTTTTAAGAGACACTGCAAATTATGTAAAAATTTGAACAATGGACATTGGCCAAAGTTATTGTAAACAATTAATAGTGAATATGTACTCTAGAAGTCAGTATCAGGCTCAATTATTGTAGGAACACCCATTTTTATGGGAGGGTAGTATGGTGTAAATGTCATGGTCAGTTAGCAGGAGTTACAGAGGAGTTTCCATAAGCCATGTGGAAACACTGACTTCAGAACTGTCAGGACTTTTTCATATTATAGCAAGATTCTGGTCCTGTATTCCCTTCTTAGCTGCATGTTTTAGGATTGCTGTAAAGCTTTGAGATTGAACCTACAGTTCAAATATTTAATTTCAGTGGTATATCAGCAGGCTGGCACACTGTATGCTGATATATACAGGTAAAATGTTATGTGAGGGTACTTTATTAATTTTAAATGAAAGGTGAAATTCACAGTACAGCCACAAGCCAGATACGTAATGTCCTTAATGTCCTTAAGCCTTAAGGAAATCTTTTGTCACCCCTTCTGGTTTGAACACCTACCCAAAATTTGGATTTTTAGTTATTCTTGGGAGGAAAATTAACAATTGAGTCGGAAAATTTAATTTAGAAACTTCTACTTTCCTAATATGAGAATATAATTTATACGAACATGATGGAAAAAGATTTTTAGTTTAAAAGTAGCATGAAGTGAGGGTAGGTTTTGCCATTACTCTGGTAATAATGTTGTCTTCTGTACTCACTATGCACACGTACAGCATAGACCGTTATGCACTCAAATCAGTAACTAGAAATTTACTCTTTATAGGGAAAAATACATTATCCAGTTCCTTGTGCTTCTTGGGACTAATAAACAGGAAGAGTTTTGCTTATTTTGAGACAGCTTTCCTCCACGCCCTTTTTTAATTGATTCCACTCTGCATCTTGAGAAATCTGTGGTTTGGTGCTCAGCCCCATCTCAGCTAGCTTCAATGAGGAGAGCTGGGAATTCAAAATAAAGTGTCTCATAGGTTATGTCTGCTAACAAATTTCCACTAATTGACATCAAACTGGATAATTTCCATATAATAAGTGTTGATTGATTCAAAGGCTTGGCTCAGCTGGCCAAGACTGTCCTTACAATGATCACTTATGGGCTACCTTTTTGGAACACAGTAGAATATTTAAGGTCTTGCCAGATTTGAAGGATGCTGGGAGTTGGAACAATGTTTTTAATCTTGGCTACTAATTACGTGGCAAAGGTATAAACTGGGCTTTGCAAATCATTATTTCCATTAGAAAGGTGTTGGAAGCAATTCCACTGAGGGCTTCCCTCCTATTTATGCAGCTGTTATTCCCATGAGAGGAGGCCATTGCAGTCATGGCTGAAACATGGGCTTCTGTTCTGTTTCCACAGCACTTGGAAGAAAAACAAAACAGGACTAATGAAAAACACACACGGGAAATGCTTTATTATTTCATCATCCTCACCTACTGAGATCTGGCACCACTCTGTGTTTAGGAAGAACTTCTCCCGCCCTCTCTCTCTCGCGCGCAGTGTGGTTGTATAAGGCTGACACTCTGTCATTTCCTGTCAGATCATTTCAGAGGAATTTGCTCTTATTTCCTCCCAGCCTCATCCCCTCCTCCCGGCCTCAGTCTTGGCTGCGTGCCCCAGCAGCCATGCAGTGTTTACTTTGCCGCATGGAGGGCAGGGCTGCCTGGGCTGGAGCCACTGGGGCAACACGCACACACGCAACCCGTGAGCTCCTCTCGGGAGTTCACATCCACACTCAGGAAACAGCAATTCTTTTGTGAAGAAAACATGCAGGGCCAAAGCCAAACCTTACTCACAGTTTTTGTAGACTGTAGGTGACTGAGTGCTTTGGCCTACAAGTCTCTTAGTAAATTCTCTTGGAAGAGGCAATTTTGATAATTTCACAGGTTCAAATTAAGGTATTTTGTGAACCTGTCTATGTATCATGGAATTCATAGTACATGACTACCAGTTAATTTGGCATTCAAGTTATCTGTTGGCATTAGCCAAACATGTCTGGCTCCAACAGAGGTACCTACAGCACTGTATATATGCATGGTCCCTACTGCTTGTTCTTCTACTTAGGCATACCTGTAACAGAGTGGATAGATTAGCTAAAATGTCTATGCTTTATAAATGGTGTAAAACTATTTTAGCACCCAACAATAGTGTGAAAATAAACCATGCAGAAACACGACATTTATACTTGAATGATGTGTGAGCTTTTCAGTGGGTAAAGTGGTCACAGTTCATTGTTTCAAAAAAAGTAGTCAAGTCACTAATAATCTCCACACCAAGATTTATAGCAGTGGAGAAAAAAGAACTAAGTAAACTATCTGACTGAGAAGTCCTTTCTTCCTTCCTTGGCAGCATAGGATTTGTTTAAATGCTGCTAGGAGAAGGCTAATTAAAACAATTTTCCCAGAAGTCTGGGAGATTGCTAAATCCAACACCAGCTCAGTGCTCTTGATCTCGAATGACAACTTGTTCCCTAATATAAAATAGAAGTTTCGTTCTGATATAGAAAATTAGAAGTCAGAGAGACAAATACCTCCCTCTGACATAGTTAAAACAATAACCATTATTTTGAGTAGCAGTCATAAAATAAATGATAGTTGACATTTTATGGCAACATTTAAATTTTATTTAATATTAGTGCTGATATTTATTTAATTTAAAGCTAATGGGCTATCTGCCAGGCCAGAGAAAGAATGAATCATTTCTATTCCACTTATGATAGGATTTTCTTGTCCAGAATACTGTCAGAGTCTAGAGCAAAATCATGCAATCACAATCTGTATAAGTGATTTTTTTACTCCATTATCTAGACATAATTTATTTCATGTCCTTTCATAATCTGATGCACTGTCGGGCAAATTGCAGTTCTTAATTTTATTATTCAGATCCTCTTTGTTTTCTTAGTTCCATTGTACCTTTAATAGAGAGAAATAGTTGATAAAAAGAAGAAAATACTAAGATTTATTTCCATTTGCTGAATATCCACAGTATTGAGCTTTACAATCTCACAGTCATACAGTCTAATATTAACACAACTTTTTGAATTTTCCAATTGCTAAATTTATGTAATTGAAGTTAGAGAAATCCTCAATTCCATGCTAAAATTAACTCACAGTATTAGAAGTTTGCCTATGTGTCTGGAAGTGTGCTATTAATTTTGCAAAGTAGCTATATCAGGTAGGCACAAGTCTTTCTTCAAGTAAATCAATCTACCAAATAAGATACTTTGATTTTCCCAAGTAATCATGGCAGAGTTAAAAACACAGGTTCTTTATTTTTTATAATATGAATCATGTTTTTGTTAAGTCAGAGGTACTCTCATGCACAGTTGTTGGTTTATGTTCAGAACCATCACTGTATAGTTTTAGCTTTCTCAAATTTCTTTATATTCCTATATTTCTACATCCTTCATAGTGATTACTGACCAAAACAATAAGTAATCTCAGTAGAGACATTTTAAACCAAAACAAAATTCAGTGTTGTTTGCTCAAAATACCTTTTTTAAAAAAGAAAATCTAAAGGATGCAAGAGTACCTTGCTATTCATAGTGTAATAGTATGGAAAATTTATCACAAATGCTGACAGCTCATCTGAACATGATCCTGCTTACAACCACCAACAAAAAAGATCTTAAATATTTCTCATTACTTGAATGTATTCAGGAATTCTTTTAAACTCTGGTGAGTTTACTCTGCAGAATTTCCTGTAAGTATTCATTACACGTTACTCCACATCTGAGCTATGTTTCTTAAAGGTAATTGGGCAGGGCGTAATACTAGCCTTGACATTTTATCGTCATGGACTGTATGGTCTCACTGTCTGCTCTTGAAATTCAATGTTTCTTTCTTGCTGGAACAATTTGTGAGAAGGAATAAAACTGGTTATTGGTGCTGGGAGCTGGTCAAAGCAATTACAACACAGAAAATTAAGGTAAGTTCACTTAGGAAGCAGGAGAATCCATGTAATTTTCAACAGACCCTTATCCAATCTGTGCTTAAAAGCTTGCAGGGACAGATACACCTTATCTGAAGAATACTTAAAAGCCTAAGAACCTATTCAGTAGATATAAGGTACAATAGTCTTTGAAATACCAATATTTGGAAGAAGAGAAGAATTGAGGTTTTCCACATAGAGACTGACCTACTGAAAATTTGCCAAAGTTGCCAGAAAAGTACTCTTGCTAACCTTGAACCTCCAAAACTATAAGAAAGTGGACCAAAAAGGAAGGTGGAATGGAAACCTAGCACTGAAGAAAGCAGTTTCAAGCAAGTGTACTTAGAAAGTAAAAAAACCCCATTCATCCTGAGGCAATAAGCCTAGGAAAAAAGTCTATCCTAGGACTCCAAGGACTTACTCCTCTGAAGCCTCTGAGTAGCATAGTTGAGTTGAAAGAGGATCTGTTGCAACTTTCTACAGTAACTTCTCACATGGTAGTTTTTTCTATTTTGGGAACTATAACTAAACTGTTTTGGCAGGAAAGACATATACACTTATCATGGCAGGCTTTATGACAGGTTTTATGACTTATTAACCAGAAGCAACAGAATGACTGAGGCAGCATCTAGCAGCAGAAAAATTGGAAGATTGCCTAACTGGGAATACTTTTTTGTGATCTAGTATTTTCCAAGGGAACGTTAGAAAACAGAGGGAGGAATTTCATGTCTGTTTTGATGCACAGAATGTAGATAAAATCTGGGATTCTTCTGCTATATTAGAAGTATTTTGTTATGATTCTAAAAACCTCAGTGAGTATATATCTGCATGTATAGGACACAAAGTAACTCTAATAGCAATGGTTCATCTAAGGGTGACCTAAGAGTCAAAAAAAATGTTTCTCTTCTGAACTCATGTACAGAAATAAGAATTTCTGTTAGACCTGACAGTAAATACAATGCAGAAGTAGAAACATTGTTAAAATGCATGCCTTGACAAAGTTTGGAAAGAAGTGAAAATGCATTTTCAGGCAGCAATGTTGAAGTTATATCATATGCAGCTGGGAAGAAATTATGTAAACTGTTCTCACCTGCATAAATAATGGCAAAACTATTAAGTTTCCTGGAAAACAACTTTAATTACTTTAATAGTACACTCTGAGTCCAGTCATCAAGATGAACTATGCCCTGTAGATGCACTGAGATCCTCTAGTAAGCATAATAGTGGCCAACTGGAGGAGTCATGGAATGTTCCCGATTCATGGTGTCAGTGGGAACGGGATATGACTGGAGATGCAGATAAAAGTTGGGATGGTAAGGAACAGCATACCTGTGTGAATGAGGTCCAGCAAACTTTCAGAACAATTTTGTCTGAATATGCTGGAACTGCACAATTCAGTACTCCTAAGATAAGTACTTAGAATACATTTCTATGTGGTAAGAAAGTACAGAATATGGAGCACAAAGACCAGGATTATGAGATCAGTTGGTCCACAGAAGGAAACGCCACCTATGCTGTTACCAAACCACTTATAGAGACAGTGTACTGTCTAGAGAACCCAAACATACCTAAATCTTTCTCTCTAACCCTTGTTGAGAACTGTAGAAAATACAACTTAATGGTGAGTTTAATCAAGACATGACAATTCTGAAAACATAAGTTCTGGATGAGCCCAAGGCAGCATTTCTTTGAGGATTCTGGAAATGCCTCCTCATACTTTGGAGAGTATGGGAGACCCATTGAAGGTGCTGTGTTACAAAAAGCTGAGGGCAGTAGTGACCCAGGCTCTAAGTCAGAAGAGATGCAGTTGTCTAATGAATACTTTTCAGATAAGTATTCAGAACCTCTTGCCAAAACTGAATATCAGATTTTGAATTATTTCTTTCTATTTGTAAGTGACAGTGTGCTAAGTACCACAAAAAGAGAAAACCTTTGTTTTGAGAGGCTTCCAAAATAAATATCACCTTTTTTTTCCCCCTGGAGTCTGGCCCAATGCCCCTTAGTAGCCAAACTGTGATACAGTCTTAGATATAATGACATACTGTGCTCATTTTCCTCTGAGAAAGATGACTGATGATAATGTCTTTTGAAGAATTTCAGCTCTATTGCATGGGGACACATCCATGCACAGACTGCAGGGCCACGTGTCATTTGGAAAACAAGTGTGCATTCAGAATTTTTCAATGTTGGGTTGCTTGTGTTAATGACCTGATTTTCACCAGTAATATTCACATGTATAAAACTCACCAGGAAATAATTAGGGACACAAGACAAAATTTTGATCCCATTGGATCTAAAAATTTTCCTCTTGAATTAGAAGTTTACATTGCCTTCATTTTGCTGGGGAAAAATGCTCAACTTTTTGTTCTAATTCTGTGCTGCCTGTGACCAAAACTGCAGCTGCAGTATGTAACCCTTCTGTCAACTCATTAAATATAAGATCCAAAAGCAACCTTATTACAACATAGGTTATATAACCTAAAACTTTACATTATTTCTTGATCTTATTCTTTGAACTTATCCTTTTAATTAAAAAATGAAATCAGAACTTTACTGAGCAAAAAATATGAAAAGCCCGTCTTGTTCTGTCTCATAAAATAATGGTTTGAACCTAATTCCTCAAGAATCAACAGAATTATAAAATTGCAGGTAATGGAGAATGAGGATCCAGATTCAAGTATTTACAGGAAATTCAGTTGCACACATATCTTTATGCAATGTAGTAAACTGCTGTTATCTTAACTAGTAAGACTTTTACTGCACACGTAAGCAGATGTTTCATCCATGTCTTTAAACAAGGAAAAGTGGTGGATACTTCAAATACATTTTGCTTTGTTAGATTAGAATAGGGTCTTGTTTTTGTAAAATCTGGCATGAATTCAAGTTAAAACATTGGTTGCTTTCTTTTTTTTTGTCTTTCTACTCTTAACTATTCCTTTGCAGTGTGAAAATACCACAGCCTATGGTTGATGTCTTCATCACAGTGGAATGCTTTTAAACTTAATGAAGAGTTGCAATAAATCAGTACACTTCATTCTGCTTTCTATCATCAACACATACATACTTTCTTACCTATTAATCCCCTCAGAGATTATTAGAAGTCAATAAGATGCATTAAAAATAATGACTATTAACTTTGAAAAGGATTGCACCTGGTATCATAGCTGCTAGCTGTCTTGTCTCCAGTGAAATGATATTTCTGCGTTTTCCATTTCTACATTCCTCAGCCTAAGAAAAATAAAACTACATAACTTACAAGCATTTAGTCACATCCTTGCTTTAGGATACTGAAGTTAAGTATGTGCATTTTGTGCAGAACTGGGGCCTTAACTGATGACCTGTTCAAGCAAGGACTTCATGTCATGCTGTGTTTCCCTGGTATCTACCACAAAGCTCTCAGATACTGCAGAATTCTATAATCATCGTAAGAAGACTATGTTGATTTATTCTTTCTGATGTGTCTTAGTTCTAGATGTGTTAACATACTCCAAGAGTAAGGCTTTTGCTCTCCTTGGTTAATGGTTCAAAGCTTATTACCCAAAACCAATAGTCTGTCAGGGCCTGAAGGGTCTTTCTGCCCTGCCTACCCCAGAGCCCAGGACCTCGTGTCAGCCCTTTGGGCAGCCTCTGCCCCAGCAGCGCCACAGCAGGGCTGTTCTCCTGCTGCTCCTGAGCCCTAGGAGTGCCCGATGATGCCCAGGGCTGGGGCTGCCACCATTCCCCACAGCTGCCCTGCTCCTGGACAGGGTGAGACAAGAGCCCTTGGCCCCCACAGGGCCCTGACGCTGCCAGTCCCACACCTTCTGTGTGCCACCTGCACAGCTGCACGCAGCTGCTCTGCCCTGGGATGGCTGCTGAGCACGGCTGAGGCTCTGCGGGCCAGCCTGAGAAGACTCTGCTTCTCATCTCATCAGGACAAAGAGCAGGCACAAGCTGTTCAAGCCCAAACCCTGGTGTTTGCTTCACTAAACTTGGAGAGCTTTTCTTTCTGAACATAGTTTTTCAGTCTTATCTCTGTGGTTGTGCAAAAACAAACCAAGGGGCTCTGTCTTTCCTTAGCTGCAGCCTTTGCAAAAGCTGAGAGGTGGATTTGCTTGAAGCCGGGAGCTGGGCAAGTGATTCCGCAGCTACTGTTAATTTCCAGATTTGCAGTTTTAATATCCTTGAAAAAGTATGATCTTTTTCTGGGCAAATGCACAAGTCAATTCCTTTACTATTTGAGTTTGGTTTTCCATATTTTCCCTACCAACATAGTTAAATCCTAATTAAATATACTGTACCTGAGACATGCCTTTTGAAATGCTGAGATCAATGTGTAGGACAGGTTGTTACATTTTACTTCAAGTTTTGCTTCTTAAAGAAAACAAAGAAACTAAGAATAGGGCAATATATTTGTGAAAGTGGTTCAAAAAGTCAAACTATGAGAGTGTATTCATTATGACTGAGAATTTTTTACAATATATTTGCTTATAGGATTTTCCCTAACCAAGGCTACTATCTTAGTGAGGAGGTTACTATGGAAACAGTGAAACAGGGTTTCACAGACTTCTTGATTGTCCTTCTCAGTTAGGATTTATTGTATTTCTTGAAAAATAAATTTTGCAGCCTCTCCAAAGAAACAAGTCTCTCTCTGTGTGTGCAATAGGTATTTAAGTTTGTAAATAGCTTATTGACATCTTACAACACGCTAGAAGTCCATTTAATGGTTGCTTTTTCATGGGGATATAGCATATGTTATGAGATTTTTTTGGTCTAGAAATTAGTTTAATGCCACTTAGTATTTAATGTCATTTAGTATTGAGGTTTTCTGTCTTTGGGCCCTGAGTAATAAACCTGTATTAGGAAGACACTTGAATGGTAGGCAGCATAAAATAAAAAATAACAAATCTTGCATTAAAGGCAATTTTTTAAAGAATAAATCTAAAAATAGTTGTTTATAAGAAACATGCTGAGCATGATGCCATATGGTGTGGACACTCCCTTGGGTCAGTTGTGGTCAGCTGTCCCCAACTTCTCATGGACTCCTAGCCTCCCTGCTGGTGTGGTGGTGTGAGAAGCAGAAAAGTCCTGTGTGACTCACTGTGTGAGTGCTGTTCAGCAGTGACTAAAATATCCTTGTGTGATCAATACTGTTTTCAGCACAAATCCCAAATATACTCCCACATTATGAAGTAACTCTGTCCCAGGCAAAACCAGCACACGTATATATAATGAAGGTTTCCCTGAGAATGACACTGGAGCAATGTCCACAGGACATGTTCCACCCATGAAATGCAGTGCCCCTCAGCAAATTCTGCAGGAGTTCAGCTAATGTCTAGAAACTGCTATGCTTTCTTCACTGAAAGCAGCTCTGTTTGAAATCAGATTAGTTTAAGGCTTAAGTCAGTAATAACTTTGTGCTTCAGCTCTCAAGTGGTGACCTTATAATTTAAAGTTAATTGGAAACAACTCTTTCTAGGTAGCCTGGTTAAGAAAAAATGCTCAATATTAATTTACAGGAATAAATACAGTTTGCTAAAGTGTTGAGACAGCCTTTACTGAAAGCTGTAGTTTATTGTTGTATTTCCAATCTAAGCAGACATTCCTCTTCTTTCATGGAAAGAAAACACAGGCTGTAGAGCAGGCAGGGCTGGCCTTTCCTCAGTGTGGTTTGGTGGAATTTTGGGAAATGAGATTTTTTTGCCTAGCACTATTCTCTCCAGTGGCTGTGGACCCACATGGCATCAGGACAGTCAAGCAGTGGAGTAGCCTGCCCAGATGTTGTGTAGGCTCCATTTGTGGATAAATGGTCTAAACTAGACCATTTATAGCCCTGACTATTTTGGTCTGATCCAGAACTGATCCTGCTTTGAGAAGTTTGCAGTATAGAACTCCTTAGGTCCCCTTCACTGTCTTATGATCTTATGTTTCTAGTGTAAACTCTCATAAACTGGACATTAGTAGGACTTCAAGGTACAGCTTTGCCAAGGAAATTATTCAGATATCTGGCCCACTCACTTTTCCCCTGCTTTGATATGGCAAATCTTTTAGAAGATGGTTAGGCCTTTGAGTATAACAGGAGCAAGTCATTCCTTTCAGTACTTTCCAGTGCTGCGCCAGAAAAGAAGTCCTACTTGAAGAGCTTTGAGACGTGAAAAGCAGCAGTATGTTGGATGAAATAAACAATGTTTCAGTCTTTCTCCTCAGCCACACATGCTCCTTTTATTTGCGAATGGAAGCTGAGACAGGCTGCTGAATTTCAAACAGATTGGGTCTGCAGTTTGGGAACTTCTCAGGAGGTTAGTGTTACTTTAATGATGGTGGTGAGGTATGTTATCTGCCCTGTACAGCAGACAAATTGAGAGCATTTTTTCATAAAAGGAATTACTCAGCAAAAACCTTCCCTTAACAGGCTTAGCTTTAACATGCCTACCTACTAATCTTTCTTTTGCAAAGGTACCATCCAAAACATAGGCTAGAAGATTTCCCATTGTCTCTTCTATTAATATGTGACATTTATTCACTGTTTTGCATTTGATTTAACCAGTTTTCTCTAAAATACATCCAAAGTAGATAGTCTAAATTAATTTTGGAGTTGGAGATTTACACTTTATATGCCCTAACTCAGAGATGCACTGATTACTTAAAAGTTTTACAATTTGAGCTTGACTCTCTTTCTGTGGACCAGCTGTGTATCTAACTGCTGCCTATACTGAACAACTGCATTATTGTAATGCCTAAATTGCTCCTGGAGGCCTGTTTTAGCCTGGTAAAAATTATAAATTAATAAATTCAACTGTGTTTCAATATTCAGCATTTTACTACTGCTAATAATTTAGGAGTTGATTTCCTTTGCCTATTTTATTAATGTATTTATAGTACACAAGGCATATGTGGAGGTTTAATTACTTTTTATTTCCAGTGCTTACAAAAATTAAAATTCTGCACTGGACCAAATTCAGTTATCGGAACATGATTTAACTTAAAATTTACCCTGTGGTGGTGTCTGCAGGGAAACAGTTTGAATCTACTGTGATGGTCCTGTTTTCTTATCTAGTTTAAGTGTTTTAAGAAGCTAACTAGATTTTTTAAAGTATGAAGTAATCCTCCAGGGTGTCTAACAGAATCTGGGCAGTTTTTTGAGGAATACAGATAAACAAGAATATCTTGAAAATTTATTGGGTGTAGATGCTTTTTTAGACAAGCGCAAAAAGACAGAACTAAAAAAGAAACAGTCAATTTGTCAAAACCAGCCTTGTTTGAAATATATGCAACACAAACCGCAGAAACTTCTTGTGTTACAGAGGAGAATAAGTGCTGAACAGGAAAGGTTAGCTCTTATCACAGACATCATTTAAACTCATCTTTTATAGTGCCATAGGTACACACTTTACACACTTTACAGGGTTATAAAAAGTCAAGATACTTACCCTAGTGGGTTTACAGCCCACAACCATGAGCTTAAGTGCTTTGATGGATCAGGCCCTTAACAAGAACAAACTCACAGTGAGACAAAGTAAGAAGATGTGAGGTCATTAAATCAGAAGCAACGACATTATATACACACCTTGCATGAGGGTCTCTGCCCCAGCAGCCACAGCTGGGGGACAGTCCCACAGTACTCCAGGTGCTCCAGACACATCTTTTCTTTCAAGTGTCTTTTTGCTATTGAGTACTAAGAGTCTCCTTCGAAGAGCATATGTCGAAACATAAAGGAAAAAGGTTGTTCTGTAAACAGGGAAACACCTAGCTCAAGAGAAGCTTAAGCACTGCAGAAAAGCTGAAATGGGGAAAAGCTACTAAAATATTTAGTGCTTTTTCAGATATCAGTGGACAGAACTAATGCAGATCCAGTATAACTTTTCATGGACCAGACTGCGAAATTGAAAATAGTGGTTTTGCACAGTTTGCAAAGGGAAAAACATGGGTATTTTTCACCTGTGCTTTCACACACAATAAAATTCTTTTCAATCATATTCTCTGTCCTCCAATCAGTTTTTCAGCCAAGTAAAACAAAACCAAAAACAAACGCACACAAAAAAGGCCCAAAACAACAAATAAAAGAGTGATAGGGAGATTTAGTAATCTTTGAGAAAGATATGTTCCCTGTCTACCATTACAGGCATAACATGACTGATGTGCTGCCCAAACTGGGACAAATAACATTCAGACAACAAAGGGACTTTTCAAGGATATGCTCTCAAACCAAGCTTACGAAGAGAAGAGGCTGGTTGGTTACGCGGAAACCAAGAGCACAGGAAAATCTTAATGTCCTGTCTGACTGACAGCGCAGTGTATGACTGAGCCTCCTGGAGCATATTGAATTGTGCCAGGGGATCAGGGGCAAGGCAAATGTCCTATTCCTGATCATAGTCTTGCAACATACATGGACTGTTTAGGCCTCAAAGTATGCCTAAAAGACAGATCTGCAAAGCCGAAACCATTGCTCTTCAGAAGTTAAGACATGTTGACAGTATCAACAAATGTTTCACTAAGATTGTTCCCCTTAAATCAAGGTGAACTATCCTTTGATAGCTACAGTCAGGGAAACATGGTGTAAATCCAGCTTTTCTGCATCATTGTGAAGGTTGGCACAGACACACACCACAGAGGTTGTCATGCCTGGTTGTGTGACATTACTGATTCTTAGTGCAGTGCACAAGATAAAGTCTTGTTTCAACACGTGGCAACACGAGAATCTGTTACATAAGGGAAGAAGGAGATGGTAACTGCTGGGAAAAGAGCACTCTGAGAAGAGCACACAGTAAAGCAAAGTATATCCAAATGTTCTAGCATCATCTGGGGGACCAAATTCGGCACTGGCAGCTTGTGGAGCTCTGTCTGTATTCCTTGTACATGTTGATTATCATAGACCTGCTACCCTCAGGTTCCAGAACAGCTGAATGACATATTGATGTTAATTTTTAGTTTGCTGAAGTGTCCAAGAGGCCTGACACTTCCAGCACATTCATCAAATGATACAGAAAGATTTTTAGGTAGTTTTTATTCCAGAAAAAGGTGCAGAATTTCACAGAGGAAGTGGGCAATTTAGATAAATTAAAATAAAATATCCTTTATGAATGGTAGCCACTAGAGGAAATTCATATGGTGAACGAAAAGCAGAAAGAAAATAGGTTTAATATCTCTTTGCCAGCAGAGCACTGTAACTTCAAACCTTAATTAAACTAAATGCATGACTGAATTAAATATATTGTTCTGAACGATCCTCCAGGTCAATGAAATTATTAACTGATTGATCTGCAAAGTAGGACAGGTGATGAATCAACCCAAATTTACTCAGTTTTCACACACACACCACCCCCACCCTGTGTAATTTGTTCTCGACAAACTGGGTAAGTAGATAAAAATGGATAAGTCATTCTGTTGATTGCCTGTGAAAGTGCTCCTTCTATTTGTGCTATTAGTGCTTAGATATTTCTCAGATTAATGCCAGCATCTTTTTTTTCCATGTAGATTTTTTAAATTTTAGTGACAGGTTCAGGCAGGGGAGTGGGGGGAGTGTAAATGACTGCATGAAAATAAGTGGATCCCAGATGTTTTATTCAGGTAACCTAACCAGTAAACTGCAAATAAGGGGATGGTTGCAGGGCAAACATGCTGGATTTCAGCATTCCAGAGATGAATAGCCCATTCAGTTAGTTACCATTCAGGGGTTCAGAAACTCTTTCAGAAAATCAAATACTGTATGATTATACTTTTAATCATGAATCAAGTCAAAAAGAAATCCAAGCAAACCCCCAAACCAAATATTCCTATACACTCTGAAAAAAGATGACACACAAAGGAGAACTAAATCTATATTTGTAATATTTCCATTGCTTTTCTGCTTACCACAATTATGTTTCCATAATCAAATAGAAAGTGAAGGAAAACATATAGCAATGCCTGATGCCATAAATAATGCATGAGTGGCTGTCTGAAACAGTGAAAATCAGTTAACAAACAGGCCGGTTTTGTGAAATGCAGTCCTGTAATGCTGCCAAAGACAACGTCTGCCTAGATTATCTGTGCTGTAAGGGTTGGCTGTGTAAACTAAAGTCACCCAGGGACACGTTAAATTGTACTCTTGAAGGTCTTAAAAATGTTCAAATGCTTTAGATCATAAATCAGCATCTTTTGATTACTTATTCCCCTACTTTCTTGGTCTCTGAGCCTGTTAAATTTCAAAAGTAAGTAGGGTTTGGAAAACGAAAGAACTTTCAAGTAAGGCATAGGCCAGAAATTATTACTTTTGACAGTTTTGTTCTTCCTTATGAATTGACCAAAAATGACAATTAATTGGGGAGAATTGTAAAATGCAACTAGTGGTGTAATTATCTAGACTGAAGTTTATGGCCACTGGGGTCAATTACAATCTCATATTTTATATTTTCAAAATGTCAGAGTGATTTAAAGAACTTGTGTTTTATTTTCAATAGTGACTCTCTCCCATAATGAGATTTAGGTTCTAAGATCTGTTTTGAAAACACACTTCTGCACTTCACAGCATTTTAGAGTACATAAATGTAGGTTTCATATCATTAAAGCAAAGTGAACTTAGGTGCCAAAATGCCTTCAAATATTTTACTCTACCTACCTCTTGAGACCAGGAATTTAAGCTCAAGAGTAATTTCCTTTTCAAGGATTTTCCCTCACTTCACATCTTTCTGATAGGAATAATTTCCGATGAAAACTGTATGAATACTAAAACCATCATGAACCAGTGGAATTCTTTGAGTGCGTTAACACAGCCAAATAAATTCGAGTTTTAACATCTTACAAATTCTAATTTGTAGGAAATTGCAAGAAGCATTCCTTAAGTTATCTTTGCAGGATAACCTGTCACATTCATCTGCTTAGCAAAACCTAATAATACTGCTTGTCTACTGAGGCAGGGGAAGGTACATCTATACAGCACTGAACATGAGTTCATGCTAGATGAAAGCTAATGCTCAGCCATTGGCATCTTACAATAAATCTGACACAACAAAGGAAAAAGTTGTGCCTCCCATCACTTCTTGGTGGTATCAAAAGCCTACTTGTCCCTGTGGAGGACGCAAGCCAGCTTTGACTACAAACCTGCCTGGCTGGGCAGAGCCCTTCACCCCATATCCTGCGTGAGTCCTTTGATGAAGGTTTATCAATGGAATCAGAACAGAAGCAAAGAACGCAAGTGGCGACAGTGTGCACATTGCAGGGAGCTGAGCAGGTACGAGTCACAGGGCAGGGAGCTGCTCCCCAGGTCCTGCACATCTCAGCAGACGGGACACACTGCAAACACTGCTAATGAGAGACCTGGTTAGGTACACCATCTGGATTTGACCTACAAGTACTGAATGCTTAGCAATCGACATACTCCATAGAGTGTTGCAAGATGTATGAAATATATGAGGGAAAATTTAGCTATATAACAAAACTGAAAGCTGCTTGGCCCCTGGAAGATGTTAATTTACTCATTGAGGGGGGAACTAAAAAAAAAAACAAAACACCTCAAAAGCATATTCATTCCTACCTTTTGTTATGCTTAAAACTTGGGATGAGTATACTAAATACAGGAGACCATAATACCCTGGAGTTTTGCTATTAGACCATAACCTTTTGAATGTTTCTTGAAGGCAGTGCTTTTAAAGTCAGAAACAAAATAGAAGTGCATGCTTTTCCTGGGCAACTCATAAAAGGTGATCCCACATTAGTAAGAGTTTCAGAAATTGGTCCTGCTCTTTGGTGTGCATACATAAACTGCCTCCTGGTGAAAAGGGCTGTGTGACATTTAGTTAAATGAGATTGATTACATTAGGTTATACAGATTCAATTAAATCATCTGTTATTCTGAAAGCAACAAATTCACACTGTTCATTAGGAATGTGAAAAAGGGATGTTATATCTCCTTTCCTTTATAACTTGCTCCGTTATACTCTACCATGACATGCTGAGCTGTAGCATACAACATAGGTTTGAATTACATCAAAAACTAAAATTCATCTTTATCTATTCTGTTTTTCTTTGGAGATTTAAGCCCTTCTACAACATTTTTGCAAAGCCTCCAGAATGCTAAAGAGGCAGATCTGTTTTGTTGGTTTTCCTTAGCTACCATCTTTCGCACCTGCAGGCCACAATTTCAAAGGCAAACTATTGTTCCAAAAACCATTGGAAACAACATTTCCAAAACCAGAGAGGACCCATGAAATTGCTATCTCATTCCAATCCAAACTGCTTTGATCAACTTTCCCAATTGCCAGTGTGGAGACCAAAAGGAGCAAACAATTGTCATTTCGTCAGCAGAGTATCATCATTGCTAATACTGATGTCAGTGCAAACTGAAGCCTATAAAACCACCGAAGGCTAGAAGGGGGGTGAGATCTTGACTTTACTCCTGCAGCAAACTAACCAGTACCAGAAATTACTCCTATGATGGATCTTGGAGTCTTTTGCAACCATGCAATCATTCAAGAGATGCCTACTATTACAAAGAAATTATGATTATTTTTTCTGATACAAAATCATCTTCCATATCCAGTAGACAATTCTTTCCTGTATGGATACAATGGACTAAAATCATCTATGGTGAAATTTTATGAATCATTTAAAGGAAAAATATATCTTCTGTTTGTATTTCAGAGTGGTCTAAGTGATCCTCCAGGGGAAGCTGTAGCTAATATGCTTCTGTCTGCTGCAGAATGCATGGGGTCCAATCAGTGTCTGCTCAGAGGCATAACCTGAATCCTAGAAATAAGTGTTTCTTTATTCTGTAGATAAAGTAATTGCTAGTGCTTTGATGAGGAAGGTGATTGTAGCTGTGACTGAGCATACTGCTGGTAGCTCTTTATTAAGCAGTAAGACAGCCCAGTAATCCCTCTTTCATCTTGGGTAAAGTCTACACTTATTTTCCTGATGATGGTAACAATCCTTTTGAGCTCCTGTGGCATTTCAGTGTCATACTCCAAAGAGGAAAACAATTAACTCTTTGCTTTGATGGTAGTATTTAAGTCTGTATTATTAATTTAAACCTGCTTGACTGTGAATTGCCACACACAGTTAGCTTTAGGATGCATGCTGAATCAGGCTCCAGCAAGTACACAGGCAGAGTTCCCCTCTTATTTGCAGCTTTAATGTAGTCAATTAAAATGTGATGAAACAATAAATCACATGCATGCATTCTGTTTACTTTTATATGAAAAAAACAGCAACTGCTTGAATTTATGAATCAGATGATCCTTCTAGGGATTAGGTAACTCAGAGTCCTGAAATGAAATCTTGATCATATTTTTAGGGCAGTGAATATAAATTATTAATTTATCTTTTCTTCTTCTTTTTTTTTCTTTTTTTTTAAACCCAGTTCCTTAGAATAAATGCTCAGTATAGTAAAATGGAGCTCTGATGTTTAGAGCCCTGGTGTATATCAACTCTTACTACCTTTTCATATAATGTGAAGTGCAGCAATCATTCTGTGGTGTCAAAAACTGTTTGGGCTGCAAGACAGATGGGGCTTTGAAAATGAAATGTACCTATGACTGTTTGCTACTACATATATAAAACATCTCATTTAGTCTCATCTGTGATTTTCCAAGAGGAAAATGTTACCACAAGTAATTTATCTCAGTCCTACAGCTTCAGATCATTGAATGACCACCTCCATACAGGTCTAGCAATTGTGTTTCTAAGGGTTTTTTAATTAAACTTTGGCTTTTTGTCTAATTTATCATGAACACTTTCATGCTCTTTTAAAAACAGATGCACACAATTAACATTATAACAGCAAGAAACAAATAATTTTTATGTCAGATTTTGTGGGTTGCTTGGAGTTTTTGCATAACTTAGTTTAGCAAGGGGTTTTATGTAACTTTAAACTCTGGAGTCAAGTTCAACAATGCAATACATAGGTCATATATGACAGTGCAAGAATATATATTTCAATATGTAAAAATTCAAGAAAGTCTTTGATCAATTGGACAGATGTTTGAACCCCAACAGACTGTTGAAGGTCAGAGAAGGAAAGACAAGTGTTACTGCCTTGGAGATCAATCTGGAAGCAGACTTTTTCAGAGCTATTTTCGTGAGTGAATCTTCTGTATCCCCTGATACAGCAGCTGCAGGAAGCAACTTTTCTGTTAACTGTCTTTGTAATGGAGATAAGCAAGAGAGTTTTATATCTACAACATGGAAAAGAGACATTTACTCATTTTAAGAGAAAAAGGATTTTTTTTTTCTGTGTTTTGGTAACAAAGTCTTTGCAATAATGAGGACTAGATGACATGGAATGATTTTTTTTCATTTAAGCAGAGGCTATTTATGGTAAAGTTAAATTCTTTTTCTGTGTACTTATTAATTTTAAGAACTATTCACTTACTTATTTTTTTACAGAGTATAAAGATAGTCTGCTAGAGGACATGGCTATAATGTCTGATTCTTAAGCATGTAAGACATAGGAGTCTTAAAAACCAAGCAGAATACTGGAAACATATAAATAATACAGGGGCTTGCAGTGCATTCCCTATACTGTAGTTTGTGTGAAAATTCCTGCAGTGCTTTTTTATGCAGAATAGATTTTGTTGTCTTTATAAGTCTTTTAATGAATTACTATTGTCCTCCTGTAAAACAGCGATTTTCTGCTTTTTAAATTGTCTTTTACCTACTGAGTTTTTGCTCCACGTCCTTCTCTCTGGAGTTACCAGTTTTCTATTTCAGAATGTAATTTGTTCTGATTTTTTGTTTGTTTGTTTAAATACATTTTTTCATATACTTGTTTAATTAATGTGTGAAGCTTTCTATGTTTACATTTCCTTTTACAATTTTTAAATACAATAATCCAACAAATGGTGAAAAATCCTAACTAAACTGCTTTTTCAACACCGTGAGGGCAGAAAAGGGTCTGATTATAAAAGAATCTATTACTGAGGGGGAAAAGTGTTCCTGGAAGACACCTAAAAGCAAGAGAACAGCAGTCCCCAGGCACTAATTAAGAAGTACATCCTATTCTCTATCTCCGACTGTCGGCACCAGCCGCTTCTGCTCACGGAAAGCCACACTCCAATTGCAGCAGGAGCACCAGCGTGCCAGCAGTGCATGAACAGGGTGAGGCATTGCTTGGAGAGCAGTTGGTGAAGAGTGGGGCATTGAGAGCCCTGTTCCCAAGTCTCTCAGTAGTTTACTGGTACAAAACTATCATTGAGGCCAGTTGTAGAGGGCTGGAGCTGAAACAAGAAGCCAAAGATCAGAGGGGAAAAAATCCATTAACAAATTGCAGTTGCCAGTGGTAGGGAAATTGGTTTTCAAATACTGATTAAAAGGTGGAAATAATGTTTGAGAGCCAAAGGAGCAAGAACAACAGTGGTTTTTTACATCTTTATGGTACAATTTGTTCTAAGTACTATTTTGGAAAAGAGTATTTTACAATGGTTAAGCCACAACCGAACTTCATAAAAGTCAAACTCAGTTAGTGTATTTCTGGCTCCAGGAAGCATGGCCTTACATGGGCTACTTCATGTCATGCCTCTTCCTCTGTGCCAGTTTTGTCAGGTTCCCGAGCTGTACTTCTTTCTCTTCACCTTTGAGCCCATGCCCCCTGCACTGTGCATGTGCCCCACCATGTTGTGGTTCGTAACAGGACAAGGTCATGCTTCTGCAGAGGTTGCGGGGTCACCAGAATCCACATTTCTTTCTAGCCACATGTCATTTCTCTCCTGGCATGGAAAAAGTAATTAGCTTTCCCCATACACCCCCATACTGAGAACAGAGTTCATTTCCTTTGAAAGGAAGGGTGCCACTTCCTTTCTTTACTGGGTGAACATCAGCAAATGAAAATCATTACTGGGTTCACTCAATATATTTGTCAGGAGACATTTTAGCTAATTTTTTTTAAGTGAAGGGAAATTCCTTTTACAGGACATTGCCTTACAAACGCTCAATCTGATGTTCAGAGAGAAAATGAAGCTGAAAATGCTGGCTTCCACCCAGCTGAGGTAGAAACAATTTTAACACAATTCTGTAAGAGGCAGGGCAATTTCTATTACCTGGAGAGTTCTATTTAATTTTGCACAAATGTCTGTATGTAGGAACATACAGACCAAGGCTAAAGCCTTTTCCACTGCTTTCAACCAAGACCATTATCCAGTCTTCTTTCCCTTTCTCTAGGACCTTCTCCGCTTACCAAACCTTTCCTTTTCCATTGCCGTATCAGCCTCCTACAGACTGGGTGAATTTGGAAGCAAAAATCCTCATTCTTCCCAAGCCTATACATTATCCCATGTCTTATCTGAAGTGTTCAGTTCTATACAAATGGCAGTGGGGATGTTCCTACACAAGGGCTCAAATACAAGCTTGTCATTAATCACATCAATCTGACTTTGGTTTTCTTATGATGAGACAGTTTGACTACATCTACTCCATAGTATTAACAGCTTATCAACAGAATACAGTTTCTCTGACTTAGACACTTCCTCCTTCTTTACTGGAACAATGAGAACAGTCTCTAAATCTATGCATGTGCAGATGAATATCAGAAGTCATTAGCAGTATGTCCTTCGCATAAATTTCAGAAAGATCAGGAAATCAACTATGCCTCTTTCTCATTTTCTTTAACTAGTTGCCTTCTGCATTTCCCATGAGGTGGTCTTTACACCACAGAGCAGAACTGATCTTGTTTACTGTTTATGCTATTAACTAGGGCTTTTAAAAGCTCTAATCTGAGCCTTGTTGTACTTGGTGCTGCTTATCACACTGATGGCATAACCCCTGATTCACAGCAACCTAGTAGCAAAGTTTCTGATGAAGAAGACATGTACACCTGCACTAAATTTTTCACTTCCCTGTGTAAAATCATTCTGACTAGTACCACAGGCAAGTTGAGCAAGCACTTATTGCCTGAAACTTGTTATGGGTTAGTGGCTGTACGGGCAAGGAAGAGGATTATAAAGCCATCAGCAGTAAAATGATGCTACTTACTTGACTGAACTGTTGAAGACCTACATGGCAAATGAAAATCTCAGCACAATACTAAGAATTATTAACTTTAGTAATCACAGATCCAGATATGACCAGCTTTCCAAGAGCAGAAAGGAATTCATTTTACGCAGCTTACCATGAATCAGAATTGTTACAAAACTACTCCCTTCTGCAATACTTAAACTTGATGTTTTGCTTAGAAAAATATTGAACAAAAAGTATTTGGTGATTAGCTTTGCAGAGGAACTTGGAATGAGAAAGGAAAACAGGCTTCCCTATTGCTTCTATTTCAGCCAAAACTTCCCACAGTATAATCTAAAGAAGCAAAAGAACTGCTCACAATAAATGGGTCCCCAGTAACCAATGAGCCTGCTGCTCAGCTCTGTGCAGGATTATTTTGTTCTCTCCCATTTGGAACAAGGGACACAGAGCAAGAGGCATTTGCTGGATCCTAGACTGAAGTGCAGCTTCACTGCCAAAACAAGCACAGTTAAGTCCAGATTTAGGCATATTTCCTAATACTGAGTATTATTCCCCCTTCCCAAGTAATTTCATTGATTTCAGCAAGAAAGACTTGTAGAGTGAAATGTTGCTTGGCGTTAACAAGCAGAGTAGAACCTACTTTTTAGATCCTCTGTTTTTAATAGAGCTACTTAATTTTGTCTTACACAAGTACTCTTTTAAAAAGTCTGACATCTGTACTCTGCCTTATAAGTCTTTCAAAAGACAGAGTGCTAAGCTAGCTGAAGAAAATGCTTCACAAATCTGACATGTTCAAACTATCCACATCAAAAGATTACTTTTTTATCTTCAATTTATTCTGCAAAAAGACTCTGGGGGGTTTATTTCGAAAAATGAAAAATGGGCCAGCAGAAACGGTGGTGTACAGTTCCTATTTATCTGCTTTACAGCTATCAGTTTGATTGCTAGAGTAGCACTAGAGAAACTAGATGCTTTCTTGAATGTGGTATAACAAACGTATTACTACAAAGGGAAAATAAGTTAAAAGCAAAAAGATAAACCTGAGATGCCAGATATTTTATTTTATGGACAGTAGAAGATTTGACTCCTGAGATCTCTTGAATTTAGCTGCAGAAGATACTTCTCCTGTAACAAGTAAAGCAGAGTGGGGTTTCAGCTGCTGCAGTTCACACCTAGATCTGTTAACACAGCCTGTGGCTGTTTTCAGTGTACAGCCACACAGCTGGCTGTGCATTGCAGGGCAGAGGAGTGGACATGCTGCTTGCTGTGCTGCAGGGATGGCAGCTCTGGCAGGGGCAGGGGGACAGCCACTGCTCATACAGGAGTGCTCTGTCTTTTCCCAAACTTCCTCAGGCTAAATCAAATACACTTTCTAATAGACTGTTACCTGAATTATCTCATAAAAAGGTCGACGTGTTCTAGGCACCAGAAGCATAATTAAAAAGTCTTCCCTAATAGGAAATCAGGTATTTTTAACAGCCCATTTCTTTGATCACTACATTTTAATTTAACCACTGCTGTCTGCTTCACATGGGCTGTGATCATTGAAGCTATTCTATTTTCTGAACAAAATGGGAAGTGCATGTAGGTACCTCTGCTTCTGTTACAGACACGTTGGAACAGCTTGGGGAGAATTCAAATCTGTCTGATGATCAAATTACAAACCAGCAATAACAGGATAAAGAAACACATTTGATGTGTTATTGCAGTTAAGTGAGAGCAAGGGCAGTCATTAGAAGTCATGTGTATCCTGTCCTGCTACAGCTTTTAGAAAAATCAGAGATCACTTAAAGTTTGTGAGACAACTAATTTATTTTTTATGCTTTTTTTCCCCAACACTAGTTGTGTTTAAAGGATTGCCATCAGAAACAATTATTGGAGACTTAAACAAACCCCAAAAGCACCATGTAAAACAGGTCTTTTATGATATTTGAAAAATTCTCCTCTGCGATAGAAACTCTAGACTGCACACATGGTGCCTTCAGGACACCAACTGAGAATAAAGCTGCTTTCAGAGGCAGTAAGTGATTTCATTCTATTAATGTCCAGGTGATTTGTGGTGCCCATTACAGCATCACTAATGTGATGGCAAACATTTCCTGGGCATGCCATGTTTTCAATGTTCTGCAGAACATAGTCAGCTCAAGTGCTTGCACAGTGCCTGATTGGAAAAGACAGCCCCTGGGGTTCATTCTTTTCATCAGTCAAATACTAATTCTAAAACAAAAGGGGATCTTTTCATTTCCAAAGATGCTGAAATAAAACAGTGTAAGGGAGTAGGAGGACACAGTAGAAGACCCTACAAAGCAGGTGTATAAGTCAATAGAAACAGTCACAGACATTTTCTATATACCATTCTTTTCACATATTGTTTGTCATAAGTTTGTTCCATATTCTTCCTAGTTGAAAACGCAAGTCAGTATTTAAACTCTGTGTATATGTGTGTCACCAATTAATTATGTCAGAAAAGGCAAGGACAAAATGAGGCTTATGCTTTGAGTGGAAAATGGAGATACTCCTGGTAAAATATAAACAAATATGCCAACTGCAGACAAAGCCTTCAAGGTTGTCACTTACGTACTGCCTTCCTCCAGGGAAATCAAGTCAAACTTTATCTGTCTAGAGCTGAATAAAACATGGGACTAACCAATCAAAGTGGGTCTATTCCACACTGGTTTGCTCCATGGAGAGAACAAGGAAGTTATGCCCCATGGGTCTGAAAAGAGGCAGCTGCCTGAATTACAGCCTTCCCCACAGCTACCAGCTCCAGTGAGTTCTGCGACACCTTATGTGGTGGCACCTTGTTCTTGTCAGTCACCAGGAGATGCCCGGGCAGGGGCAGGAGTCCTGAAGAGAGGGAAAACTCTGTGGCTCAGACTTCACATCCTGTAGTGCCAACACTAAGGAAAGCAGCATGGCACCTATAGAAGATGAAAATGCAGTGCATTATGGCTTGAGAAGTCACAGTTCAGAGGTGTGAGTGTAACAGCCCAAGAGAGCTGCTCAGCTGGAAAAGCCTGGTTGTGCAGAGAAGCAGACAGAAGAGACAGGACCCTTGCATCTGCCTATGGTGCACAGGGCTGACTCAGAAAGCTCTGTTTCCCAGGAGGACTGTATAGTGAAAGCTCCATATAGGTCAGTGTGTAATGTTTTCTGAGTTTTCTCTCTGGGGCATTGCAACTGGAGCATAGGCAGCAACTGTAGGTGAGAAATAGCCTGTGGTACAGCGAATGAAGCTCTGGAGTACAATGAAACATGTAGAGGGATGAGCACAACTGCAGGTCACTGAGCAGTCCTGCTAATCAGCTGTAGTCCTCCTACTGCCTTACACTACACTTGCGTCCTGCTAACAAAGAAACTAAGATTTGGGTTGTGTTTTTAGCGATATAACAGAAGAAACTATTGAGGAGTTGGAATAATCATATAAAACAATATTATTTTAGAATGAAGATACCACTTTATAAACTCAGTCAAGATTTGGCTTCTATGTAAACCAACAGAAACTTTAAAAAGAATGATAGGGTAAAATCAATATTGATTATTAGGAGTAAAAGTGCTATAATTGAGGCCATAAAACCTTTTAAGATCCAACTAAAATTTTCCAGTAAAGCTACAATAAATTATTCCTAAAGAAGCAGAATATTTCCATTGACTTCAATGTCATTATACCAGACCCTGTTAAAAAAAAAAAAAAAAGGATTATTACTGATTCTGCCATGAAAGGTATTATGAGATGAGGATTAGTGTAGTTATTTTGGCAAGTTACCTTTTTCTACTAATATTTCATTACATTTTACAAGTTTCCTTTTAAAATCTCTACATGCTTTTAAGATCTCACTTTTCATTACTGGTTGTTTTTCTGTTTCTCGGACCTTTCAAATCTGACATATTAGCTCCCTTATTATAGCTCAGCAAAAGCAAGCCCTTTTAATTTATGGAGGACCCTAATTTTTATAATCTGATATCAGTACAGGCTGTAAATCTTCTTAATGATAAAATAAATGGAAATCTAACATGGCATTTTTGTCATCACTTCTTTAATAGTGTCTATCTAGTTTTTTTGATTTGTGATAAGTAGAATTATGCAAAGGATATAATCAAATAATATTGGGAATCTACATTTACAGTGTTTGGGAGGTGAGTCACTTATGCATTATTCTAGTTTTACCCCAAAATAACTTGAAGGTCATAGGTTTAATGGATAGCACATACTGATTTTTTGTTGTTCAGTGTTGTTCAGTGGACGTATATCCCAGGACTTCTAAATGCTACCAAATTAGGAAGCAGCCATAACTAAATCAGCTTATATTTGTCACTGTTATAGTTTCAAAAGCTTTCAGGGATTTTTTTCTCTCCCATACCAACACAGAGGAGCCCTCACTGCTGGCTCCCAAAACCAGCTAACAAAGGGATGGCTGATAGTTTTCCCTTCCAACTTAATGGCTGGGGAGAGGACTGGGGGAGATGGGGCAGAGCGAGAGAGGTTTTCTTGGGTTTTTGCCACACTTCTCTCCTCCAGCTGCTGTGGGTGCCAGCCACCGTTTTCTGGGCTGGTGGAAGCACTTGGAGGGAGCTCCCCCGGCTCAGCCCCCCAACTCTGCATGCCCTGTGCCATTCTCTGGAGAAAGAAGTCACTGCTTCCTGGGTTCACTGCAGATTCCTTGAGGGGCCAACACCATCTGCAGAGGAGTTGCTGCCCCTTTTCTACCCCACTGCAACGTTCTTTTTCAGACAAAGTATGGTAGGAGAGGGTCTTTACACTGCCCATGGGAAAGGTTTCATCCCATCCCTGTGGCCACCGTTCCCACATGAGCTTTTGGAGCCAGCACCTATCCCTACGCTCCGTCTTTGCATCGCCAGAGCCCGTAAGTGACTTTTGCAGCCACTGCCTCCTGAGTCATGGCATCGCCTCCTGCTGTCTGTAAATATAAGTGCACCAAAGGGGCAAAGATAGGACTTGATTTGTTTGAAAGTTTTGGTTATGGTGTTGCTGTTTGTTCTGTTCTGGTTTTGGTAATGTATATATATGTATTTGTAGTAAAGAACTATTATACTTTTCTATACATTTTCTGATTGAAGTCTCTTGATTTCAAAGGTTGTTGTTGTTTTGGGGAAGAGGCCCGCTTCCTAATCCAGATAGACATCTTAGTTTCTTTTAAACTGAGACAGTCAGTTACATACAGTCAAAAGTTTGTTATTTCTTCCACAAGCACAGGCTTTTTGATTATGATTGCTTCAAAATCAGATCTTCCAGACAGGGAGGAGAAGGTATTCAGAAATTGAAGCTGAAGGAGAGCACAATGTCCTGAAGGTTCAGGGATGCATCTTTCTGCAAACTGGCCACTGACTTGTAAGGGGTACCTGTAGGTTTCCATGTGAAAATTAAGGCTTTACTTTTAACTTAGAAAGGCCTGTGCTGTCTGAGATTTGAGCCTGAGAAACTGCTTGTACCACCTTTGTGCTGTAAGATTAGCAAAAGCTCCTCTGTACGAAGGAGAAGAGGTCCACGCTGAGCAGCCAAGAATGACTTCTGAACCTGTTGGTTCTGATGGGCTGCATAAGACAGGGCAAAAGATGTTCTTCAGGTTGAGCAGTTGATTCTGTTAGATGACCGGTTAGTTTAGCGGTCAGAATTTATCCTTGTCTGGTGAGATGTGCTTAGAAATACTATTTGATGCAGGCTTTCTCTTTTTTACAGTATATACATCATGTGATTAGTATTTATATTCACTTCAGTGAATTCCACTGTGCAAAGGTAATTATCACAGTGGTCGTTTTATGTTGCATTAAACTTCAGATGTATAGGAGTTCTCTGAAGTAGAATGTGTGTGCACCCAGCCCCGGATGGAAGCTGAGCTGCTTTGTGGTGGTATTAGCCATCTGCATCTCATGGATGCCTCTGCTTGAGCAGAAGGCTGAACTAGCCATGCCATGATGTGCCATGTAAAATGGTGTGGCCTCACAACGAAGATATTGTACATGAACTACCTCTCAGCAGACCCACAAAAGCCTTTCCTCGCATGGTGCTCTCTGCCTAAAGAGCAGCACCTCTCCTGTTGTACTAGCCCATTCACTCTATGCAACTTCTGACGTGTGGAGCGAAATGGGGATGGAGGTGTTCACCACTGTGCAGGCACAGGCTCCTGTAGGATCATATGTTGGACTTAACAGTGATATTTGGGAGAGAAAAGCTTTGACTGAATGCAGAGTCTTGCTGCAGATGGATCTGCACATGGGAGTTTCTCACCACAACATGCCAAATGCATGGAATCCTTCACATTGGGTTCTTGTGGTTTCACAACACAAGGCTTGAGCCTAACATGGAAAAAGAGTCAGGATGGGAAACTGGTGGGTGGGTTTCATTAAATTAATTGGTGGTAAGACAGCCTCCTGCTCTGCAGGTCCCACTAGCTGCCACAGCGTTTCGTTATTTCTCTACCTCATTGACTCTCAATCTGATTTCAAATCTCAGCTGAAAACATCTCTCTTCTGTGCATTATACCCTGTAATTTCTCTTTTCTGTTACTATTTCTTTTTTATCTCACATGTTTTCAGATGGAACATAAGAGTTACCACACAACATTAAGTGATGCAGCACTGTTACTCTGATCCACTTCAGGCAAAGCAGTAGCAGTGAGCATTTTTCCCACTAGAATATAGATTTAAATTACCCAATTGAATGTCAATTGTGTCACTTAATAGGTACGTATCAATTGTTGTTTTAATGAATGATTTTCTGGGATGCTTCATTACTTTTACTTGCAGTGTCCTCTCTTTTGTCAAAATGTTGCCTTAAAAATCAGAAAACATTCTGACTGTTAAACACTCCAAACACTACTGGATTTTTGTGTCTCATATTTATAACAGTGCATCTCTACTATAGTAAAAAATATTACTATAACTCATGCACATATGCACAAAATAGCATTACCCTGACAAACTTAGATTGCTTGGACTGTAAAACTTGTAGGCTTCAGCACTCAGTGTAAAGGTATCCTTACAAAGACAGTTGAACAATGCATGTGTTGACAATGATGGCACTTATATGCTCCAGAACTTTTCAAGCAGAACACATGAGAATGGAGAGTGGAGACAGGAAGGAGGTGAAAACAAGTATTCACGTTGTGCTTCATAATAAATCAACTGCCTCACATTAAATCAGGGTATCTGTGGAAAGGGAATGTGCACTAAAACTGCAAACTATGATTTCAGTATTAAAAAAGCAAGAACCCAGATTACAGAATGGTCTGTTGCTGTCGAGATAGGCCAAATTTTGAATAGTGGTCATCTGAGTGCCTAACAGGCATTACTCTAATGAGAATTTGATGTTATCAGTCTGTGAAGGAGTCAGAGCAGCAAGTTTGTGGGGATAAGTGGCATTTTATAAGAGTGATTGTCATCACTGAGAAAAAAAGGCACTTGAACTTTTGAGTGCATGAAGCTTCCTTCTGGTCTGTAATAGAAACTGTAAATGCCAAAGGGCAATACCTCATGCCTTTCCCAAAGTACTCCTTTCTTGGGAAAATAATGGCCCCTCAAGAGACTATCAGTCCAGAGATCACAGTTTAGAGATGGCTCTATGGGTTTCCTTTTCCTTTGATCGTGGCTCTCTCTTCCCCATGTGACAAGATACGATGATTCTCTGTGACTCACAAGTAGGCAGGGAGTGTTCACCATGCCCCCTGTGTATTTCAGATCTGCCACAGGACTGAGGCATTCAGCTTGAGCTGGGATGTTCCACCTTGGAAGCAAGGACAGAATTTTATGGCTTCTCTAACAACACCAGTGATAATAGGATTTAGTTTTAAAGAAAGTGTGTGTGCAAACTCCATGCGGCTGCTTTGTCTCCCAGAAGTAATGGCAACTTCTAGGAAGATCTTTTTTGAAAGTGTCAAGGTATATGAGCTTATTACTAAATGGGTTCTGCAGAGATGTTAGGACATTTTGTTATTTCTGTATAAAGTAGTCTTTGTGCGAGACTACGAGTGTGCTCCCTAACCTGGGATTGTCCCAAGCAGTTCAGGACATATGGTAGAGTAATGTGGAGTGGACTGAAATCACTGATCATAAACCATCTTGAAAAGAAAAATATGTGTGTTTACTGCCAGAGATTACTGAGAGCAAAAACCTGTTTTAAATCAAGAACTGGAGCCATTTCAATTCCTTAAACTGGCTTTGGTTTAGCCTGGAAGTTAGCCCTTCTGTTAAATCTAAAGCATCAGATTTAGCCCTCTGTAAAAGCAAAGTAGCGTAATAATTGAAGTATAATCTTCTTTAAGTACTTTTTAAACATAGGCATTGACACTGTAGGATCATACCTTTTATGTCATATACTTATTTGCTGAATAAGTTCTTGTAACAAGCTAATAGCAGTTAGGTGCCCAATCCGATCAGATTTTACCCATTTCCTGCTTTATTGGAGTTGATTCAAATTGGAATTGAGGGCTCTGCCTTGCTAAGGCTCAGGGTTCATTTGCTGCAATTTTCTTCTCTGCTGTTCTCTTGAACCTTTTATCTGAAGAAGGTAAAAAAGGACCTCAACAGAATGATGGTCACCTTTAAAGTACAGTCATCTCGGATGATAGCTACTCTTTTAAAAATCTGCTGCCCGAACTCTTCAATTATTTCTAAGCATATCTTTTAAATCTCCGTATAGAAGCCAGTGGATTTCTGAGAATATTGCACATAATTCTGTTATTACCCTCCTAATCATGCCTGATCAAGGCAACATTGCAAGTTATATTTTATGGAGCATTTTTTTAGTACTGTTTTGTCGTGGGTGGTCATTTCCTAATACTTAGAAGTGCTTCAGTCAATAAATGTGGGGATATGTCTGCTATGAAGAGACATCTATTTACTCAACTGATCTTTTTATTTAATTTTTAATAGAGCTTCTCTAATTTGGCTCAACCACTCATTGTTAATGTATTATAATGATTACAGTAGCTTTAATTCATATCTAAAGATTTTTTCTAAATCTATAAATATTATTTATTAAAAGATAAAAATTCGATATTTCTTGTACCTACCATTACAAAAAAGTCAGCCATTGCAAAATGAAATAAATATATTTCACGCCTGTACTGCAACAGATCAACAAGGCAAACCTAAAAAACACCAACATCTGATACCAACAGATTTATGTTATCTACCTACTTAACTCATGGAGAGTGGAATTTGGCCCTCACTGCCTATTGTAGTGTGGTTAAATTTCTGCACTTAGTATTAAAAAAACCTCCAAAACAATAAAAAAACTATGAAAGTGAAGCTGATTTTATTTGTTTTAGAAAATAACTTGATATACAAAGAGCTAGATTCTGATGTCTGCTTGCCTGCTGTAGTTCAGTGATGAGACAAATGGTCTACAGGAAGGTATGGGATGAATTCTGCTGCCAATTACGCGTTTGTGCATTTGGAGTAATTCTATGGAAGTTAGTGCAATTTAAAACTGCAAATAAATATAGGCTCAAAATCAATTTCTTCACTTACCTGCCAAAATTGAGTTCAGGGTTCAACATACACAGCACTTTTTCCCTCTAAAGAATTCATAGCACTTTACAAAGGTGAGTTAATATTACCCACACTTAAAAAGCTGGGAGACTAAGACTGACAAGTGTGTTGGAGAGAATCCATGGCAGACTGAGCTAAAGATTGAAGATGGTGTTTCTTCAGATTTGTTTCCTCACTCCTGTACCTGAGTTCTGAAGGAAATCTGGGAAGATTAGGAAGAAATGCATACAATATGGGGATGTTATCCCTTCTTTCTTAGCATGACTTTTTAAAATCAATTTTATTCAAAAAGACGATGTGTGTGTAGGTACAGAAAAGTGAAAGGTGAGCAATTCAGATCTATATGGACCCTGTGAGAACTGAAGCAGCTACCAGCTAAGAATAAACAAGGCCACAGCTGCTGCTGAGTGGTAGGGAGGAAATCACTCTCCAGGAGTTCACACACTACTTTCTCACAGGACACTGGAGATGTAACAGAAAACAGTCAGGATGATTTCACCAAAACACTGGACTTGTGAGATATGAATTATAACCAATTAGCGTTTCTAGTTTGATGATGTGAGGTTCAATTTAGCCAATAGAACGTAGCCTTAACTCTATATAAACTGTGTGCAGTGTGTAATAAATGGCTTTCACCATAAACCTCAAAGGCTTGTCGTGTGAAGTCCATTTCCTCTGCCTATTAATTGTTTAAGTGTGTGCCTTATTCACACAAGTAATTTTTAGGTTTTGGAGATAATGCACCCCAATAGTTATCCCCAGGTGCTGAGCTTACTGCTTCTAGTTGGTCAGTGATGAACTACAGCCCAGTTTACTTAATTACTTGTCAGAATGCAGTTAAATTTAATTTTTCTCTGAGGGAACTTGTACTCCTGGGCCATATTCTGTCAGCAGAATCAGCCAGGAAGCAGGCAACTTGGTGGAAGCCTGTTTTCTGTGGACTGATGGAGAGTTCAATGGGGGATGCTATGTCTTTCTATGTGAGACCCAAAATTTCTCCCCAGGACGTGGTCAAGTCTCCTCTGCAAACTGTCATAAAAGGAGAATCTCACAGTGATTCCACTCTATAGAGTCCATTTCCTTGCATCAGACCAGTTCTTAGGTGAAGATTTCTCCAGCCTCTGTGACATTTTAGTTGCTAGACCTGACTGAGACATTCCTCTCCATTTTTTTTCTTAAATTCTTAAGTTATTCTCTGTGACTAAGGCAAACACTGGCCCCCTAAAGCCCCAGTCTACACAGCTGTTCTGACTCCATGTATCAAGAGGTCAGCTTTATGAGATGAGTGGTTATTGTAGATTACTAGCAGAGTTTTGTATATCAGTATCAAGCCACATGCCAGCATGTAGTATCTGTTATTTTCAGCAATTTCACTAGTTATTTTTCCCTATTAGTTAAGCTTTTCCAGTAGGCTGCTAATTTGATTATTCCCACATTATAAAGGACAGATGTACAGATTAGATTATTTTAATTTGTATTAAATGAAATTGTAATGCAAACTGCATAGTTTCTAGCAATTGGTAGTTATACTGTAGAGCAACATAGGGAACTCCATAACAACTCTTACAACTTATATGCAATAGAAAATATTTTTTTTTTCAAATCAGGGTTGTATCCCTGCCTCAGCAAACCCCACCTGCCCTGACTCAAAGTCACCTATTACCCACATAGATGTTCAAATACCTTTAGTCTGCAATAGATAGGGAAATAGAATTTTGCTTCTATTTTTTAATACATACTTACAGATGCATTAGAAAATATAACCTAAGATCTACTCGCCTTACACCTGGAAAAATAAAAACATATTCCTAGTATTTCTGCAATTATACAAAAATTAGTCATTAATAATAACAAAAACAAAATACAAACCCATCATTTCACTTGACTCATTGGTTATGCCATTCTTGCTTAATGTGTGCTATCAATGTATGAAAAACAGTAAGAACAAGACACTGAACATGTCTGAGTACTGCTTTAAGTTGATGGGTGAGCACTAAAGAGTGACTAGAAGGTGATCCAGTAAAGATCTGGGCAGAAGTTAGGCAGCAGAGCAAGCAGGGAAGAAAGAGGGGAGAGGCTTGATAGGTCCAGGAGTAAGAGCAGGTCAGACAGTGCAAGTTCACAGCTCTGCAAAAAGGGCTGAAAGAGGAAGATTGATGGGATGTTTTTGCTATTTCAGCCTTGCTCAAATCTTCTTGCATTTTCTCTCTGTGATCATTTTTGCATTCAATTTGCCCTGACATGAGGACAGCTGTATGTGCCAACCTTCACAGTAACTTGGTGAGTTCCTCACACCAGAATTCAGGGAAAGGACTAGCATTGTACAACAGAGTGTTACTAAAGACAAATACAGCTCAATTATTAGCTTCTTGCCAATATTAATCCACAAATTGAAACATTCTTGAAAAATTGCTGTCTCATTACAAGAGATAGATCTGACTATCTGGAATCTAAATGGCCTATGGAACAATGACAGAGGGAAAGATTTTATTTTGTTTCCTCAGCCGAAACAGGGAAGCAGAATATGGAAATATTGTTCTAAGTGGTGAGAAAGAGAAATAATTTCAGAACTAAAACCACTCAACAGATTTATTATTGTCATCTGATATGGGCGGTAATTTGAAGAGTGCTACTTTAAAAAATAAAATGCACTTCAAATAGCCTGGTTCCAAAACCATAGAAGTGAGGGGCAAGATAAAATTTTGGGATACTTTCCATTATCTTGATTTTTGTCTTTAACTTTGATGTAGACAAAAAAAAAAAAAAGGAAAATGAAGCCTTTTTTGTTTTGCTAAGGAAGTTATCTGATGTTATCTTTAGTAATTCTAAGAAAATCAACGTTGATTTCATTTAGCTATTGTTTGCTGCAAGGCTTATGAAATAATATAATTAATTCCTAGACAATAACTAATTATTACTGATTACGAAGAAATAAGTCAACAAAGATATTTTCCTGTTTACATTCTTATCAGACTGTATCAAGACCATCTGCATTTTCAAGTCCTGTATCCCAAGGGATAAATAATTTGAGTTGTTTATTGAGTATACACATGAAAACATATCATTTGAATTTGATGCACATACACAAAGCTAGAGAACTTAAACAAGGAAACAAGCATTAATATACAGAAAGGAAAGCTTAAACATGCAGTCACAGCAAACAGAAACATAAATACGTCAGTTAAATGAGTCTGCAAAACTATTGTACTGATTGTGCAGCATCAGTGTTTGTATTCAGAAACTGCTCTGGGTGTATCATTGCTATTTGCTGCTGATCTTTTTGCAGATGTCCACCCCAAGAATGTGTGTGTGTTTGTGCACACCTGTGCTTGTGTGCGTTCATGTGAGACAGCTGCTTTGCCCAGGTCTTGCCCAAGCTGCAGAATCCATATCTGAATTTGGGAAGGGAATTAATAGTGACATAAACTGGACATCAAAAATTTTGGAGTGTGCTTATGCTTAAAGACTCAAAGCTGTTGAATGGCAGTACACTTTCTTTCTGAGCCCCCCCCCATTGCCATCAGCGAGCAAACTGGTCTCACTTCCAGTGCTTTCAATCTCTGCTCCTTTAGAAACTGCTCTTGGTTGGATCATTTGCCGCAACTGGCAGGATTTTATCCTCAGCAGGCTGGGATTCTCAAACTCCAAGCTCATTTCCTCTCTGCTGCTGCTTTCACATCCCAACCCTTTGCCTTCACTCTCATATGTTGCTGGAATGATGGTGGTAGTGATGGGATTACTTTCTAGGGCATCTCTGGAGCTTTGGAGTTTTTCTTCCTTTCCTTTCCAATCTTCCTGGCTTCAGAAATAGATGGCTCAGGAAAGGGCAAGGCATGCTGGAGAACAAATGTGTGGGAAGAGAGGTTTCCTAGCAAAAGCAGACAGAGCTACTGGGAGACAAGCCTTGCCCCACCCCACACCAGGCAGGAGCTGCACCTTCCCTGAGCACAAGGGAATCTCCCTGCTCTCCTTGAACCTTTGAAAATGACATCCTTATCCTGCAAGTCAGCAGAGTGCACAGTCTTTGCTCTACAAAAGCAAGATGATTTTCAAGTACTACACTGTTCCCTTTGCAAGAACCAGAAGTGTGAGGGGCCATTGAATGTTACTAAACTCTCCTTTAACTTATTTTTGCTCTGTCTATGGCTTATGATCTTTTGTTTTATGGCTACATTTTAAATTTTTCAAAGTCTTCTAGCATAATAGGATCTGTGATCTTTTGGCACTACCCAATACAAAATAGCAGTTGATAAACCCCTCTGTCTGGACTGGAGACTGTCTATATACGTGCCTGTGTATATGACAGCTCCCCTCCCCCAGCCTGCACCCATGGGCATGCAGTCATGGCTCTCTAGGAGCCAGCAAAAATAACTCGTTTGTATCTGCTTATCTTTGATTTGATGACACTGTTTGACTGTTTAATGAAATCACAGTGTCTGTGAAGCTTAGCTACAAAATGGCCGTGTCTTTTCACCTTCATAGTGCCATAATACAAGAATTATTCTTGAGTTGTGCCTTATGTGGGCTACATTATGTTAAAAACACAGCTAATTCAAAATGGAATGAAATACCCTTTTTAGCTGGTGGATCAATATGGCTCAGTTGAGTAAAAATCCTTGGAGGGCTGGTGGGAGATTATGTGTCCTGAAGAAGTAACAGGCTTCCTTGTGGCAGTAAGAGCTAGTGTGCTGATCACTGCAAAGGCTTGATTAATGGAGTGATTAAAGCAGCAGAGGGTTAGTGCTCTGGCAGCTGGGGCATAGGAAATGGGCATGGAAACTACTGGGAGAGGGGAAATACACAGCTCCAGAATCACAGGGCTGATTTGCCCTAGCAAACACTTTGATGTTGGAGGTGGGGAAGGATGAAACACATCAGGCAAAAAGAAAAAAAAAAAAAGCCTTACACCTCCCTCCCCCTTCCCAGCCTTGTGCTTAGAAGGGAAAACCCCTGACTTTGGCTCACATAGCAGAAGGCAATAAAGCTTCCTATTATGAGGATTTCTCTGATGTATCGTAACTAGTCTCAGGCTCCAGAAATCTGATCCCTTGGAACAAAACTTACAGTAGATGTTAATAGAGCTTCTAGCCCAGCAATGCTATGAACAATGCCCTGCTTGGGCCCAGGAAAACTTAAAATTCAGACACATCCTTTATTCTTCTTCTTTCCAACTCTCTGTTGAAGCCCTGTTTCTTTTTCCTAGGCTACTCCACTTTCAAAAAGAGGTAAGCCAAACTCAAGACTGTTTGTGCTCAAGGAATTCATTCCCCAAAGCTACAGGCTGAGAGCCAACTTCTTTTTTTGGGTCCTTTGCAATGGCAACAAAACTGTATGTAGTTCTTTGAGTTGGTCCTGTTCAAGATAAGGATCATCTGCAGAGCTGGAACCTGCATCTGGAATCAAAATTCCCAAGCCTCAAAGGGTTTAGATCAGATGTCTGGGAATGAAGCCCTCCTTGTTCGCTTTAGACATCTGATCTAAAAAAACTTCAAACTTGCAACTCCTTTCAGATTAACCTCAGCTGTGAGAAGCCTGGGGATTCACATTCTTGGCTTACTAGCATGACTTTGACGTGCCTCACATCACCACAGTTGATTAGAAATACTTTTTTTATTAACTTTCAGCTCCTGTCTCATGCATGAAGGTTAATAGCCGAGAATATACTTAGAGAGGGTACCTTGTATTTAATAAATGAAGACCAGGATGGAGCATGAAAAAGGGAGTAAAATTCGCCATCAGTCCACTAGAGGGTAGCTCCCCTCAGAGCACAGCTGAAAGCCTTCAGCCCAGCCCCAGACACAGCGGGCTGGGCTCCCCTGAGCGTCACTTGACGTGACAAAGCAGCACTTGCAGACTTTCGCTCTTCCTGTTACCCTCAGTGAACCCCCATTTCCAATTTAATAACAACAACAAACAAATCAAAATTCTATAATGACTTTCCTAGAGAAAGATAGGAAAATTATCACCCAAGAACAGTATGCATCTGAAATAGTTAGACCTTTAAACAATAGATAAATGGCCACTAAACAATGGCATTTAAATATATAACCTGGATTAACAAGTTTAAGTCCCGTAATTTTATATCCCTGGTGTATTATTTATAGTATTTGTGGGTTACAAACATTGATATGAAGTGGATAGCTCATGTGCATTATGTGGGAAGCATCTACATTATATATAATGGATAAAGAAATCTACACAGCCTGCAGCGTGCCAGCTGTTTCTGTTTATGACACTGAGTTATTCATGAAACCCAGGAAGACATTTCATAGTAAAATATGCTACCTGCTTGCTTTTAAACTGCTGGAGCTGTCTGTCCGGCTTGCTAAATAATTAAGGGAGCAATGTAAAATTAACTATCATGTTTCAATCCACCTTTTCCCTTCATCAATTCTTTCTTGTAAGAGGAGCCAGGAACTAGAGAAAAATATGACTCGCAGGGACTGTTCAGGTGTTGCTGCCGTATGTACAGAAGGCAAAGAGAATGATAATATGCCTTTCCTGTCTGTAATAGTGTTCACTGTAGCAAACCTTTCTGCCTGTTACAGTAGAGTAAATGGGGTGTTTAATTTGGGATTCAGTGTAGTCTGGAGTCAAGGTGCAGCAGTTTTATTACAGAATACAATTTTATTGGAGACTGAAGATTTAATTCCACTATATATACATATATACATGGAAGTTCTGCTTTGCAAATACAAGCTAATACACACACACGCACACACACACACAGAGTTCTTATATGTTAAACATGCTCTCTGATTTTTGATTTGAAGGAACCAAGGGATTATGCCATATTTTTGCATTTTCTAGTGCACTGTGAAACCTCATTAGAATGCAAGCTCTTCAGCCATCAAGAAAAGAAAACACACACATGCATTCAGAAGGAGCAAGTGCTATTTTTCATTTCCTCTTTAGATTTTTGACAGTACCCGCAATGTCTCCAGTTCATGACCCTCAGAAAGAAGCTTTTGGGTTTGGAAAATATTTTCTTTGTTTAGCTTTTTCCCCAGCAAACACATCACACCCCACCCCCTTCCCCCAGAAAGGTGCTTGGAACATGTAATCGTTTCTCCTTTATTTAGTTTAAATCTTAAGACAGAAGTCTTTCAATAGAACGATTTTCTGGCAAGATCACCACATGATGTGTATATTTGGAAATCAAATTATTTAGAATTATGACCATGTCATCAAAATAAGTCATTTTGAAATGCACTGCTAGCTCTCCAGATTGTATGGGGAAAATTGGATAACACTTGGCTTGAGCACTTAGAAGTCAGTAAAATCAAAACACTAGGGACCGTTTCATTTCATTTTCTTCAAAATACAAGCCCCCTCCACTCGCGTGGGGGGATGCGGGCGGTGGGACCCGTGGGGAGCCCCAGCCCCGGCCCGCGCAGCCGCCAGGTGGTGCCCGCAGTTTAAGGACATCTGCCCGCTCCTTTTTTCCCAAAGATTCAAAGAGATAAATAACACCCGAGCAGGGATCCTGGCGCAGACAGGATATTTAACACCCGCAGATCAAAAAACGTAAAGCTTTTACCTACCCCGATACAATAAACCTGACTTTAAGAGCCTTGTTATTCCTAGATTTAATAGCTTAGTCATTTCTTTTTTCTATTTACAACGCTTGCAAGCCAAAGAGAGAAAAATAACATTGTTGTGCAGACTATAAATACCGTTGCTGTATCTATTTTATCTGGTGGAAACTAGACGTAGATTCTCAACTGGGAGCGTATTTGTGTCTCATCCCTGGTTACCCGCACACTGTGAAGCTGCTTTCTCTAGCGCGCTACAGTAGCTGCGCACCTGGGTGAAAGGAAATTGTCTCTTCACGGGCAAAAGAGGATGCTCATCCTGCTGTGGGTAATCACAGAAAATTTCCATTTCGTTAGCAGTTTCCTAACCCTCTTTTGTGGTGTTCGGTGATACCTAGTCAGTGGTAGCCCAAGGTCACTGCCTGCTTTGGCTGCTATTTTGCCAGCAACATATTTACACTGAAGTGTGGAATAAACTGTATCCAACTATTTTAAAAAAATAGGCTGAACACATCTCTTATGGAAAACCAATACTGACAGTTAAGTATAAATTCCTTTATTCACATGTGCACATAGCTTTAGAATGAGCTTATGCCTAGATCTTGCCAATGACCTCAACCTTGATCTGGAGGGACCATTTATTCACAAGCAAAACATTCATTCTCCATACAAACTGGTCCTGAGACTACTGCCTGTGTGACATTTGGTCCTCTATTATTAAACACACAAGACACAAAATTACTGTGATTTTGTCCTCTTACCATTTGGGTTGTATGTCATGCACACGGCACTGTGACTACTCCTGAGAAACTTTAAATTAGAAATTAGCATTTAGTGGCTTTGTAGGTCTCACAGAGGAATTACGAGCAGTCCTGAGGCGACCGAGTGTTGTGAAAGCAGGGGGAAGCAGGCACAAAGGCAGCCACTGGCGAGAGAAGACAGCCTTTTTTTAGCCAGGGGGAGGGCATTTTTCGTGACCGCACAACGAGTGTGCATGGTGAGTGTAATTCAGGTCCCTGTTCATCACAATCATAGGAACCACCATTTTGCAGTCCACATGCAACAGTGAGAAAATGGTGGTACAGAACGGCGAGCACACCCAGCAGCACCGGAGTTCCTCTGCTCACTCAACAGCCCTGCTCTTTTTCTAATTATTATGAATTGGCAATAGATTTTAGATTAGGCATGAGACAGGAAATGAGGGGAAAATCCTATGTGCATCTGGAAAGCACATAGGGTAAAAATTAACCTTGAAGCTCAAAGAAAACAATGTATGTATACATGTGAAAGCAGCCTCCTTATGAATTTTCTAATAACAGTAACGTGTATCTTCATCTTAAAACACATAACTTTATGAAGATTTAACATGGTGTGTGCTGTTGTGTTGCTGCAGGAGCCAATGAAATATTTTTTAAAATAAAACCATATAGCAGAAATAATTACATTCAACTCTGAGCAGGAATTAGCCTGGCACTGCAAATGATGAACCTTGCTTTATAAGAAGGGGACTTTTTAATACAATGATTTGGCAATTTGGAGGGATGGTTATTTTCATTTTAACAGGCCTCTGCTTAGTGTATGTCTCCCTAGGGATGTAATGAAGGTTAACAACTTACACGTGGGAAGAAGGGATTTTAGTGATTAGGGAAATTGCAGGCTCCAGTTTATGTAAGCATGTGTGTGACAGAGAAAGAGACATTCCTGTCCATTTTAGACACTGCTGCACAAAATGCATGTAGTGTGAAAATTTTCTAGGGAAAACCTATATGTAATATAGATAGTAGTTCTCCAGGCGCTGACCTGAATGGCAAATACTGGCCCTTGGACTCTGGTGTCAGATCAGGTGTCAAAGTGATAGTCCAATTCCAACAGTACATCAGCATGGTCTGTCTCAACAGAAGACTTGCCTTGACAAAACAATGTAAATCATATTTGGGCTCGAGCAGTCACAACTGGCAACTCAGAGAGGCAGAATTTAACCTCTTTCTTCTCTTTACTCCAGTAATATTTTTTACTGAACTTCCTATGTATTCCATGCAAAGCGAATTCAGATCTTATAAAAAATTCCAGCTGAATTTTCCACTGCAATGTTTTACTTTATAAGATTTGTTATTAAATTACTCTATAATTGATTTGGTATTAAACAGCAAATCAGAACTCTGCTTTCAACCAAAACCAGCTGTCCGCTTACATTTCTGTGCATTCTTGACCCAGTGTGACAATTACCAGGGGAAAAACATCCCTTTACAATATTGAATGCAGTCCTGCGCCTGGACATTCAGCAATATTCATTGGTCTGTATAATTTAAACAAGAGCAGTTTGTTGGCCTAATAAATCCAAGATTTGGGCTGAGAAATAGAGGTGCTGTCAATAATCCTTTAGCCAGATAATAGAAAGGGGATTATGTGATTATTCTGTCAAAAAATTAGGTTTCATGCTTTTAATTGGCATCATATCCTGTCATGAGTCTGTAGGGTTTAAATCACAGTCCACCATGTTAAAGTGAGAAGGAAGCCTAATAGTTAATCCTTTCATCCCAGAGCCTGTAGGGTTTTTATGTGAAGTCCTAATTTCTGTTAAAATACTTCCAAAGAAAGACAACAGGAAACTGTAAACATGGCAACACCACAAATATATTTCTGACTGTTTCTGTCAGTGTTCAAAGAATAAGTTGTACGGGCTGGAAAGGAAACTGCTGCATCATTAAAACCCAAGCAGGCTCAAACAGCCACCCTTTTGTAAAATGGACCCCCTCCCCACCATCTCTCATAAATCTTGTTTCAAACTCGACTAAAGTCATGGATTGACTTCGCCTCTTGCAGTAATGGCTTGAAACTGTTGTGCATCACAGCTCTGCGTTCAAAGAGAACCAGGAGTATTTAAAAACAACTTCTAGTGCAGGATGCAATTATAACTGACAGCCAGATGTCTGCCCTGTCTGGTACAGCAAGCCTGGAAGAGATTGCAATTGGTCTTGAGACCTTTGGATCTAAACAGTGTGTCCGAGTGAGTGATACACAGATAAACAACAATACCACAAATCACTGACACCAGCCGAGGGGTTGCTGGTACTGATAAAGATTTTAGATGTCGGGAAGCGGCTGACCTTCCACCCTCTCCTCTCTTATTTTTAACTGCAACAAAACCAAAGTGTGTTAGTGGAAAAAGACTCAGCCCACAAAGTGTGTTTATATGTCCATTGCCAGAAGTTCATCTTGTGAGGAAAGTCTCCTAAGCAATCGTTTAGTTTACAGAGGTTAACTGGACTGTAGTGAAAGATATTTGCTCTCTTGATTAAACTATACATCTGGAATGTTTTAAGCAAGATCTATAATATAGGGTGAACCCCCCTATATTTTAATTTGTGTATTACCAACTGAAAACATTTTTAAATGGGCTAACACCTCTCTCTCCACAATCTGAATTTATTATTAAGTACAAGAGGTACTGCTTTGATATCAATGTATGTTTCTTATAGTACTTGTGGGAATTTTTAGAGATTTCTCTCTTCACAAAGCATCCTATTTTGGGTACGTTTTGTGAGGTATGTACACAGACCTACTGACTTAGTAAGCACAGGTTTACACGGGAATTGCACAGAGAATTGTACAAAGCTTTCTAGAAAGTAGCACTTATCTTCATATCCTTTACTAACATTCACTATGAGACCAACCAACAAAAAGGCTTTAGAAGTGTCATTGATTTTTCTGTGGGCAGTGGATCAGGCCCTGCCTGGTTCAGGTGATATTTTTAAAAGAATGTGCTGTTAAACTGATATACAATCACCATAACATAATGTTAGCCTACAGGGAAATGGCTGAAGAGTGTTCGGATGGTAACAACTTGAAGCAGCAAAGAGATGTGAATAATGCACATAAAACATAAGCTAATTATTCAAACACTTTAAAAGTACTATATTTGATATGCCTTTATGATCACCTTTATCCTGTGATATTGTTACTGTCTTTAAAATATCTGACATCTGATAAAAAGTTTATCTGGTTTAAAGTATCTTCTGTTTTGCAGCAGGATTTTACAGAATTTATGGGAAAAAGAAAAGAACAGAAGCTGTCAAGGAGACATCTCTTTCTTATATCCCAGTGAGAAAATTCACTGCATCACTTTATCACAGGTCTTCAGTGTGTCACATAGACAGGTCTGTGCAATATTATTAGAATGAAAGATAAGAGACTCCATAATACTAAGATGTCATCAGGGATGGGAAAACTCCAATTTTGAAAGAGGACTTGATTCCAAATATCAAGCTTGAAGGATTTAGTATCTTGAAACATTTTTCAGGTTGGTTCAATGTCATTGTGATAAAAGGGATGTCACTTAAATCACAGAAACCTGATGAGCAAAGTTGTGCTGCTGGACCATTTGACAAAACTTTTACTCACAGAAGACTCATTTCAACTAGTCTAAAAACTGACCAGACCCCTGCACATTCCTTGAGCCAGACTTACTTTATGGTGAAGGAAGACCAAAACCCTCCTTTGTACCTTTCATTGCCTCACTGGCTATGTATCCCTCCTGTTTGACTCCCATTCCCACAACAGGCACTGCTTGTTTGGACATCACCACATTCACACAGCAGGAGTAACATTGCCCTGTGGAGGAGCTGAAGCAGCGAGACTGGGGAGTGGGGCGTCAGCTGAGGCACTGCTGCAGAACTGCCCTGCACAAACTGCAGTGCAGACATCCCTAACACACCTTCAAGCCAAGAGAAAAGGTCCCAAGCTTATGCTATGTACCAAGAAACTGCTGCATTAGTAGAAGTGTTAAAGCTTTGCAAACCACATCTTTGTTTAAGTGTGAGTGAAGATAAGGCCCTAGAATTCCCCATGGGAAATAAAGAGTTGCCAAGAGTATGCATGTAAGAGGAAAGACTGTCAGGTTTGAATCTTCTGTGAAAAGCCAGATCACACAGAGGGAGGGACCTGGGACCTAGTGGTGGTGATATTTTGGCCAGCATTGAAGTCTGGGGAATAATTCATGAGAATAGAATATATGATAATATATAATTCAAGAATGCCCCTGGAGTCTTCTTTAAATCAAGCTAACACATGAACAAGTGCTGAGTTTTAAGCATTCCAGCTTCTTCAAGTTTGTCATCTTAATAAGATTTGAAGGGTCACATAGCCCAAATCCATCTGTGTTGAATTTTATTTTGTTTGTAATACTTTACTGTGTAATATTATGTATGAGACTCTTCTTGGAGACAGTCTTTATTTACAAGAGAAACCTTTAAAGACCTACTGCCAGTGTAACATGTTCACTGTTACAGCACTTCTAAATGGTGTTTTAAGATCCTGGTAATTCTCATTGATATGGGAGACATAAATATCTCCTCACCCTTGCCTCAGAGTGCAGCATGAAAACAATGCACGCAGATCAAGAGGCAGAAGAAAGAATGCAAGTTGTATTGGCCCTCCCTCTCCCCTGCAAAATTCAAGAAGTCTGGCTGCAACTATGCAATAGAGAGGGAGAAAGCAACATGGTCTGAGAGACCAGAGTGGGCTGCAAATAGTCTCCATAACTCTGTCTTAAAGGCAGAATTTGGGTCAAAAAGATGATGCTTGAAACTGTGCCTGTCCCCAGCCATCCAGAGGAAAACAGAGCTTCCTCAGCACCCCAGAGCAAAAGGGAAAGCCATTGGCCTAGGCTTCCCCATGCATGGGCTGCTGTGCAGGCACTGCTCCTGAATGTCCTAACTCCCTGACACCTGCATCATGCTAGGCCACATGTGACAGATGGACCCCTCCACCATAGCTGCTCCTGGCACACACTGTCCCATGAGACTCAGGTGTTAAGTATCCTTCCTGTAGAGGCTCATTCTCTGCTGCACCTTGTTTTACACAGGAGGCGGAGGGCACTTTGCTGTTGGAGATTTCATGCTGCCTTACCTGCTGTGCTTAAGGGCTAATTGAGTTACCTGAGGGGCATGAATTCATCTTCCTCATTTCCACTCAAATCTGTAAAACCTTGGAGATACTTAAACTCAGCAGGATATTTTAAGCAGGTAAAGATGTAGAAGTCATGCAGATTCTGTGAGAACAGAGAGAGCTAGAAGGATTTCCCTAGGAACCTAAATACCTTCAAGCCAGGTGCCTCTGTTTCTTCTCCGGAAATTAGTTACAAAGATAATCCTATACTCATCAACTTGCAAGTTGCTGTCCTACGAGAGTAACCAGAGCAGTACTTGGGCAGCCAGAGACTGCCAGTGGCTCTGGGAGCACCCTTGCCATGTTTGTTACTTGTGCCCAGACTTCACGTGCAGAAGGCACAGGGCAGATACACAAGTGTTAAAATCATAACAGCCCCTAATCCCTAAAAGGTCAACAGGATGCGTACAGAAGTTTGGTAGGACTTTCCAGTATAAGGTGGGAAGTTCTCCACTTGAGTTTGCTCTTTGTAATTCTTCCAGCTAAGAATTGCACCTTGGATTCCTTGTAATTATTCTGAGTTGAATGTTTCAAGGAGGTCATGTTAGACAGTTTCTCTATTACTATGATTGCCACTAGTAAAGTTTTCTCCATAAATTACCCAGAAAAGAGACTGTAAAAGAAATTTTAACATTTTCTTGAGAACTAATAATGCAGTGTATAGGTATAGATATAGACAGATATAGATAATATATAGATTAGATATAGATGATATAAATATAGATACATACAGATACACATTGTGAAAATAAAGGAGAGGAAAAATGGGACTAGACCAAAATAATAGAAAACATGAAATGATTGCATAACTATCACTCAGCTTAAGAACGTAAATGACATTGCGTCATAAATGATAACTATGTTCCTAAGCCAGAAAGCAAATCTCAAACTCTGGTTTGAGAACTGTAAATGCTATTCCTTTTTGGTTTCAGTCATAAAATCCATAGCCTGGATCTACTGCTTATTTCCCAGGAAGGGTTTCTGGGCTTTCAAAGTTACTACACTCATCAGAGGAAATTAGGGGAGCCAGTTTGTACTTTAGATGAGAGTTTAGAGAGTAAATCCAAGGATGTGGTTAGTATTGAGTTAGATAGGAGTTTCATTGATTGAATAATCTATAGCTGCAGAAAGTACAGCTATTTTTCTACTGAGTTTCACTTATCTGACTTTCTTCTGAGGAAACCTTTTATGGGGTACATCTATCAGTTTGGACACAAAGGCGCAATGCTCATTGGCATATGTCCATTACACTATAATAAAACTGCAATGTAGGTAGCACTTCAACAGTCTTACTTTTATATACTTTAAGTTCATATCATTATCTTCATGTACTTTCTTTCATACATCTGCAGCATACTAATCTTTGTAGCGGATAATTACATGGGGGAAAAAAGGATAGAGTTTTGATAGGGATGAGGTTTTCTCAATCTCAGGACCTAGTCAGGAGCTCCAACCTTGCTCACAAGCCACAAAGTCCCCAAACTTCAGGACTTTTATTAAAAATTCTTGAGACAGGTTAATTAAATTTTGCTGTTATTTTCTCTCTTCCCTTGAGCTCCCTGGAGTGGCCTCACTGGAAGACCTGTCTTGAAAGCCCCCATCACCTAGGTATTGGGCACTCATTTGGGACTTGGCAGATGTGGGCTCCAGTCCATGGTCTAATTTACAGAGAAGAGATTGTCTTAAGGTCTCCTGAATACCAGGAGAGTATGTTAATATCTAGTCTATAGGAACCAGGTCTTCCTTCTCAAGTTAAGAGCAACCAAACACCCTGGAAATGTTTTCATTGCTTTGAGGGATCCATTATTTTGTTACATTTTTTCCTGATTTGGGAAATGGCAGCTTTCAACAAACAAATGGTTTGCCAACCAAAAAATAAAAATAACAGACAGTCCTGGAAAAGTACCTATTGCTTGTTTTGCCAGCAGTTTTGTAGAAAGAAAAATTAAAGAACTGATTGAAGTCCCTTTAATAGATTTCAGAAGGGAGTTTATTCAACTTTCTGGCTTCATCATCAACCTCAAATTTGTTTTCAGAAAACTGAATGGGATTTAGCTGCATAAATCCCACTCTTATCCATTGCGGTTCTATGGCTAAAACACAAATGGCTTATACAGAACATCTTCTCTTCTTTAGTTAGACTTCTGGGTTGATTTTCATGCAGTTGGCATGTTGCATGTAAATAAATTGCTAAACTACTATTGTTGGTACATCAGTCTATATGCTGTAGTCCAGCTTTGTGCTTTTGATAGTACGAAGTCATTACAAAGTTGGTAGGTAACTGGCTATTAATAACTAATTAATCATGACTGCACTTTTAGTCTCATTGTCAACAATGGCACAAGTTCCACTGACTGGAATAGGTGTAGGATTTAGGCCATTAAAATGATTAATATGTATCTTCTTGTGTTCACCAGAGCATCAGTAGATTTGGCAGTGCACTCTGTGCCAAGAGTATGCTGCATTTCGCTAGTGCACCTGCTCGGTGGGCTGTTAAAGAGAATGACTAGGCCATAAACAGGGGTTATGTGTAAATACAGGAACAGAGTATCCACCGATTTGTCCCTAGACCCACGTTCCTCACATACCATCTTCTTGCCATCATTGGTGGGGAGTGAGGTCTCAACCCACTTAACTGCTCTGACAGCGCCTGTTGGGGTGTGAGGGACCTCTCCTGGGAGTGGCATTGGTGCATGCTGGAAACATGGCCAACCCTAGTCATGCTGCTCCTTAAATGATTCCAGAAAGGTTGTCCTCTGTCAGCCAGGACTATCTTGCCAGTCTTGCACACCTCCTGTAGGCACCAGCCCAGGTCTACTTACTGAATCCTGCCACTCTGTTTCTGTTTCCATGATGGCGAGAACAGCTTCCTTAGGCATTTCTGATGTTCCAGGAAAAAATTTAAGCCCCCAGGAAAGGGTTAAATTAGTTAGATGCTTCATTGATTAAATTATGTGTGGCACTTTTACATATTTATACTCAAAGCATTTCTAAGTTTGCTCTTTCTCTCAAAAGAACAATAGCAACCATTCCTCTTCCAAAGTTAACAGTTTCCAGTCCATCACTTCTTTCACAACATCATTTCATCCTGCAGGTTTCCAGTTTGATTGCTATTAAAGGTTTAAGAAGTTTAAATTGACCTTGACCTGTAGACATGTGATTTACAGTAGATGATATGGTTCTGGCAAAACAAAACCTCTGTCCTGAAGCTAAACTGCGTTAAATTATTTATATTACTTCTCCTGGGCCAGATTCTGGCATATTTACTAACACTGTATGTTGCTTCAACTGCTTCAGAAGCCTCATTGATTTTGGAGGCACTCTTCCAGAGTGAGGCAGATTCACAATATGAATAAACATACAAACATGTGGTCCACTAATAAATTGTCATGATTTTGAAGATAAATTCTTCTAACCTTGTCTTCAGGTCTGTTTCTGAAGTCCTTGAAATTATTCAAGCATGTTTTAAAAACACAACGACAGTCCTGTTTTCTTTAAAAGAAATCCCTATTGACAGTATCATGAGATACCTTGGAATATGCTACATATGTTTGTGCTGGAGGAAAAAAGGACTCCTTCTATTTTAGAAATATGAGATATGTTCTTGTTTCCAACTTTAATGGGGCAGGGTTAAAATCACAGGGAATTAAACAATTAATTGTAAAATTGTAAAAGAATATCTTTCTAGTATCCTTGTGGATCTTGAATGTTTGGAACGTGTGTTAAAGAGACAAAATTGGCACTGAAGGGTTCCTGCTGTTACTGCTACCTTTTATCTTTTTTGGCATGGTCTTTAGGAAACAGCAGAGAAAGAAAAATATGAAATTGAACACAGAAAATTTAATTATAAAACAAAGCCACCCACCTTGCTTTCAGGGTCAGGAAGTATAATCGCCTCCTTTTGACGCAAGAATGAGTTTAACAACATATGTTAAATGAACAATTATTTAAAATAATAGGAAATTGCCTTAAAAACAGCTGCAGTATCTCAGGCTATAGCACCGCAGCAGTGAAAAAACCCAGCCAATTGTGGGAGAAAGGCACATGCACAAATGAGAGCACTCCCACAACATTATCCTTGCTAAGACAAAAGCAAAAACCAATAATTTCACAGAATAGTCTAAAATTTCTCCCTTGTATTTGATCTCACCAGCTTGTTCTGCTTCTGATTTTTTTTAATGTTTGTTTATTTTGGTCTTTCTTTTTTTGATTTATTTATTTGCTGGCTGCAAGACTAAACCATAATGCCCAGAGCCACTGTTTGCTGCACAATGGCATGATGACATTGGGTGTTTTCCAGTAAATTGTGTTTTCGCTGAGTGTCGCAAGCAGTGGAAACACCAGAGCAAGCACGTCAACGCTAGATGCACACCTAAGAATAAAAAGAAGAAAGCTTTTTGTACCAGAATAAATCCATTTTTCTTGAAAGCTCCGTGAGTCACCTGACCGAGGCTAGAGCCTCTAGGACAACATAGCACCAGCTTGCAATGGGAAAGAAATTAAGCAGGGCTGCCTCCGCCTCGCACACGCCTTTTAGCCTGTCGACGCGTTGCCTGTCCGTATCCCTCACAGCGCATCTGTAGAGCCATTAAATTGGATAATCCCTCTGGCCTTTGATACATTTCTGGACATGATTATTTCATTACTCGCAGTATATCAGTAGGATCATAATAAAAAGGACTTCTGACAACCTGCCAAGAGTTTTGTGGCCTTGTAAACACAAAAGTGCTCTAATAAAATTTTATTAAGTGTTAAAAAGTCATAAAAAGTGAAATAACATAAACTACAAAATTTACTGTCCTCAGCAAATGCTGAAAATATCGTCCATAGTAAAATTAAATTAGCATGTAATAGTGCGGCAGCGTGGAGTGGGCTTGAAAGAGGATCCGGGGGAAAAAAAAAAGGGGGAGGAGGGGTGGAAAGAAAGATAAAGATTGCACTTGAATGGAATATGGGTCACGGGGGGTTCGTTTACGGCGATCCCCGCGTGTTCCCGCGGGCGCGGGGCCGGAGGCGAGGCCGGGTCGGGCCACCAGGCGGCGCTGTGGGAGCGGGAATGCGCCGGGGCCACGCCGAGACCCCGCGCCGCCGGGAGCGCCCCCGCCCCGCAACGAGCCACGGACGGGGCTTGGCGTCTTCTTGCAAATC
>VWZD01000161.1:191929-277022 GCA_013396695.1 Sakesphorus luctuosus | reverse complement strand
CAGGGGCAGGGGCAGGCGGTGCCGTGCCGGGGGCGAGCGAGGCGGCAGAGTGCTCGCTCCCCGCGCCTCCGGGGGCGCCGCAGGAGCCAAGTAAGTTTCACCTTTCTGTCGCCGTCGGTGCTGCATAGGGAGCAGGCACGGCCGGGACTGGTAGCGGGCGAGCGGCGGCGAGTCGGAGGGAAACGGCGGAACGGGGCGAGACGGGACGGGCCGAGCTTGGCTCCCCCCGAGCCGCTGTCCGTGCCCCTGGGAAGGGGCTTCGCTTCTGTCCGGGCTGGGCTGGCGCCGGCAGTGCGCGGGTGCTACGGTGCGGGTGCTGGGCTGCGGGCACGGGGATGGGGAAACGGGCGAGATGGCGATGCCAGGTTCTCGGCGCACCGCGTTCCCCTCGGGATGTCCATCCCTTAGGGCTCCACCGGGATTTACCTGCGGCTGGCCGGAAAGGAAGCGACCACGCTGCCGTCACGTGGAGCCTCTTGGCAGAGCCGCCCCAAATTTATGTGGGCGAGGTGGGTAGGGAGGGAGGGGGGCGGCGAGGGTGACAAAATAGTAATAAAAGGCGGAAATTGTGGGTAGAAAATATTTTAAGTTTGGTTTTATTCAGATGAAGAGGATAGCTGGTTGTCATGTGGCAAGGCTGATGTTCAAGGCCAACCACTGTACGAAAAATAGTGACTCGCTGCCTAAGCCTGGCTCTCTTTGAGCCTGGGCTGGTGCCTGCTGAGGTGCAGCCGAAGCAGCCCCAGCGGGGAGCGGGCAGTGAAGGATCCTTAGGGATTAACTGACTGAAAACCAGGCGGGATATGAGCAGAACAACGAGCTTTTTTTCTCACTAAGAGGAAATAAAATACACATGAAGTTAGTTTTAGTAGAAATTCTAACAACTCTGTAAGTAAACTGCACTTCAGTCTCTTCGGATCTATACACTGTGTATTAAGGCAGGGTTACAAAGGAAAACAGTCACAATATTGTGAGTCGTCTGGATGAATGGGAAAGTTGTAGGTATAGTGTAAAGCAGTGCTTGCTTTAGATCAGCTGTCTTGAATTAAGCCTGGTTTCTAAAAATAGGTATTTCTGTTTGTACATTATTGGCTAGTCCTGTGTGCATGTGCAGACCATACATCCTTAAAACGTATATTTATCTCACTGATTCAAAACTTGTAATCTTTTATATACCCTTCTGCTCATCACCTCTGATGAAGACAATGAGCATATTATTATGTAACTAATATATATATATACTGAAAAATTATAGAAATAAAATACATTTGAAAAAATAGCAAAAACCTTTGCTTTTCTTCCATCTCAGATTTTTATATAAATCTTCAATAATTTTACAGTAATGACTGCAGTTACTAATGCTCACAGAAAGAAGTTGTCCTTTTTAAGCAGAAGAAAAGGACCACATTACATTGTTGACTGCAGTTTTAAAAAATCTGAGCTCTACGCCATCCATGGAAAAACATAAGTTTTCAATGAAAGCTGAATAATGATTTTCTTCTCTCTCTAATGAAATTTTCAGTCTTCTGTCACCAAATATAATGTCAATACTGCAAAAATGGAAACAGAAAGCGTAGCAGCACTGTGATCAAAGCTTTGAACTCATATGAATTAAAAAGTCAGCAAAGCATTACAGAATTCCACACACACGTGGCTAAGGTGTGTGCATGCCCACATAACTTTGAAGAGTTTTAAAGTGAAATGAAGGGGTTTGGAGTTAGTTACTGAAAGACTCCTTGAGATCAATTCTAATATTTGTTGTATTTTGCAAACATTCCTAGGAATTTCCTCTTTAGGTTATGGTGTGCGGAGCCACACCACCTTTCTTTTTAAATATGGTGTTAAAAACATAACTCTGTCATCTGTTTGATCAGCTCTTTGCTGTTTTGTGCTGCTCTCAGCCTAAGCAAGTACATGTACAATATCACTGTGGGAATAATCTCATTTGTTCCCTGGGGTTTACAGACATGAATCAGAGTACGTGCTTATGTATGGGGGACCCAAGTTTCAGTGGTTAGAGAAACTTTCTGTTCCTAAATTTAGCTTTCGAATTTGTGGTGGGTGGTTTTGAGCATGCAGCATTACTGTGACAACAGAATTTTTCTATCAGCCTAATGCAATGTAAAATTTCAAAAAAATACACAACAGGCAACTATAGGTAATGTTTAAATGGGGACAATAAAGACTCGGTGGGCAAATGTCTGATCCTGCATTGGACAAGGTTGAAACTCCTGTTGTTTACATCCAGCTTCATCCCTGCTGTTTTCAGTATCCGACATTGCCTTGCAAATCCAGCTGCGACAAGCAAATGCTGGAGTCCTGCCTAGGGAAGTTTGCAGTCTGCCTGTCAGAAGGGCCTCAAAGGGTGAAGAAGGAAAGCCCAGTTATGGCAGACCACAATGCTTGCAGCAGGCAGGATTGTCTGGGCTCAGGGACCAGGGTTGCAAATGTGTCAATTTTTTTGGCAGGGTTTCTTTAAGTGCTTGCAGAATTTAAAGGCATGCACCATCCAACAGGGGCCTACCTTGCAATACATTAACCAGATCTTTCTAGGTTGATTAATAGCTTCAGCCTTTTGGTGTTGGATTTTTTTTTCTGTAGTACAGCTGGACCCTATGCTACAGAAAGAGATAATGGATGAAATCTTGGCTCTCCTGAAGTCTGTCACAAAACTCGCTGACTTCATTGGAGCCATGTTTTCATCAACTGCCTCATAATACTTTGTATCAGCCATATGGAGGAGATTTAAAATTGGCTTTAGAAGAAATAGAAATTAGCTTCTCTATGAATTATTTGCATGGGTAATCTGTTTTTTTCTCTCCAGGTAATATAAATGGCAACACTAAGTGTGAACTGTGAAAAGGACAGATAGCTGTGTAACATTTTGATTGCCATTAACTACAAAGTAACTCAACTAAAATATTCACTTAAAATGAACAAGATTGGATTACTGTATGTAAGACCACCAGGTCTGATCTGGATGATGCAAGGGCATGGGAAGACATTCAAAAACACAACTGGCTATTTACAGTTCACGACACATTTTAGAAGATGTGAAACTGTGTGTCAATGATGCTTTAACACGAGAGGCAGTAAGTTAAAGAGAAGAGAGAGTATTAATTCACAGCTCTTGCTTTTGTACTTTTAATGTTACTGAATTGTGCATTCCCTTGATATTTTAAACAGATGGATCATAATAGACTTCTTAAAATCTGATTTAAACCATAACATCAGGAAGTACAATTTTGTTAAAAAGGGAGGGATGGAAAAAGAAACTGCTGGATTCCCAGCCACTCCCACAGTCGCCTTTTCACAGACAGTTTTTTCTGATCCATTAGCTTTCCAGACAAGGATGGCACCTATCCAGTGTAAATATTGCATTTTCAACATTTGGATGGCATTTTGAGCAATGTTTCTCAACCCTTGAGAGTGTACACTTTATAAATACAATATTATCTGCAATTCAGAGCTAGATTGTGGTAGGATGTGACTTTATAATGCAAAAGATATTTAAAGAACACTGTGTATTGCCTCACTGTAGAGTAAAACTTCTTCCTTTCAGTAATTTTAATTTAAAGTGAAAATGACCGAAGCACAGCATCAAACACACTGGGGGGGTTTTGTGTTTGTTTTGTTTTGTTTTTTTCCTGGAATAGGGAGGATCCAGGCATGATTTTGGAGGAATAACTCCATGTGTAGACAAGATCTATTGCTACTATTCAGCAGCATAATCTGCCCTGCGCATATCTTGAAGTAGAAAACCACAACAGTGTCTTTAGGACCTAATATCCTCACTGGACTAAGCTCTCCACTGTGAATATTCCAGTAACATCCCACTAACAGTGCCAGATGCTGATAGAACTCCGCCTTGGAAATAATTATGGAAGTGAGTTAATCTCCATTCATTGCAAGCAGTGGATCTTTTTAGAGCAAGAACTTGTTCTGAAATTCCCATTCTCTTTTAAATCCTTCTCTTCCTCATCAAAGGTAAAATGGGCAATATTTGGACCAAGCCCCAACACAATTTCTTTGTGCTCATTGTTCTAAGCAAAAACAACATAGTTGGTTTGGATTGTGTTGCACAGGGGAGGAGAAACCACACCCAGGCACGGCAGTTCTATCACAAGCTTAAACTGGTGTGGATTTACATGACTTAACCATATGCTCTGAAATTTGTGTTTAAAATGAGAAAACCTGACCTCTCTTTAACTACAGAACTATTGCTTAGGACTATTTTAATACATACCAGATACAGTCCATTAAACTGGAACAAATACAATCCTTAAAATACTAGCTTCACATTTTCTTGGTTGTAGGTAATTTTCCATACTCATAATCTGCTGTTTCAAAAGAATGATCTTATTTCTTGACTTTGAAGTACAGAGCAGTGTGCTGTCTCCTGTTTAGCTTCTCCACCTTCCCTTCAGTTTGTGGATTGTGATAATTTGTGTCTTGGACTCTGTATTTACCCCCATTCAATAAAATGTTATCAGCTGCTGCATGATTCTCATTTGCAAGTTTCTGCCTGTGGATATCAAACTTGGAGGTCTGGTAGTACAGCAGAGGTAGTACAGGTCATGGAGCCTGAGTGAAGAGAGAGCCCCACGCCCACCTGGCTACACAGTAAAGTAAAAAAGAAATTGCAGATTTTCATAATGAAAAGCTGGGTTAGAAAATTCTTTGCTTTCAAGGTGGTAGGAGTGCTTTACCATGGTCCTGAAGGAAAGACAGGTCAGTATGACTGGCTGATTCCTGGCTTGTAACCAGAGCCCGAGAGAGTCCCTGTTGGGGTGCCCCTGGCTTTCCCCAAGCCCGTCGGCTTCCCTGGTGCCCCAGGGCACAGGCAGTGGGACTGTGCCAGTTCTTTCTGGCAAAGAATCGGGACTTCCATTTCCAGCCTTTGTCACTGCAAAAATAACCTTGGAAATAAGAAGCCTGAGTAAACTAAGGAGCTGGCAGGAAGCTTGGAATAATAGTTCTAAGAAGTGTGACTTGTGCCCATCAAATGTGACACATTAGAGGCCTGATAACAATGCGTTCAGTGCCGGACAATATTAGCTATTAATGGCAAGCCCTGGCAACACAAATAACTGGGTAATTTGCTTACCCCACTGGGAGAGTCTGTCCATGTGCAGAGGAAATGCAAACTTATCAGGCCTTGAGCATTCCTGGGAAAAGGGAATGTCCCAGTTTGGTACTAGGTCATCTCATTCCTGTCACTCTGCTCCCTTGGTAGCATTATGTATTTTGCTGAATCAGCACAATTCATGGTGTGCCCTATGAGGGAGGTGAGAGGGGAATAAGCAGAAGGAGTACAGGTGCATCTAGTGCTTCTGTCTTTCACAGAATAGTCTTTCTTATGCTCACATCAGGAGTTGCACATGATGATCTTTGTGGGTCTCTTCAAGATATTCTATGATTTTGTGAAAGCAATACAGGGTGATATGGAGGGCTATGAAAAGAAAAGGACTGATGTATTTAGGAAGTTGAAATTTTGATGATTAGCAAGAGAGAGAGAAAATAAGATACTGAGTGACAGACACCTGCCGTGGCCTTATACTAGTATCAGTGATGATAAGACAAATAGTCCTGTTGTTGTCTGGGAAGGGAATTTTTTTATGCAAACCATAGAGCCAGTTACATCAGGGTACCTGACCATCTCACACAGAAAGGAAGCTGAATTCCTGGACCTTTTGGACAGCAAAGTCTCCTCATGTCACTGTTCCTGTAGCAGATGAGCTAAATAACTTCTCCTGAAATGCTGTAACTTTTGGTCCCTGGGAGCAAAGGCTCAGGATGGATCCAGTCACACTGTTGGAGCTCCTCCACCATCCTGCAGTTCTGCCTTGCTCAGGCCTCTTCATGGCACCCACCAAAGCACACATCCCCTTTGCTTATGGTTTACACGTTCAGTCCATTAACCAGTAAAGCACCTTGGTTGGCTCAAGGCTCCCATGGTTGAACTGTGAGTAAGGCCAGCAGAATTTTGAAATCAAATTCGAAGGCGCATACCTTCTTGTCTATAATTATACCAAAACTTAAAGTAAGCAAACTGTCATCCACTCCTTGCTTACTGTTATTTAGAGCATGCTGCACGTGAGAGCCAGAGCCATCAGAGTAGGAAGAACAGCTGTAATATTTCTAATGACATCCCGTGCTAGAAGCGCTTTGAAGTTGCATAGCTGCTATTTCTTCTCTATGATTTCCAAATGCAGAGGGAGAAAAAAACCCCTGAATATAGATGTTAAAAGCATCAATCAATCTATTTAATTCTGCAATAGTTGTCTATGTCATTTCTTCTTATGGTGATCTGAAATGAAGAGAGAAAGAAAAAAAAAGAAGAAAAAATTTGATGGTTATAAATACGCATTATTTACTTCTGAGACCTAAAAACCCCCCTCCTACATGGTACTTGTCAAAGACCAAAACCCAGCATATTTAGGTATTTTCATTTTTACCTCATTATGTACAACTTCTGGTGGTGTGTCTGACCACTGGGTGGATCACTGAGCACCTCTAAAGCACCACCACCATTTTCTATCATTATTCATCCACCATTAATAGTAACTTAAAATCTAACAAAAGTTTGCTGATTTTACTTTATTCCCATTCCTATCAGATCACTGTTATCTCAATACAAGAGAGGATGAGAAAGTCTATGGACTGAGCTCATTAAGGCTCAGACCTTGCTAGTACACTAGGAGCTGCAAGTTTCCATGCTTCTTTCAAGAAGTCCAGTATAGTCCTTGGTTCTCTGCTTGGCCAGTTTTGCCAGCTGGCTTAAGAAAATACCAGTCTGGATGAGTTTTAGCTTTCACGTCTCTGAGGTGTGATGTAAAGACTGGGAGGAGGATCAAATCCCAGGCTAGCACTCTTCTGAGCTGATTGTTCTGACTATTGCACTCAAGTTCCTCCTGAAGCAATGCCAACAAATGTTAACACAAGATATCTCTGCAAGTGATGCGGACTGTGAACATGTAAAGCTGAACTTGCTCTCCGATATAATGTATCTGGACCTTGTAACAATCATGACATGCATTCCATGGCAATCATTTAATGTGTGTTTTATTGTGCATTTTAGATCATTATTTACTCCATGGGAAATGGTAAGACTATATGCCAAAGACCAGATTCTGCTTTCTTGTTGCTCTCCCAGTGACCCAGAGAAGTACAAAATTATAGAAAGAAAACTGCTGACATTTATATGCCCACATAAAAATACTAAAATACAAAGCTGCTTATGAGTGTTTTGTAATAAAATTCTGTCCTGATGAGAGGTTTTGTTTTAAAGTTGTTCTTATACATGACTTTAATGTATCCAAACCATTTTCGTACATTGGTAAAGACATATTTCTTCTTGTGATTACATCTAGGTACAATAAAATTAAAGGTTTCTTAAATATAATTGCTTGGAAAAGGTAATTGTTGATACACTTTCAAGTAAGTCCCATGACTGACATCTCTAGCATGTTAAAATAAATACGCAAATATAGTTAATTGCTACATGGTTTAAGCAGTGAAGGAATTGCCATAACTCTCATATATGACTACATTACAATGTTTAGATAAATTGCCTCATGTAGGTCAGTGAAGAGGGACCAATTTATTTTTGTCTGTCTTAAAAAGGGCTTGGAAAAACATGATTCCTCACCAAACATTCACTGAAAGAACAACTCACTGTAATACACTGAGATAAAAAATCGGTTCAGGAGGGAAACACGCTTCTTAATCTGGTGGGTCCATTATCCTAGTTGTCCTTGACAGCCAATGAAGAGTCACAAAGTTTGCGTTAATTGATTTTGTTGTTAGTCTGCTTTAAATTCTGTCAGTCAAAAGGAAAAACCACCTGAAAAACACACAGTCACTTTATATATTGTTTAGCTGTTCAGAAAGGCTGTTCTTCTGGAGATCTGATCACCAGCAAGCTGCAGAATGCTTTACAAGTTGTCCACACACTTTTCTTTAAAGCCACAGACTGTCTGCATTTTACATTGCTGCCTCTAATGTTTATGTTTCACCAGTATGTGCTGCAATGTTACATTACAACGGTGCTGAGCCCACCCACCCCTAACATCCCTTTTCATGAGGCAATTTCTCCCAACAGTGCTGGAGACAGCCTGTAACATAACAAGAAAGCTTTCTCAGTAAAGGAAAATGCCAACACAGGAGATTTCAGTGCAAAACTAAATGAAAAAAGGACCTAACTATTGTCATGTGTTTCTGAACATTTCATTAGCAAAGATGGAAAACTACAGTGTAAAGGAAATCTCTACTCAGAGGAGACTTTTTTAGTTTCCTTAACTTTGTTTCTAGCAACTGATGTTAGAAGTGCTGTGATTACTGGGATAAATTTTAACTGATTACCACTTTAACCTTATCTCACCACATACTGCTGTCAATAATACATCCAAATAGTTGGCAGAGTAGGATGTTAGTTGTGTTCTGGAACTGAATATTATCTGTTTATAGAGAATTTCAGTGATATGGCATTGCTAACCAGAGGTGGGCAAAATACTCGAGTAATTTATTTATAAGAATTTTACATAAACAATTTTACTTATTTTTTCTTCCCCAAATGTAATGAAATTTATTTTTATTTTAGGTGAAATTTCTTCTCTGTCTTTAGAGTCAGCCCTAAAAGATCAATCAAGACATTTCTAATTGTGCATCATTTCTCAACACCTAATACAAATTTCAATGAGTTTGCAGTGCATACCTAGAGTCAAATTTGCTTGTGCTAATTGTCTGCAATTGAAGTGGTGATTATTTCAACAACAGTAAGCTTGGTTCCTGAGGGTTTGATTTGGAGGGAGACCAAGTCACTCCCACCGGTGGATGAAGCTGTTCCACTGTGTCATTCCGGTGTTAAAATGGGTTAACGCAGTGTAGCCCATGGCCGTTGTTGCTACAAGAGAAGTATTTCTAAATGAAAGGTCCTGGCAAAGAGAGGGGTATGAAATCCTGTTATAGAAAGGAGCTTTTCTTTGCTCCCTCCCATCAAGTTGCCCACCTCGTGGAGGGCAGACGTTCACTGCAGGCACACATCTGGCCCAGCCTCTCTTCATGTAACATCATTCATCACGTCCTGTCATGTTAGCCATGCTGCCCACATTCCCCCAGCATGCCACAGAAAACTTTCCTCTCAGCACCTTACATTTCACTCCCTCCTAGGCATCCTTTGTTCATTTTAACAACAAAATGGTGCCATTCAGGAGCTGTAGCAATGTAATTGGTAGTTAAACAGCACAGTCCTCCAGTCACCAAGAGGTCTGCGAGTGCATGGTCCTGCTAGGATTGCTGCTCTGTCATTCACTGCTCACAAAAATTGCAAACTAGTATTTTTGTGATTCTTTTTCTCCCCATGATTTCACAAATGCTTTGCAAATATTCATTTTTTGCATGTATTTACTAGGTGAAGCTGGGAAGTATTAAGTCTCTGTGGAATATGAGAGTAAAAATACCCCCTAGTTATGCTAGTCTCATTGCTGCTAGATGGATGCTGTGAACTCTGGTGGTCAACACTACTATTTCTTCTCTTTGAACATAACTTCAGATTTTTCCACTTCATACTTTAACCCTGACAGCAAAGTAGTCCAGTGTATTGCAAGTCTATGACTATTGAGACCAGAATCCTGCAGACAGAGATGTCCCACTGCCTGTGAACTGGAAGGCTGCAAAGGCAATGCTTCCCAGATATGACCTCCATGGAAGGAGCATGGACAAGACCACCAGGCAGCCCATGCCTTTGATAGTCTGGGCCACTCCTCAAAGGCTGATATTCTTACTTTTTATTGCATTTTCTTCTGTTGAGTACCTGTCCAAGGCCATTTTGACAGGCTTCCATCACTTACTCTTAGCTGATTTTTAGTGAGGACAAAGGGAGAAGTTCTTTACTTGTGTACTTTAGTACACACTTCAATCAGTTCATGAGTAGGTGGATTAGGGAAATGTGAGGTACTTGCAATCTCCTAATGCCTTTTTTATCCCCTTGTGGTTCTTGAGGGTTTGTTTGTTTGTTTCCTTGTATTTCCACATCTGTTTTTCAATTTCATCTTCTCCAACTGCCCCTCAAAGCCTGTTTTTTGCCTCTTTGTCTTACCCAGCACCCTTGCCCCTGCAGCTTTCTCTGCTGTCTGCTCTAGATGACTACATTAGACTGTCATTCTCCAAAACAAAAGTATGGTATTTTTTCTCTTAATTTTCTCCATCACATCCCATTTGTCTCTCCAGTCATCTCAACTCTCTTATCTTATCAGGCTCAAAACCTTGGCACCATCATTAGGTATTTGCTTTCCTTTGCCAGTATCTATTCCACTACTCAGTATTATAGATAACCTTCCCCTAGTACATCTGTTTTCGTCTCTTTCATCTTCTTCTTGCTGTTCAAACAATGGAGTGACTCAGCTCTATGCAGGCTTTTCTTCACAGGGCTCTGTTTGTATTTGTTTAATGAGATTCACCTCAAAAAGTCATTTAAATTTAAGCATGTAGACCTACTGGTCTATCACCCTGTGAATCATCTGAATCACTCTTGGAGTTGAACAAATAGCAATTAACTCAAAAATAATAAGTTGTTGAGGTTTACTAACACAGAACCAGCCAATTCTTTCAGAGCATTGGTTTATTCACAAACACCAAATTAACCTGCATATTTCAGAAGAACAATTATTTGTAAAGGATCTGTATTCTTTCCTCAATATTTGAAATGCAGCAATGCTGTGTCAATGTTCCTTGAATATCTTGTTGCTGGACTGTGACACAGTCCACGAGGCACAATGGCTATGAAATGTGGATCCTTCTGAGACATTTCATGCTTGTCAGGTTGGCAACAGGTTTGTGCTGGTGATGAGACTTGTCTGAGTTGCTGGGCATTGCAGGCCTGTTTTGTTTACCTTGCCAGCCCATTTGCAGCCAGCTGTCCTCCAGCAGGAGACAATGTTAAAGCAAACACACACATGGAAGTTGTCCATAATAATTAAGATCCCAAGGCATAAAGTCCCTTACATGTACTTAACTTTGTTTAATCAGGTGACCAGGCTAAAGCTTCTTCTGAAATGTCTTCTATAGTTATCCAACCTATTAATGTCTCCTCAAGGGGATAAAAAATTCATTACTTTGGTCTTCCATGCATATGTCATCCAATATTGCTCACATGGCTTCAGAGCAGGCATTTTCCTGCAGCTGTTTCAGAATTTCTTTCATATTTTTGATTCCTCTCCCCTGTTGATTCTCTGACAGCACTTTGCCTGCCACATTCTCAATTTGTTTACAATTTATCTGCTCACTCTTTGTATCTTTTGTTATTTAAAAATAGAAGAAGACTCTTCATTCATGTTAATAAAACTGTTTTTATATCTTGTCTCTGCATCCAATGATACTAAGGCTTGTGTGCTGCATGGGGATAAATGTGCTTAATAAATGTGTTTGAACATTATCATCTTGGTCATTATCATTAGTATTTAGGAGACAGTTTCCTCATATTTTGTTGATATGCATAACAAGCTAAAGAGTTGTTCATATACAGAAATGGCAACAGATATCTGTAGCAACTAATAGTCTTGGAGGAAACCTAGAGATCAGACAAATTAGAAATCCAGATTTAATAAAAGGTCTTAAGAGACATGACTTATAAGATAGACATAGTCAGTCATGGACTCAAACATTTTCCTGAAGAACAACTATTGTCAGACCATCTTTTTGTGCCTTGTTTTTATGAATTCTGAGTTTAGGTCTGCCAGGTGAAGTACTTTGGTAAAACAGAGTTGCCTCTCTGGAAGATGGAAGCTCTCATGGGTTATGAGACTTCAAGGACATGGAACAAACACATCAGGCCTCCCCAGAGGGGTGTCACTTGTCAGGGACACCAAAACAAAGGTTTGATGCACCTGGGCAAATCTGACCTGCCTGCAATACAAGCATGTTCGTGCTTTGCTGGAGCTTCCAGCTAGCACAACCCTGAGCTCTGGGTAGTGTGCTTTCAGCTCAGGCAAAGGCAAGAAAAACTATCAGTAGTTTTAGAGGTGGAATTGTGTAAGAGGAAGAGATTTAAGGGTCTGACTGGCCTTTACTGCAAAGCTTTTCTGGACATTACTGCTCTGGCTGGAAGTCTTGAGGTAAAAAAGCAAATACATCCCTCATGACACTTTTATACAAATTTCTCCACCATCTTTAATTCTTACTAAGCCTGCTACACAATGCATACACTGAAAATAATGCTTCTCAGCGTATGAGTATCAAAAAACTTTCTCATCTCAAAGCATGCCTCAGACAGCTGTCTGCAAGCCAAAACATCCTGCTTGGTCATTGGCTCCCATGCAAATAGAGGAGAGCTAAGCTGTTCCTTTCCCCTCCTGACAGACTCTCCAAACCTTCCATGGTGGTCTGAGAAAATACCAGAGTGGACACCTCAACACCATGCTATGTGCCTCTGGAAAAATAACCCATGTCACAAAAAAAAAAAAAAAAAAGGCGCTCCACAAATATTATTGCCAAATACCATTAACCTGCTATCAACAAGAATCTACACCACTGCATGACAACAAATCAGTGTTTCTGTGTATGAGGAAGCATAGAGGAGCCATCTGCTCGTGGTGTGTGGCCAGTGTCTTGGGCTGAAAGAGCATCTCAAAAACATGTTGCATGTTTCTGAATGTCACATCTCTACTACAGATGTTTCCATCTGCATAGTAGCAAGGTGCTGTGCATTGGCTGTAACATAGCATTTGCAGTTTCTTAATCTTTTTAGTGGGTGGTTTTATTCATGCTGGTTGTCATTTGCAACCACTATTCTTCCCCTCACGGACTGGATGGCATGAGATACATTGATGGTGGTAGTTCATCACTGCAGCAACTGACAGAGGGCCTCAGCCTTCTGAAATGTTGCTATCAGAAACAAAGGACAGTAGTGCCCCCAATGCTTCCCTTGAGGGGCTGTAGCAGTGATGCCACTGTGGCAAGGGAGCAAGAGAGGATTGATGGTTTCTGTGAGGAAGGTCCATTTGTTCCCTCTTTGCCTCCAACAAAGCCACACTGGGTATGGTGCACACTTCTATTGCTCCACACTGTCCTGCTGCTCAGGACACTGATCCCTCTTCCTGCCTAAAGGGAATTTCAAGGAGGAATGTGGGGCAAATCCCTAGAACAGAGAGCTGTACAACAGCTAGGAAACTGAATTTCAATGTTGTGGAGGATGTTCCCCCACAAAAATCATAAAAATTGAATTTCTGAATTAGGAATTCTTGGCCAGCACTTTTAGACACCATGGATGCTCATTATCATGTCCACATTGTAGAGTTTTTGATAATCTATGATGTAATGTAGATATAGTCCCAGAGACTTTTCCTACCTGCATTTATCATTCTGGAAAGATCATGTCTATTAATCACAGGTAAGAGCACAGTCTATTGTGTCCCTGACAATTAGAGCTCTCTCCCAGAAAGGCAGACAAAAATGCCAACATGAGTGAAATGTAAGGGCTCTTCACACAGTTTGAGTTGTTTGGCTTTTTCAGCAAATTTGTACATGTTATAAATAGGGTCTTGAATTTTTGTGTTGTTCTGTAAGTGGATCTTAAGTAGGGAAAGGAGGGCAAATACCTGTTTCTGTCCACCACAAAGACATGTTGCAACTTTAAATAGCATTGGAGGGTTACGTTGCCTTTGGAAGCTGTGCTAAACAGAACTCACAAAACATGAGTTTGAATATACAGGACACTCTAGTATTAAGCACACTCTAGTAGTTCCCCATGTTCTAGGTTGAGGGGAATGACCTGAAGGAAAGCAAGGAACCTCTTCTGAGCCCCTAAGGCTTATCAAAAATTTGTAAAAGTTAGCTGTTCTGTGCTGGGATAAGACCAAGTCACTATTTAAAAAAAAAAAAGGAAAAGAAAAAAAAATAAAACCTTTGGGGACAAAAAACCCCCTTGTAAAATGTGAGCAGAAAGGAGAAACTATAGCAAAAAAGCCAAAAGGAACAAATAAATGGATAAACAGATCATAGATATGATCCATGGTTCTGCAGGTCATGATACAAACTGTTTGAGTGCACTGGGGACAGCAGCATTTCTGCCTTCACAATTTAAAAGAACAAAAAAAACAAAAAACAAAAACAAACCAAAAAAGCTAATTTTTTTTAAAAAAGAACAATTTTTTTCCTAAGTTTATTTTACTTATCCATTTTGTTGGACTCTTCTTGAGGGCAGATCTCTAGTTTCCGTCTGTGAAGCATCTAGTGCCTAAGACTGTAAAACACTGATGCAGGGACTCAGGAAACTGCTTTTGGCTTTTGTGGTTCCCAGAACAAAGGGTCCAGGTCACAACTGTGACTTTCACGGTTGGGGCAGCTGATGGTAGTGCTGGGAACTGGCACCGTGGAACCCTGAGGCAGCTTTGAAGTACTCAGGGCTCCCAGAGCGGTACCCTGCAGTTTCTCTTCTATAAAGATGAGGCTTAAGTAGAAGCTGGGGGAAGAAAACCCAAGCACATCTGGGTCCTAACCTGAAGGAGGCTCAGAGCAGGCACTCCCACTGCCACTAGGTGCACATTCCAGGCGTATCCTGGGTCTCCTTTGTCAGATATGGCCTAAGGGGCTGCTTCGGAGCAAAGAATAATTTATGGCAGCAGCACATACATCTATAAGAATATATTCATAATAATTAATAAATGCTTTCAGGGTGATTCAGTGACCATAAACAGCACTTTAGTTTGTTTCTTAATTTCCCCAAAGAAATTGCCTGCTATAGGAGGAATCCAAAGCAGTGTTTTTCAGCCTTAGCAAGATATACAATCCTGCAAACAAGACAAAGTTGCTCCAATTTTTTTTTTAATAAACTGATTTGTAATTTATTTCTGCCAGAAGTCTGAACTCTGAGTGAGCTTGCTGCTGGAAGACCAGAGACAGAGAGATATTTTGAGACTATTTTGTTTTTTGAGTTTTACAAGTTTGAAGAGAAATGACATTTATTCTTCATTGCTATATATTTCCCCTATATTTATTTTCAAATCAGATGGATTTTCTGAAGAAAACAGAACTCTTCTTCCACTTTTATAGAGGAATATATCTATATTTTAATTTGGGAAAGTTGTCATTTGGAGAGAGTAGAAGTTCTAGGAGGAATGTTGCACTATGTGTCATTGGGGCAGTTGTGTATATTGTAGCACTTGCTCAGGAACCAGAAGTATGAGCGTTGGCTTGCTTGTGAACAGAGAAGTCATTGGCATTTTGGATCCTGATACAAGTTCTTCTGAAAAGCATTATCCTTGCACACACTGCTTTCCCAGTCAAAAATCCATCTTCTGCTCCTGTGCCTGCTCTCACTGCAATAAACCTTTGGAGTGAATCCCCTGGCCAGTCTAGTGGCATGAATGAGGAATTCAGCTTGTTATTTGGGAGAGGGACAAGCAGTAGTAAGAGAGACCACATGTCAGGCAGGGAAAGCTCTCACTGAAGACAGTCCTGCTGAGGGAGGAGCAAGGTACTATGGCAGGAGGGAAAGAGGTGTTCCTATTTAGTTTTAACAGTAAGGAGCAGCATTACTACAGCAATGTAGACTTCAATTTCCTTCCATAAATGTGAGTATTTTGCTCTGGATTTTTAGTTTACCTTTGTATTTCTGATATTCATGAACATTGTGGGGTTTATAAGATAATGGTAGTTTTTTCATTGTTAGGTAACATAAGATGGGTAATTTTAAACTGTGTGGTTGGGATGAAATTTCTCCCTTCTGACCATTCAGAAAAAATAAAAGGCAAACTGACAAGTTGATGTTTGCTACAGCTCATGGATCCTTTAAAGCTCTAGTCCTCCCTTTTTTTAATTTATATAAATCTACTTTTAAATAAATATTCTTGTATTGAATTGAGCCCTAAATAATCCAGATCCTTGGAAATGTCCTTTGAAAGAAAAGGATTTCTCTAGACCTGTGAAATGCTTTTAGAAATGCCAAGAATGACAATGAAGTCTGTGGAAAAGACAAATAAATTAAAATTTGTTAGAAGATATGAATGTGGGTTCACAGGTGCTTTCTGGGACTGGGAGTGTCTGGGGTGTTGGAACAGGGCACAGCTCTCCATCTATGAGATAAATTGATGTTGCCTCAGCAGAGGGTGAAACTTGTTAGCACCTCACATCTGTTAGGAGGCCTGTACAAGGTGAGCTGTCAGTGCTGATGCACTCTTTAGTCCATAAGGGTTATCATATGCATGGCCTCCTTCATTGTTTTACACAGGGATTTAGGAACTGATGTGGCTTAACCTGAGTAACATTGTGGGACAGAAAAGGTGAAGTCAGATGTGGTCTGTGGCTAATCAAAAGGCTCTGAAACTCCTTTAGAGATAAAGCAGATTTGTGGCTGGAAGAGTGTATTAATATTTTTATTAAAATATTATTTCACTGTCATTATGTCCAGGGACACATCCACTTGCACAGGCAGATGTGCAACTAAAACATCTGAAAATGCATCAATAAAATATCTAGGAACTGCACCAACAAGCAACTCACTTCACACAGGACACCTACGAGACATTAGATGCTAATGAACTTGAGCCTTTGCTGAGGTGATGTAGTAGAGTAGGTCAATGAGTTGAATGAGTAGAATTTACCCAAAAGCATTGATAATACGTGGCCAGAGAACATAAGCATTGCTACAAATATAAATTGAAGATGGAGATGGAGCTAGCCATGCTCCAGTATTGCCCTAATACAGTCAGCACCCAAAACTAAAAGCATCGCACTAACCTAGTGCCTTTGCTTGCACTTAGTCCAGAGTGACATCATTGTGGTAAATTACTTGTATGGGCAGAGCTAAGATGCTGAGTGTAATGGAAACATCTTAAAAAGACAAATTTAGGAAGTCTGTCATGCAGCCACGATGCTGGCAATGTTCAGAGTCAGTAAGTGCCATGGAAATCAAGGACAGACAATCAGCCAGAAGTAACTGATTTGTGTCGAAGTTGTAGTATCCCCTGCTGCATAATGCAGGCACAGGAATAAGTTACTGGGAAGCCAGTGACATCCATTACATTTTTGTTGAATAAATATGCTTTTAGAAACCCTGTGGAGCTCCACTACTCTGCACTCTATGAGTTTCTCTTACTGACACCTTCTTATCCACATTTTCAATCTTTTGTTGATGTTCTTCACAAATTTTACTGGGGAAAAAAGTGGCATCTCTGTTCATACAGCTTGAGTTTCTCCCCCTTTCTGAAAAATAGCAGGTAAGAAGGAGCAGAGCATCAGAAAAGCCTAAGTCTTGTTTTGATGGCAGTAAGAGTTTCGTGTACATTAAAACATCCATTCCAGGCATAGAAAGGACTATGTACAAAATTGTTTTTATAAAGAATATTTGTAAATGTTATGTAAGCTGAACTGATCTGCAGTACTTAAGCTTTTCATTGCTTTTCATGGGAGAGGAAAGAAGATATTGTAAATATGTAAAATAAGGCACTAGTCCATTAACATAAATAACTAATAAATTGTAAAGCTTTGTAGAAAACAGAAAACTGCTAATGGAATAATGCACACTTGTTGATTCTTGGAGCAGAGACTGGCCATACATCATGCACCAAAGCAAGTGCTAAGAAAATCAGCACATAACAGCATTATTTAAACTTCTTTTATGGGAGAGATTAAACAGTCATCAATGCAGGCCCTACTGAGTACTGGTTCCATTTTCTATTTTCTATTTATTATTTACATATAAGAGACTATCACAGAATTTGGGGTTCTCATAAGTATATACATCCTTAGAGCAATACCTTCATGGCAGTTGACCACTAGGTTATCGATAATGAAAACTGCCCTTCCAAAAGGACCAGCCCAGAGATCAGAAGTATAAGATTCAGTAATTCTCTTCTGTCATTCACCTTCACTCAAGCTTGCCAGACAACCTCAGGAATGGCTAATCATGTGGTCTGTCACTCCATTGCTTTGCTGCTTTGACCAACAAGAATGACAATGGGTAAAAGGTGGTGTTGCCTCCTGGCCCACAAGAACTGAACCAAACTCATCAACTATTGCATGTATAGCAGTAAATACAGGGACAAAACAAATTTTAATTACTGTTGGTCACCCTAGTCTGGCATGGATTTGAATGATGGAGTAAAGAACGTAGACAAAAGCATGTGATGATCAAAGCTCCTGCAGAAGTGATAAATTTTCAAAAATGTGGATTTGTATGTGTGTAAAGACCTTAATTCAAGTATTTTCTCCTGCATGTTTCTGCACTCTATGGGGTTGCTCACATTCTTAAAACTAAGCCAAAAGGTATCATCCCCACAAGCCTTCCTCCATTCAGCATTAGAGATACCAGGAACAAAAGGCACTCCACTCTTCTGAGGAGGAAACCTATTAAATTACACACATCCAGCCAGGGCATTTGGAAATGTACATTTGGTGCATCCTGTCAAATTAAGGCATGAAAATACTTGAGGGCCAAGTTAAAGGGATGAATTGCAAATTGAAAGACCTTGGGTTGTTGATGCTCTTTATGCCAAATAAAACAAATGATAGAGCTTGATGGAATGGAAATCTCCATAGTCTGACATACATTGAATTTGTTTATGGTTCACTTGGCACAACTTTTTTTCTCCTTTGGCACTAAACAGACTTTTAAACTGAAAGTTAGTTTTTATATAAAAAAGCTCTGGCTCTAAAAAATGGACAAATTAACAGCAAAGAGCACTTTTACACAGGAGAAAATTATTCATTAACTCCTGTTTCACCGTTGTAGAGGAGCCCATTTTTGACTGGTCCTCAGAGAATCCAAGGATGCTTATAATCCAAGCAACGTTTAGAAAAAATTCGTTGCACAGAGAAAATTCCAGGCTTCAATTTTCTTCTTGAAAGAATTCAGTAGTTGCTTTATTCTCTCTCTCTCTTTCTCTCTCTCTCTCCGTGTGTGTGTGTGTGTGTGTGTGTGTGTGTGTGTGTGTGTTTATATACAAAATTAGGTTCTAGCAAAGGGAAAGTGCATTTATGCAAAAAGCAATTCATCAACCACTTCTGTGCTCAGAATTCACTGAGGTAATTTAGATACTTTAATGGCAAGGTAGTTTAGGTAAGGTATGCAATAAATATTTCCCCCAACTCTCCAAACAGTTAGAGTAATGGAAAATGTGTGCTCTAAATGAATCTTTTCAGTAAAGTAATTCTTGTTTTAATTATTTATCAGTTAGAAAACATGAAATATAATGACATAGCAAACTTCTCTGGAACCTCTTTTCATGTTGAGGGAGCACTCTTACATTAGCTGGAGTTTTATCCTGGCTGTAACTAAAAGGCTACCATAATGCAGTGTGTGGCACTAATCTGTTTCTCATAATATTAAATGTATAGCAAGCACCTACCATGATGAGGAGATCCTTTGGATCTATTTGCAGTATTTTCACCATGGCCTTGACCTTAGTGATGTCAGACATATATTACATCTCCACTTAATTTACTATTGACATCATGGATTAAATTTGTTGTTTCAGCTAATGCAACAGAGCAAGCAAGGTAGATTGTGAAACAAAGCCAGCTGCTGAAATACGAGGGTTGTCAAGTATAAATTTACAAAAGATATTCAGACTGAGCATGGAAGACAAAAATAAATGGACAGAGAAGCTGTTTTTGACAGACTGCAAAGGGCTAGAGACTTAAACTTGAGCATTGTAAATCCAAATGTCACAAAACACTGCTACAGAATGTGAGACATGTCTATTTCTCAGGAATATAAATGGTGATATGAAACCAAACTTTCAAGAAGCTGTGCATTTTTGAAAAGTCTATCACTATCTTCTGATAAGAAACTTAGTGATCTTTTCCTCTTAGATTTAAAAGAAGGAAATTCATCATTTAAATTCAGTGGCCAACATAACAACTGTATTTGGGACAAGTAGATTATAAAAATAGCAAAAAAAGTAAGCTTTGTATGGTTTTCTGGATTTCTAGAAAAATAAATTAAACTGATTGATATGTTCTCTTGGTGAAAATTAGCCAATCACATCTAATTAATTCTTATTTGGCATTTATATAGATAGATGGTAGTTTTCAGCTGTTATGTGTGCGTAGAAAAACAGTGCTATATAAAAATAAAATACTTTTTTATTTCATATATGTTATGTCACATAACTCGGGGTGAGTTCTTTTGCCAAGGATTTGGTGTGGTTTCTAGAGTGGCATACTACCCAAGCACCTGCAGAAAGGACTCAATAAAGTGAGACATCATGGAGCAAGGTGGCAGCAGTGCTCTTGCAGGCCTGCAGCTGAGGCTGGGGAGCAACCTGCAATGGCTTCAGCTTCTGCATTCTCAGATCAGGAAGCCAGTAACTGGCTGAGAACAGAGGCACAGCATATTGGCCAAAGTGTCTACCTTGGAGACTTTAAGCTCCATGTTTGACTCAGCCACAAGCATGCTCTTTCTTATTTCTTTACAGCTTGAGGGAATAAATCTAATCTGAGGAAATTGAACTCTGACTCCACAACCTAAATAAGTTGTCAGCACAGGTTTAAGAGGAACATATCATAGTCACAGGACCATCAGTGAAGCAACTGTGGGTTCTTCCAAAATACACATGGAGGGCACTGGCTTTGGATAAATGCAGAGATGGGAATGACACCTTTCTGTGTGACATTTGGAGCACCTCCAAACCAGCTGCATTTTTTGGAACCTTTTCCTCCAGGGAAAATCAAGTTGTGGCCTGAGTGATGGGGTGGCAACTTCTAGCAATTGGAGACTAGAGGAGGCAAAATCATAGAATCATAGAATCATAGAATCATAGAATAGAATCATAGAATTGATTGGGTTGGAAAAGACCTCCAAGATCATCAAGTCCAACCCTGGGTCCAACTCCAGTCCATTTACTAAATCATGGCACTCAGTGCCACGTCCAATCTTAGTTTAAAAATCTCCAAGGATGGTGAATCCACCACCTCTCTGGGCAGCCCATTCCAATGCCTGATTACTCTCTCTGTAAAGAATTTTTTTCTGATCTCCAACTTAAATTTCCCCTGGCGGAGCTTGAGCCCGTGCCCCCTTGTCCTATTGCTGAGTGACTGGGAGAAGAGACCAATCCCTGCCTGGCTAGAACTTCCCTTCAGGTAGTTCTAGACAGTGATGAGGTCACCTCTGAGCCTCCTCTTCTCCAGGCTAAACAACCCCAGCTCCCTCAGCCTCTCCCCATAGGACTTATGGACTTATAACGGCCAGCAAGAGCAGGCTGTGGTTCAAAGGGGCTCATGGGGTTTTTGGTGGGTTTTTTTGCTACTCAAAAGTCCTAATTGTAAATAAAAGTTGGGATGGAGTAAAACAAGGTTTTGACATATGACTAAAAGCAGTTTTAAGATGAATGGTTTGTAGCTTTCTCCTATTGTGTCAAAGATGCTGTGGAAGGTGACAAATGCAGGGCCAATGCAGAGACATTCACTGCAACCACCGCTCTGGAGTAGCTCAGATACACTGTGCTGTAAGAGGTAAGAGCAACAGCATGCTATATGAGCTTAGCATTAATTTTGATTCATTTTGCAGGTCAAGCATGAAATGCCTTTTGTAGTGCTCTCTGGTGCTAAACAATTTACACCAGTCTAGAATTTTCCAATCTTAGCATCAATTATTTGTGACAATTTCAGATAGCTCTCTCATTTTGGCAATGCAGTATCTGTACATAGGGCTTCATTCCCTATATATTGATTTCCTCTAAGCTCTGCTTTTTTTGTAGAATCTTTTACACTGATACACCTGGCTAGCAGATGTGGCTTGGCTATTATACGTGATGCAATTAATCTGGAAGGCTGGCGTCATAGGACTTTCCGTGATGCTGTGGCAGCATTATTGTGATTCATTAGTGCCACTTCCTCAGCAAGTTGTAATTGGCAGTGCTATATTGTTTCTGTAAAAAATCAGTCACTGTGGTGGTAGAAAAAAGAATGGCATATTTTCTTTTCTGAGGAAAACAAAGGTTATCCTTGTTTACACATCTAGTGTAAATGTAAAATGAACGAGCTTCATCCTTAATTTACCTCTTCTACCTCACTGCAAAGCCTAGGTGTTAGAGGACAGCGTTGAGATGCATTCACCAGACAAAAAGTGTTTCCTATTATTAATGGCTGGAGGAGCCCTCTGTGTAATCAAAGGGCACAGCTGCAGTGATATACGGCCAGTGACAAACGGAGAGATCTTTCCTTCTCACTGCTACAAGCTTACCAGCTTGCAGCCAGCAACTTCCACACTGTATATCTGCAAGATAAATAGCACGAGATATGAATATACGCAGTGCTTACAGTCTTGAAAAGTATTGTTATATCCCCCACATACAATCATTCTAAATATGACTCAAGTGCATTTTTCACAATTTCAGAGCTATTCTTGCTGTTTGTAAAGAGATACAGTGTCTGAGCAGAGATTTAAAACCCTCTGACGGTGCTGCTTTCAGAGGTCTGGTTTGGAAGCGGGCATTGTACAGCTGATGGTGTCAGCAAAGCAGCTTTCACGAGATTCACAGCTCTCTTTTGCAGTGACAAGCAGTACTGAACTTTTCTGTCAAAGGAATCAGCTAAAGAATACACAAGAAATCATTTTTATTTTTCTTGTGCACCTATGCTAAAGCAACCTAAGGGAAGAACTCATCCTCTTTACTAAAAATAGCAAGCAATTGCCAATGAAAAGTAAAGCAAACAAAGATGCTTGGTAAATAAAAAATTATGTGCCTGGTTTGACTTTGTTACTGTACAAGTAGATCCAGATTTCCACAAATATGACACAAAAACCATCAGTGAGCAAGGCCAGCCTTTCCATGGACTCAGTGGTAGGAAGGTGTCCCCACGCACACAGACCCACGTGCAGGCACACAGGCACACGCACACGCAGAGGAAGTTGCTGCTGCTCTGCGACCTTTCCGTGAACTTTCTAGGAGATGCAAAGATCAGTCAAGAAGCCAAAGGTCAGCATTCATGCTGATCACAAGCAAAAATCAGATTTAGCCAGTCACTGGAAGACTGTTTCTGGCCCTTGAGTTATCTAAGCAAAACACCAATAAATGCATCTTGTATAGTGAAAAATTGACTCAGTCAGTGTTTAATGTCTCAGCATGGCTCAGTCTTGCTGCACTCATTTGACAACTTGTTAGAAGTTATGTTCACTTTTCCCCTGCAATATATCTATGCAGGAGAAAGATGAAGTCAAATAATATGAAGGAAGTGGCACAATGTGAGAAGAGTCTGGGAATTCAGAGTGAACAGTGCTACTGCTGGTGTTCGTGAGACACAAAAGTATGAGCTGAAGAAAGGAAATTACATGCTGATTGCCTATGAAGAAAAACATTGAGTTAAAAGCAAGGCAACAGCAAAGGAAGTCTGTAATTTCAGTTGTAACTGACTTGTTCAGTCTCTCACACAGTACTTGGTATCAGATTATATCACAGTAGTATCTTTGTTTAAATCAGAGTTTTAAAAAAAGAATCAGAATGAAATATATAAGTAATATAATCCTACTTTCAGCAGGTCAGAAGTGAAAACAAATGTGGTGATTTTGCTTCTGCTGTAGCCTGAGGTGGACATTTGCCCAAGTGACAGCATATGAGATACATTTTAGCACAAAACTCCCATTGACTTCAACAGGACCCTGATCGAACCCAGACACAGCAAGTGCTGTATCCTAGAAGAAATACAAACCTCTACCATATGAGTGTCCTCACTACAGCAGGCTGGGAGGATCTTGTTCTAAGAAAGGAATTATTAGAAATATTGTTTCCCCTTGCCTTTGCTTTTCTCACTGGCACAGTCCAATAAATTATTGCAAATAGTTAAGTTCCCCTTAGAAAATATGATGAGTGAAGCTCAAGAAGAATTAGAGATGTGAAATTCTGGTTATGGAGAGGAAAGAATTCCTTTAGTTTTTAACAGTGTACTTTAATAATGGCAAGTGGTTCGTCAATACACTTGTACCTAACACATAATGAAATTTCTCAGTATATTCTTCAACTCAGAATGTTTTCCAAGTAAAACAAAGTAAAAGGAAAAAACATAAAATATTTTGCACATACTGACTTATTGGTGACTTCAATTCTTTCTTATGCTTATTCTTCTTTAGAGTCATTTGGATTATTTTGACCACTTCTCCACATCTTTTAACTCCTAAAACAAATGGTCTTTCATCAATAATTGCTCACTCTGGCGGTAGTTTTACCGTGCTTTGTTTTCTTTTTTAAAAAAATAAAAAATAAAATAACCAAACCAAACAAAATATGATAAAAAGTCTTGGGTTCGTTCTCCAGTTTTTGCAGTGGAATATGAGTGAAAACGGCTCTGCACAACCCAAACACTGCAGCACTTCCCGCCCAGTCACTGAGGACTGAAATGCTTCTCAAAACAAGGGTCAGAAGCTGTCAGGAGCACTGAGGGTGCTTTGTGCCTGCCTGAGCAGTGGGAAAGCAGCTCCTTGTGGCTGGGAGTGGTGTGTTCAGACTCCCATCTGGACCAGAGCTGGGCTGAAGCTCCCAGTTTCTCCATGAAGAAGTCTGGGGAATATGGACTGGATGGTAATTCTAGATGAGGCTTAGGCTGGGACGGTATAGCAAAGCATAAATTAGAGAAGTTCAGGGCAGGCAGTATTTAATATACATAATACACCGAAGACTTACAGCCAGGGCTACTCTTCTGTTTCCATTCCAGGGCAGAATAATAGAAAATCCAATCTTTTAAACTTTCTGCAATATTTTAACTCCTTTAAAGTCCTTCTAATGAGAGCATTTACGGCATACTTGCGCCAGCACTTCTGTGTGTGGGAGTGCTCATAGATCCGAAGTGGCTGTGGAGACTCTTCTTGTCCCATCAGCCAGCAGAGAAATATTACCCAGCAGCAAATAAATGACCCTGGCCAACTTTTATTTGGGTATGAAGACATCTTGCCAGGGAACACTCTGATCTGCATAACTGACTTCTTTTAAAAGCTGGAAGAGTCTGAGGGGACCATAAAAGAGGCTAAAGTCATGCTAATGTTATAATGGTAAACGTGACGACTAATAGATATTCATCCTATTAAGATGAAAAGAGCCATCATCCCAGTCGTGGAAGTTTAGCATTGGAGACAATCAGTACATAATTAAATGATGGCAACAGAACATTCATCTTGGCACATTTTCAGGGAAGTTAAGTCTTGTCAGACAAGTGTGGTCTTAGTTCTTTTGATGAAATAGCAAGTTCTGGTGATAAAGCTAAAAATCCCAATAAAGCTACATACTCACATTGAACGGACTAAATCAAACAAAGAGATGATATCAAGTAACTCTGAACTGAGAATGACCATCCTCTGTAGAGGCCCCACAGGCAATGGCCCTTGTTCCACTCCTATTCCACAGCCGAAGGTAACAGCAAGGCAGGTACAGGGACACACCACCCATATAGGAACAGGGCCAGTCCAGTGATAGTAACCACAGTCAGACAAAATCCACACATCCCAGATAAATCCATAGAGCCAAGACAGGTCTGAGGTTAAGCAAGAAAGTCAGGTCGGCAGGGCTAGATGAGGCTTAGCACAGTAGAAGGCTGGCACAGGGATATCTAAAGTGCAACTTGAGCAATGACCAAGAAAATAGCTTGAGCTTGACCTTAAATGCAGCTTCCAAGCCAGTGGACAAAAGCCTCACAACAAGGCTTTCTCCAGCTCTTCCTTGTGCAGCTCTTTCTCACAGCTTAGCTGCTTTCATGGCAGCTTGGTACAGGGTTCCTCAACTGGAATTAGAGCATGGCATTAGAGCAGCCCTGGAGCGCAGCAGCCAAGGCCATGGTGGGGCTGAGGAGAAGAGCCTGCAGAGCAGCTCAGGGCCTCAGCTGGGGTTTGGGAATGATAGTAGCTAAACAAAGGAACACAGGCTTTCAGTACAATATACAGAGGAGGACAAGAAAGCAAGAAGAAGATACACAGCCTTAACTGGATTTCAGAAGGGGCTGTTATACCTGCCAATAGCATTACTGAAAATGCTCACAGGAGTACTGGATTGCTTCTTGAAGTTCATTATGAAACTAGATAAAGGTTTTTACAAAGCCCAACATTCAAAGGAAAACATGCTTTAACCTGTTAAGGTTATCCAAGAAGGAATTAAAAAGTGACTTAGTCAAAGTCTGCAGGTATCTACATAAGGAAGAGATTTCTGATAACAAATATCTATTTAGTCAAACAGAAAAAGGCACAATAAGATCCAATGGTTGGAAGATGCTGTATTTTCTCTAGCATGGGCCATTAATCATTGGAACAACCTACCACAGGATGTGGTAGATCATTTGAAGTCTTTAAATCAGGACTGCATCTTTACAAAAGAAATTCCTTCTCTCAAACAGAAAATCTGCATCTGATGCAGAAACTGAATTGCACAAGGATTGATGCGAAAGTCCTTAAAATCTATTTAATTAAAGAAAAACAGCTCGGTGGAAAAACAGTGAAGACAAAGAAGTGGGAAGTTAAAGGGCAACATGACAAATTCCTGTGCCATTGTCACTAAAGTTCACACTTAAGGAAAAGAAGAAGAAAGGGGAAAGGAAAAAGGTATTCTTTCTAAAATACATCTCTTCTGTCCTTTAAGCACAGTGTGAAAAAGACAGATTTTTTCCTTGAAGTTCATCTGCTGGAATTCTGACTGCACATGGTGATGGGCTCACCAGTTGTTATTTATGAAGCATGGATTCTTGGCCATGGTTAAAAAATACCACTTGGCCTTCTTTCAGTTAAATCCTGTTCTTTTGAGGTGAATTTAATTGTGGCTGAAAGAAATCTGTAAAACAGAAGCACTTTGAGTTTCCTACAGAGAAAAAAGATGACACCCGACTGTGGGGCAGAATACAGCTCTTATGTCAAAAAGACCCAATGCATAGGGTGCAATTCAATGGCTATACTTTTGAGTTCAGTCCACTTAAGTTTATGGTCAGAACTGCCATGGGGAGGGACAGTATATGAGGATATTTGCTACTTGTTACACTTAATAGCACTAAACATTTATATAATTCTTGTGCTCTGCTTTAATAGGAACTTCTTGTGCCGGAAGCTGCACAAACAAGAGAAAAAAGGGCACGGAGCAGATAATCCATGCACTGGAAGAGCACTGCAGCTCAAAGCCTCTAGCAGCCTGCACAGAAAACTTGAGCTGGCCTTTCAGAGTTGCTGCCACAACAGAAAAAGGACTCTCTTTCCTATCTGCTTTGAGCCTGCATGAAAATTCTTTCTCTGAGATTTTATTTTTGGTTTTAGCTTCTGATATGCAAACAGCTGCTGGATTAAAGTGTATGTTCCAAGTTCACTGGGCTTTTCATAATCAGAAAGCAACAGTAAAGAGCTGGATACAGAGATTATGCTGGGTTTTGTCTACCTATCCTTTGGGATCCAGTAGTTATGTCCCTAACCTGTCTGTGACCTAAGCATATGGAATACATGTAGCATGGCTCAAGATGGTGCATGAGGAAATTAAAATGCATAGGGATGTACCTGCTAATTTGTTCTCTGCGTGCCAATGCACATGGCACACAGCTGCACACACAGGCTGCACATGTGTGCATATGGCACATGTACGCCATCCCCCTACTGAAATATGGCACATTTCTAATTAAAACCATGACCTCTGTGGAATAAATGGTTCATGCCTGTACTATCCTTGAAAACCTGCTACAGTATAAATAAGAATTGGTTGCAACAATTCAGTAGAGCTTCTACTGTCAAGTCCGTAAATTAATTAGTCATTTCACATACTTTGCCATTTGCATTGTTGGATCACTTCTTCTCTTTCCATAAACTTATAAACACAGACAATTAGTTAAGAAAATTTCTATGGCTTTTCTCCCCACACAAGTCATTTTTAGTCTTCCTTTCTCTAAAGCCTGCTGTTTGAATGAGCAGCATTTTTACCCTCCAGGGTCTGTATTTCTGTGATGGTAGCCAGATGAGGCTGTTTCAGAATGACACAAAGTACCATCTCCACAGAAGATGAACATCTCTGAGTTAGCCTACAAGTGTTGCTGGCTAGAGGAACCAGGGAAAAGGCAAGAGGCTCAGCTGCTGTTCAGCATGTCACAGCACCAATCTGTCAGTCAGCACAGCCCAGATCCCACATGGAAACCTCCATGGGCTTTGAAGCACGCCTTAAGCATTATAGTACTTTGGGACTCTGTGTATATGTGTGTGGTTTCTGGGTGTATGTTTTTATTTTCTTTTGTTCTGGAAATACCAAGTATGTCCTTTGAGACAATTAGAAATGAAGTTTATATAGACACGGTAAAAGATCACTGTAGGCAAGAATAATAAAATATGAAATTATTATGAAAGACATAAAAACTGGTTTAAAATAGCAAGTGCTGAGTTTTCCAAGTTCATCAAGAATGATTATTTTTCTCATTCATTTTCTGAGTGCCTGTGAGTATATAGAGTTCTAATCTGAGAACTGGAACAAACTGGATTTGTTTATGCACAAGCAATATAAACTCCTCTATCAGACTCATCAGTATGTGGGCCAAATCATAAATTACCATCTCACTGTTGGCTTAAGAGAACCATGACACTTAGTTCTTGTGAAGATGTGCCCCTTATTTTTGAATGAGGAAAGCTAAGAGTTGCTTCTGGCAAGGACAACTCTAAAAGGAGTAATTCCTAATGCAATCTGTCCTTGAAATAAAGCTCTCTCTCATCTGCATTCCCTGTGTCATCTGATATGTGCTTCAAATATAAAATTTTCATTGTTTTTATATGACATTGTTGGGATGGCAAAAATAGTAGCAACAGGATTCCTAACAGAATCTGCATGAAGTCGTCGTACATCTGACTTCCTGCTAGACATAAATCCATTGTCTTACAAACTATGTTGCTCACATGACATTCCTACTAAGCAGCTGCAGTTGATAAGAGCTACTCTGCATAATTTGCTTTGAAGTATCTATGAGATAGCATTAACCAGATGATGCACTTCTTTTTCCTCTCCCTCTTTCCCTCTGTCTCTCTTGGTGGTGTTGTCATTGTTGTCATGGTCCTGTTCCTACAGAAAGGTTTGTGGACTACAGATACCTATGTGAAATCTATACACCTTGTGAGCAGGTGTATCTGTGTCTTACCCTAATTGTGTTTAAACCTAAATGTTTGGACCATTAGAAATAACACAGACAAATCTGGAATTGATAAAATCATACAGTAAAAAGCCACTGTAGTTAGCCAGTACAACCATGCTTGACAATACATCTGATTACCAATAAATTTACCAACAAATGACTCTTCTATCTTTCCATCAGCTTACTTTCAAGTCCAAGTATGCATTGTTTTCACACATGATTTCATTAGCAGAAACACTTTTGCATTGCCCAAAAAAGAGAATAGTTTATATGTGTATTGCATGATATCTCTGTCTCTGGGGCACTGAATTGTTTTGTACCTTCTTCCAAGACATAGTTTTGTTGTGTAGAGAATCATATCTTTGTCCACTTATTTTCTGCATCACTTGTCACACACAATGCAAAGGAAGTAACTATGAAAATGCAAATTAATATCCTCGTCTACATAGCACTAATATGATAGCATGCTGTACATCTGAATGGCTTGGAAAATTAATGGACACCATTCTGAACTGTGGAAACATGAGCCATGGTGAAGCCAGAATTCAGATTTATTGCTGCTTCTTTCTCATCTTCAATTCTTGAATAAAAGAAAAAGAAACAAAAAAAATTTCAAGCATGCAAGTTTAAATATCTTAATCTCATCAGCTTGATCTTAACTTTGTGTTCTTCTATGTTCAAATGAAGCACCTCATCAAAATTAGATTAAGATGATAAATAAAATCAAGGTCAACTTTTTACTAACCTTTGATTTTTTTTTACCTCCCCTCTGTTTAAATGCATTGGCTCTGTAATCTCCTGGCTTCAGCCGCTGGGTGTTTAGAAGCAATAGTGCAGACTTTTAGGTTTTATGGATTCTACAAGAACAATATAACATGATACTGACAATCATAAACAGATACTAAGTTGTTTCAGTTTGGAAAGAATTGCAGCCATATAACCCTTGGTGGGCTCTTTTATATGAACTTTTATTTTTCTCTGTACAATGGCTAACATGGGAACTATCCCCCATCCAATAGAGCAGCTTGTATTTGCTCAGGAAATGGTTAAGTTACAGCAGGTCACCCCTGTTACTTCATGGAAATGCTTTGATTTTTCTTCCATACTAAAACAGTTAGAGTCATTTGTTTTACTAGCAACTCCCCTCAGAGCAGAACCTCAATACTATCTTAAAGCAAAATTAACTTCACACATGACTTTGTCAAGAAGCTTATTTTCATCTCAGGAGAGTTCAAATTTCATGAAATCTGGGCACAATGTTACTAGGAGGACAGACTTTGGAAATGTTATTTCTTTTCATTTTTCTGCCCATAGTGCCCACTCACCCATGGATTTTTTGAACAACAGAAATGCAACACTTTCCTAAGTGTATAAAAATGTGTGTACTTGACCAGGCTACCCAGCCTGGCCATTGCCAAGAGGGCACTGGGCAAAATACAGGTTGTGTCTCTGACCTGCATTCTGATTTGTTCAAAGCCTAACATCAAGGACGTGTCCACAGCAGCCACACTTGAAAGACATTTTTGGAAGCTTCTGATAATCTATAAAAAATCTGGTATGTGTAAGAATAGCCAATAATTCTGGACTGGCTCATCACTTTCCAAATGGGGAAAACATAGCTGCAGCCCCCCAAATTGATTGACAAGGCAGCTTAAAGATACGAACAGGAGTAGATGAACAACAAACATGGGGTTTGTAGGTATCTTACTCCATCCTTTTCTGAGGAGATGTATGAACATGAAGCTTTTTACTGTAATGGGGGGAAAACAAACCAAACCAAAACCAAACCAAAACAAAAAAAAACAAAACCACACACACACAAAAAAAACCACCAACCAACCAAACAACAAAAACAACAACAAAAAATTATTGTGGTTTAATGATGGTAAGTCTAGCTTGTCTAGCACCTCCAGGTAAGTTGAGAACACTTTCTGGACTTGAAATAGAGAAAAATGAAAGATTTCTCTTTTTTAGAATTTAAAAGTTCTTCACATTCACCACAAACTGCCTGCACACAGTAAAGCTCAGAATACCAGCCTGTATCAAGTCATTAACCTTTTAGGACTCAATCAAAGCAGTGTTGTGTGACATTAATGAATGCTTTAATGTGGTATATAAAAGCTAACAAACATGGAAGCTGGCAATGATTCATCAAATTTTATATTCCATCAAACATTTAATTTTGAAGATTGACACTTTTTTAAAAATAATGTAATAGAATCCAAGTTCAGAGGAATGTCTTTAATGAAAATCATTCCCCTCTTTTTAGGAGTTATCCAAATTGTATTTAGATGCCCAACAAAAGCAAGTGCATAAAAACCCCTGAAACAGTTATGCAACCTTCTAAATAACATTTGAACATATTTTATGCAATCTGTTGTGAAGAGTGAAGGAAGTTGTCTTTATAAGTACACTTGCAGTTTAGGTCACACATTGTCTGCAGTCATTGCTAGGAGGCAAAAGCCCTGTTGTAAAACAGCTGGGCTTCTTGGCTTGGAGCAAAGGCAAATTCCACAGCCAGAAACCTAATTAGACACTTTTGGAATTCACGGCACCCTTTCACGCTATGACCTTTTCCTTTCTGTCTTCCCCTCACTTCCCTACAGCTCACCTCCATATGTCCTCCTTCTCCCTGCCCCCGTGAACATTTGATCCTCTCCTTACTAAACATGTTGCTTTTTATTGCATAAATACTGTCTACTGGCCAAATTCAATCCTGCTAATAATAAGGCCAACTTGGAAGTCAACAAGTTTATGTCATGGACAAATTTGTCCCTGTTATCCATTTAACTTTTAAGAGACTCTAAGCTTATCCAGTCTTCTAAAAATTTCCAAAAACATGAAGTGATGTCAATGAAACAGCTTTATCTGTCTTGGAAAACTTCAAAAGTCCCCAAAGAAACACCATCTTGCTCTGGAAAGAAAAGCAAACTAGTCTGACTTTTTTTAAACCCCACCGACACATGGTCTAACCATGCCCCATTGCCAGGATACCCACCTGAATGCAGAAAGCCCAGGTTCAAATTCCTGGAGGGACTTGAACCTGGCTCTTCCACATGTGACAGGTAGATACACAAGCTCCTGACCTCACACTGGCTGCTTTTTGGACTAAAGTAGCAATTCTGTTCTGAACCTGGATTTTTTCACTGGAGGATTCTTGCATATTCACAAAGCATTTTTTGTATTGACAGACACAAAGAAGTGTCTCACCACAAATTTACCAACCTGCTATATCCTCAGACAAATACATTCAAAACTTTTCTGAAAGGATGATATACTTTAATTTGAATGTTGTTTGTGTCAAGGGAAAACAATTTCCAAAACCACACAGATACAAGAATCTAGGTATCTTATAAAATAAATGCACAACTGATAGAAATGAAAGGCTATTATATGCCACTGAAGGTGTATAATGCACAGTGAGGCTATTATATAACATTTTCTTAAACTGCTTTGATAACAGAAGTTGCAATCTTATCCAAACTCATTTCCAGCCAAAGAGCATGTTCCCTAACACAGATTTTTCACTTAACTAAAACTTGCAGGATTCATCCATTAAAAAGGGGAAAAAGTATGATAAATAGGATATTTTAACTGAATTGGGTAATGGAGAACTGTTGTGCCACTCCTGAGAAATGTCTATAATTCATTTATGCCTTCTGGTATTTGTATAGCATGTTGACTCATGAATCACAGCATAGCTATCATGAAAAAAAAAACCCAACCAACCAATGTCTCCTGGACAAAAAATACATTTAACTCAGCTGAGATTTGCAGTTAAGATTCATGCCTACATTTTCAAAATCACAAATGCTATTACGTTATACTTGGGGAACTGTTTTTGTAAACCTGTGCACTTTGGTAGTACATTTCCTGTTGTGAGTCCCAGAAAACACTAACCAATTGCTTCTCACCATGTACCTGGAAGGATTATTCTCATTTTACCAATGGAAAAACTGAAGCAGAGGAGCTCACTAGGGTGATCAGGGGAGAAGTGAAGCTCAAAGCAGAGGGTAGAAGTAAATATTGCTTTGGCCAACTAGTGCTAGCTTTCCAGTTGCCAACTCCAGCAACAGGGACCTTGCTCCCATGTCGACTACCCACAAGCAGCGCCTTTAGTCTAGCTTCTCTTTTGCAGATCAAATGTATTTTTTGGACTTTTTGTTTGCTATGGAAATGCACCTTTTTCACTAGCCAAAGGCATTCTGATAGGGTGTTAGTTTGTGAGGAAAGAAACAGGAGGGTTTAGGCAGATTTTCATGAAAAATGTAGAGCAGTTGGGATAGAGGAAGGTGAGAGGGGCCCACCACGGGCTGTCACTATGCTTTTGCCATACTAAAAATGGTGAGAAACAGTACTTGCCATAGTCATTGGCAATGGGAAAGAGAAGAAAATATTAACAGCCTATGCAGGGAAAATGGCCAGAGTTGAGTTTTCCTCCAAGGAAAAAGAGTTCATCTCTCAAGATCTGTGGGGCAGAGAGTAAATATCAGTTGGTCTTTGAAGGTTGTTAGAGGTGCCAGATGAGAGGTGATCCTGCAAACTAAAGTCCAAATATCAACAGAGAAAGAAACAAAAAACACAGGGCTCTTTGTGACTTCAAACCCACAGAATATTGCCACTGCCATTGCAATTAGCAAGCACAGGCCCGGGCTTCTACAAGTCACAAACAGCAGACAGGCACTCCAGGCTGACTTCTAGCTCGCCCCAGCCCCATGTTTCCAGCTGAAGGGGTAGAGAATCTCCCTCAGTCTGGGCCCTAAAAATATCTCATTTCATCTTCCACAACAAGCATGTGTCCATTACATTTTATTGCTCTTTGCATGAGATTAAATATTTCAATCACTGAAAAATACCATTCATTATCATTTGCAAGTATCATTTTAATCATAAACTAATCCTCAAAGCAACACTAAGTGTGCGTGATTGCTAACTGGTCAGCATCATCAAAGTCCCCTGAAAAAACTAATTAGTACCTGGGAGATAAATGTTGTTTGCATCCCCTTCCTAACAACTGAATGGAGATGGTTCAGTAAAACACCCTACCTCTTAATATGCAGGGTTTGTTGTAGGAGAAGCTCAATTCATATTTCCACCAGTTTGATGGTAAGTGAACAGCAGTAGCAATATTAATCTGCAGTAACCTGTCAGTGAACTCTACAGCTAATATGATGTAGTTATGATTTTACCATCAATCAGAACTGAACAGGCCCTGGACAATCCTTAGAGCACTGCCTCAAAAAATCTAATTGTGCAAAAGCTTCATCGTTTTCCAACATTTCTTTTTTATCTGTCACAGACTTTTGGCCTACTGCACAACCTTTTATTATTGGTCTTATTGCATTAGCTTGTTGGACAAAAAAAGAAGAGGCTAAATCTAAGAGTTCCCCTGCATTCCATCATTTGTTACCATGTGGGATCCTATTTGACAGTTCCATATTATTTTAGATTTAGATAAATACTATTAGGACATATGATATTGCATGAACTTTTGAACCACTGATTGCCAGTGTATAAAAAAAGGCTAGGAATATTTTTACCTCTGTATTTGCATGTTCAAATGTATAAGAAATAGATAACAAAAATGGGAGAATAAAGCTGTAACACAGGACTGGATTAGATAAAATGTAAATCCACACTTTTTTCCCCCCTTTTAATTGTATTCACAGAGCAGAAGAATAGATGAAAAATTAATTATTAGCAGCAAACATGAACTTCTACAAGAGTTAGAGTTCTACTAGTAATTAAGATAACTGTTCATTATTCTTTTCAGACATTTTTAGTACAACCATCCACTATATAGTTTTGTGTCTTAAATTAGATGTATGTGTAAATATCATGAAAGAAGCACAGACAGGCATTCTCAGCCAGAATCTTTCCTTCAAACACTGGCCGTAAGAAATTACAACTTGTGGTGAGATACATTACAACCATACTATTTCTGGTGAGTTTACAATGCAAGAAGTTCTAGTGTAACTTTTCTGATTTTAAACATATAAACCCATCAAGGAAGATGAACTATTAACATTATCTGTTTAGTCATTTTAATCTTTCGCATCTTAAATGTAATCAGGCTTTTCAGAACTGAAATTGCTAATCAGCATGTTGGATAAATGTTTCCATTTTAAAATGTGCACATTTAGACATAACAGCTGGCTGTAAACTATATATTTATATTTGTGATTTAATGTATCACAAACTTTATATTTGATTTCATTTAGGTTTACTAAGAAACTGAGAAAATTTTTGCTAGCCCAATCTGTCTTGACAGTTTTACAGCAGCAGCAAAGCATGGAGTAATAAATGAGGTGTGCATACAATGCATTATGTAGTCTTTAAAGCAAGCATGTCTTTTTAACAAAGCAAATTTTTTACACAGTTTCAAGTGATTACATCCCTTTCTGACATGAGCTCAATTCATGCAAAGAGATTGAGCATAAACAGAATACAGACGATAAGCACTTTTCTATACTACAGTTTCTGCTCATTAATTTAGCAAAGTGTGTGTGAAATTGAGGGGAAATACTTTTTAAAGAATTCTAACTTCAAAGAAATATTTTTTACTATATGAACATCAAATGAATAGCTGAGTTTTAGCCTTCAATCAATCATAACATAAAGTAATTGTAATCTAATAAAAATAGCCATACAAAATAAGGAAACGGCAGTTGCATCCTGTTAAAAACATGCAGGAATGCAGCTTTGGAACTACTGAGAGAACCGAGGTTGCAGAAAGACAAAAACAGGATGTTAAATTCTTACGACAATTGGAAGCAACTGATGTTTTTTAAGCACCTACCACCATCTGTGATAATTTGTTCAGCAGCCTCTAGGGGGTTCTGTGTGACTGCAGAACCCTGCAATTTTATGAGCACCTAAAAACAGGTTATCAGAGATAGAGGCATTTACAGTGATGTTGAAAATGCTCAGCTGCTTTGTCATTGCTGCAAATTTGACTGCTGTGCTAGTGCTAGTGTTCTCTAAAGTGAAAATATCAAAACAAAGTTCTCCAGAATTTCTGCCCACTTCAAACTGTGTACTGTCATTATGGCAGTAATAGAAAAATTAGTTGTAATTAATATAATTACATTAGACTGCATATATTCATTCCTTAGGCAACTGCATTTAAATGCCAACCACAACTTTAGTCACTTCCCTTTATGTGTTTAATGATTATTTAACTTCTTGTTTTAGAAGGCTGTTGGCAAGGAACACTAGTTTTCCTTCATTATTTCATATTCCTATTTTTGCAAGAGATTTGATCTTTACCACCACATGCTCATTCTCCTCTGTATTAAAGAACTGACTACAGAACATTATATAGGATTCTTACTTAAAAAAATCACTAGACAGTTAATAACAGAATGAAAAAACCCTTAAATTTTAGTGTGGTACAATGTGTCATGCCTGGCCAAGCACAAATATAGCAGAAGAATTACAAGCTCACTTGGTTAAAGAACAATAAAGCCACATCCATTCAAAATAGTTCAAAGATTAATAACAGTATAATTATGAAAAAACCTCAAGCCATTCTTTAATGAATATTTTAACAAGAGTAGTAACATTTGGGGATTTTAAAATCTATTAGTCTGGATTTTTCAAACATGAGAACATGTAGTCAGAAATCCTGATTTTCTCCAGAGAATGTCAGTGAAATATTACCAGAGCCTACTAAATTATTCGGGTTTGCTATGATACCTGCAAAGCAGCTCACACATTGCAGCAGATCAGTCCTCTTAGTCATGGCTGTCACAAGAGGGTAACTCTTACGCTATACTTGCAGGGAAATTGATAGAACAAGCTATACAAATAATTCCTATAATAAGGATTTTTCTAACCTTTATTATGTAGATGGCCTCACTGTTAGGTAAAAGGGAAATAAATGAAGGTTTTAACTGTCACAGCCCTAACTGCAAATTATAAACCACTTATTTTTATTCAGTAATTGGGAGAACCTATTTCAGCACAGCACTTAGAGATAAAGTTAAAGTCAAACCTAGACATTCTATAGAACAGCAACGAATGAGTCCAGGAATCAATGCCTGAGTTTGCTGGTCTCATAGTTCATAGCTAGAGGAATACTTGAGAACATTTACTTTTGAGTATGGTCCTTCTCATGATGGACTATCAGGCAGGGATGTCATGCCCTCTTGCCCCTAACACACTTCCCTTCAACCCACCTTTGCTATCCTACCTCTTTGGAAATCAAGATTTAAATGAGGCTTTGTCCAAAATTGAATTAAATACCCTGCAGTTGAAGCTGAGGGACTTAGGGCAAGTTTTGCCCTGGTCAGAAATCACAGTCACAGTCAGCCCCCACCACAAATATGCTGTGACTGGGTCAGGGGTTTGGTGGTTCCTGTTGCATGGGAAAGTTCTCGGACAATCTCTTGAAAACACGGCCCTGCCTTCCTGTGTATTTATGGCATGGAAATTGAAATAACATTAGTAAAACCAAAGTGATGGGCTATAAAAGGATTGCAAAATACACAGTGAAATTTTATACTTCCCAGCTCACGAGAGCATGTTATACTTCAGACAGAATACCAGTTACCAGTTATGTCATTATGTCTTATACACAGCTTATTGTGCATTATATTGGCACTGCAATGCGAGTTTGAGTGAATACCAGTTAGCAGCAAGCAGGGAAGTAGAATCTGAAAACTTGCCAGGTTAGACTGTGACAACAATGACACATAACAGTCGCAATTTTTTTCTGTTTAAGCATATTTTTGATGATGTATATGTGTTTCAAGACAGTTAAAAACAGCCTTTTCTTGGATTACCAACCACCCTGTATACATTATACCAGCTACTACCTTTTTCATCTCCCAAACCAGATACTTATCTAGTGAAAGCCAGTGACCTGGACAGCATCTTTTCAGTTTATCCTAACCAAGAGATGGTGTAACAAGTCCAGGATGTTCAGAACATCCCAAAAGGATACATTTAGAATTCATTTTTTTCCAAAATGTCATTCAGGGATAGGTAACATGCAAACAGGATATGTGGGCTATTTCAGAGCCAACCCAGGAAAGAGGCAACATGAGGAGTAAGAAATGTCTCTTACTTTGTGGTCAGTCATAGGAGACCTCACTCAAAATACAGTCAGGTTATCTACTCCAAATGATTTTGTCTCCAAGTCTATATAGCGATGAACAAGTCAAGAAAGGCTTCTCTGTTAGAAAAATATGAGATATCAAAATTCAAGATAAAATGGGTGACAGTGAATCAAACATGTCCTTATTAATTTTGAAATATTAATTTCAAAATATTTCCTTTCTGGCCATTTAAGCTTGTATTGAGTAGGTCTTAGTTTCAAAGGAAAATACTACTTCAAACAATTTTTATTTTCCATTAGGAAAATGTTGACACAAGTCCTTTAAAAATTAAAAAAATTCCCAGTGCTTTCTAAATCAAACAATTTTGAAATTGTGACCCTTCCTTGCAATCATTTTGTTTGCAATGACTCATCGGTTTTGTGAGGAAAAAATACCACTGTGACAACATGTGACTCCCTATCCCCTTGTGAAATCCCACAGAGAGAGGATTCCCATCCTGTCATACATTTGGGTCTGTTGCTTAATATTTCTGTGAAGTGGGTAGACAGTTTGGGAGTATTTTAATTCTTCTTTTATACATACAGAAAAAAAAATCTTCGAGTTGTGTGCATAATGCAGTAAGAGATTAATGTCAAGCTTAAAAGGAAAATTAACAATAAAATTCATAACCACTGCATGAAAGCTCTTGAAACTAGCTGCTTGACTGGCTATTTTCTGATACATTGACCTTATGTACACAGTGAGGGCAGCAAACACAAGCCTGTTCTCCATTCCCATCAGAGCTCAGGGGAATGCTTATAACCACAGCACATCATGCAGCCCCTCTGCTTTTATTCTAAGCCAAGAGGCCAATAGTTTCCTCTGTAATTGAGCTGAAGGATATTTAAAAATAATTAATAGGATTTGGTGCAAGTAGTATTATTTGTTGTGTTGTGTGCCTTCTAGTTTTTTATTGCGTGCTTCCAGAGCTTAAAGACTTTTCTTTGGAAAGGTTGAATACCAACTGTTTTGAAAGTAGTCCCAAGGCAAGACAGAATATAAATAGTTCTGCAAGCACAACAAGCTGAAGGCTCCAAAGAGACAAAAGTACATCAAGTAATTAAAAAATACTGAATTATATAAAAAGGGATAGCACTTTACAGTTGCAGACCAGATATATTAAAATGCTATCAGGATCTGAGTTGTTTTTAACTGTCATGCTGATGGAAGTAATGCATAAACAGGAAGGGTAAATGCCCAAGGGTAACAGTCTGCTCCACATGCAGAACCCTCCCTGAGGCAGGTCCACCTTCCCCACTTCCCCTCAAGGAAGGAACAGACTATTGTCACCCCTCTGAAGAGCACGTAAGCCATGTGTCCCCTTCCCACAGCTGCAGATCCACCAGCACCACACACCTTGGCCGTTCAGCCCCATGCTGCTCTTGCTTGCTGCAGTCTCCTCCCAGAGGACCAAGAGCTGCCAGAGTGACGGGCACAAAGTGGACACATAGATAGGGTCCCCACCACAACCTCCTTACATATTTATTTATTTACTTACTACTCATGATTCTACCTACACCATGACTGGTTTATTTTCAGAGGATCTGGTTTCTCCCTACTCTCACGGTATCCACAGATGGTGCAGACCCAACCACGTGTACTTGCCCCCTGCAAGAGCAGCCAGGCTTGCTGTGAAGCAGCTATCTGACCGCACAATAAAAAGCTGTGATTTAATTTGCACTTTTTCTTGGGACTTTCAAACTGGGATTGACTTTACTTCTCTATAGGAAGTCCTAACATGCAACCAATGCATGAGGCCTTCCAAAGTCTCACAAGCCACTGAAGAGGGGGCTAAGCAGGGCCCTACCTGACACTGCAGCACCATCCATCATGTCAGCAACTCCACAGCTCTGGGAACATGATTTGTTAGTTAACATAGCCTTTGTTAGCTCACTGTTCAGTTGTATACACCAATGGAGATATACATCTTTCAGAAAATTTCCAACAATAGACAAGAAGGGACTTAGCAACTAGGCCAGGTTCAAACTATACACTGCTTTGAATCAATCAAAAATGTGGCCATAAGTATTTATTTATTACCCAGATAGTGTTCCCTGCCATACAACCTCAGGCAGGTTAACTTCTCAATTAAAATGAGATTGACATCCCTTAAATCTAGTTTTCATCTCCTTTAAAATATATGCAAGGACTTGGAGCCCTAAATGGAAACTTTATGCATGCACAAGGTTGTTGTTTACGCCTTCATTTAAAAATATAAGAGTAAACATATATGCAGCACAAATATTCTAACAACTGGTGGTGCACTGCATGCGGTATCAGAGGAATAAAGAAAAGAGATGATGGAACAGGGAGGGTAATTTACTGTATGCTGGTCTCAGCTGCCAGTGATTGCAAAGGGAACTCAGCAGATGTTTTTTTGATAAAGGTTATTTCATGTTGCAGCAGCAGCAGCAGCAAAATCCACAGCGTTTTTCTGTAGGACTTTGCACCTCGTGATCCTGCCATTTCAGTTACTCTTAACAGCTGGAGGATAAAAAAATGTTCCACTGCATTCTTTGACATTTGTCATGTTGATTTAGTTTCATTACTGTTATTAAATTTTATTCTGGAATGGTTTACATATTAAGAATACATAATGGGTTTCTGTGTGGCCTGGGATTTATTCCTTGAATGAGGAAAGGACTCTATTGTGACAAAGTCATAAAACCTTATTGACTTGATCCTTTGCCATAAACATAAGATTCAGAGAGTTAGACTGAATATTAAATTTATACGATGGTTGTATTTTCATCAGGAGAATAACTCCTTCCAAAACAGAACCTCACAGTACGTCTAGATCTATGAAATTATTTTAGAAATCTGCTATTACCAGGCACAAAAAGGAAAATATTCTCCTAATAAGGCAATAAGAGTGGAGAGAACCTACACAAATATGCATATTTAACATACTGTTCAGATCCTAAAGGAAAATAAAATAACATAAAAAATTAAACGTGCATATATGTATGGAAGGATTTAAATACATGAGGAGGTGTTTCTAAACAAAGAAATACTGAACATGAAAAGGCCTTTCAAGAATGTAAGTTGTATTGAAAGACAAGATGAGTAAACAAATTGAAATTACAGAAGATACTCCAGTTTTATTCAAATTCAGCTTTTGGATCTCTTCTTTTCTAATGGGACCATGCACAAGTCTAAAAAACTTTTGAGTTGGCTTTAAATTTTGTGTTATAAGCCAACACTTAAATGTGAATGACTCCCATTTTGTCACATTCCTGGAGGGCAATTTGCACACAGGAGAAAGTTGCCGTGTCATATAATGTAAATTACTCAAGATCATATGTTACCTCCAAGAGATATACTCTTGCTGATTTGTAAATTAAAGACAAGCCACAAAAGTTCCTAATTCCTTCACAACATAACTACTCATGAGTTTCTGCTGAAAGACTGCCATCAAAAGGCAATAAATCTTGAGGAAATAATATCACAATGCTAAAGTGCTCTAAAGCACTCATGACTTTTTCCCAACTTTCTCTGGAATAATTCTTTCAAAAGAAAGCAGATGGCAAAATACTCAGTGGGTCAAATTTTGTGTTCAAATGCTCCCAGGGGTTTCCATTAATTCGAGTTGTCTTTGCACAGACACAGACAACAACAGAAAGTGCTGTCCCCCCTTCCTGAAGATCACTCCATTTTTCCTTACTTCAATATCAGAAGCATTACTTCAATGTTCAGTGCATTCTGGATACAGAAGCATAAGAGAAAACACAAAATAACACTTCCCACTGAATTGGATTTGCAGATCCAGGACATGCCTGGGTCCAACCCAAATCCATCCTCCTCCTGGTGAAGCCCTTGGAGAGACAACTTGACCTTGCTTGTTCCTCTGCCAACCCAGCTACCCAACCAGGCAAATCCAGGTCTTCTCTGAAAGTCACATACTATTGCCAAGCTAAAGCATCTCAAGAAGCTAAATCACTGTAGAGCACCAGATTTATTTATTTACTCGTTTACTGGGGAAAAACAAATTCCTTAAAGGACAGACTTCAGGAAGAATTCAGTGCTGACCTCATTGTGTCACTATTGATGGCAGCAAAACCCATTGAAAAAAAATAAAGCCAATGATGGACGAGTCTGAAAATCACACATGCTGTAAACCGTGAAGAAGTTCACAGCAACTTCATTAGCTGCATTGCTGCTAACGAACAAAGCCCAGCCAGGGACAAGGCCTTGCTGGCAGCCAGGGAGGGAGCATGTCGGGCCACACAGCCCCCCAGGGTGGTGTCCACAGCCGGGTGGGCGCCGGAGACGTGCGCCCGTGCGTGGGGAGCCACCTTCCATCATGTTTGTGCCGAGGTTCCGGGTGTTGCCAGGGGTTACAGTGCACACAATGAAAGACAGAGGCCGCACAACACGGGGAAAAGCATTTCAGCCCAAAAAAGGAAAACATCAGCTACAGAAATGCAACAGCAGAGGCAAAACACCAGAGATAATCAAATGTTAATATAACCACATTCCTCTCCAGTGTAATGAAAAAACATCAGAAAGCATGAAGAACAGAGGGGCTTTTCTAACAACAAATTCAGACAACTCATATTCAACTTTGCAAAGACTAGAAGAGAGACACTGCAGATGTACAAAATCAGCTTGGCACACCTCCATGAGAGTCGTACTTCTGGGCTGCGGCCAAGCAGAACCTCCCCACTCCGTCCCCAGCTGCTCCCAGTGTCCACAGCCACCACCAACCCTGTCCCAACAGAGAATGAAGGCCAGGCTGAAATATTGCAGCTGGCACCAACCAGCCACAAGGTTCAAGGAGTCTACAACTGGGAGGCATTAAACCTTTATGACTCTGCATGCACCAATGGCATCTCCTGAGCAGCCGTGCAGGAGAAAGGAGAAGGAGCCCCACACAACACCTATTCTGAGTGAAGGCAGCCAGCAAAACAGCCAAGACTTCAATGTTGCCTGCTCCATCTTCAGACCACACACATTTACTGTTAGTCACCTAAATGCAGACTATTCTTCAGGTGCTTTCATTTCTCAAGCTTGCACATTGTAAGGAAACAATACTCAGCTAGTCCTAGATTAAAAAAAAAAAAGCAAAGCTTTAAATTTTAATAAGAGCACAAAGCTGTTAGCTTGAGAGTCCTGTTTTCCATAAAACTCACATTCATAACAAGCAATAAAGATGGAAGTTTGCTGCAATATAACTCATGAGTCTGCCTAAAACTTAGATCTGAAGAGATCTCCATTAAAGGTAAAATAAAGTATAGGCTTCATGCCAGACCAGTCTTTTGTTTCTTTTCAATAAGAGAAAGAGTGCCAACTATGATAAAGTTTTATAAGGAAGTCACCTATTTTCTAAAAACATGATTGCAACCAGCCATTCATTTCATGTAGGCTCTCAACTGCCAATACTATTAATGGACATCACTTTTCTTCTTATCTCTGAGTAAGCCAAGAATATTTTTTTAATTCTATTTCTAATTCAACATTGATATTTACTGCATTCCATATAAAATTAGACATTCCTCTGTTTAAAAGGATAGAAACAGAAAAAAGTCAGAGACCTTACTTGCTTGGTATGGTGCTTTTCACAATTTTTATCAATATCTTTGATAAGATTCGCATTTAAGGCACAAGGTTGTAGCTGAACTTCACATGACACATGCAGAAAAAACATGTGCTGCTTTGAGGCCATTCAGCATAAGCACAATGAATTCACAGCACATTGAAATCAACAACAGATTTTGCATAGACAGTATTGAACTTTAGCTGCATACAAGCAGTATGGAAAAAGGACAACATACAGTGGGCTGAAACAATGGTTCTGACAATTAACCTGGATACAGTGCACTGTTAGCATATCTGAGGGGCCCACACACAAACATTATAGCATATTCCAAGGAACTTCTGAAAGAGTAAGCCCTAAGAGTAACCCTCTGTAATCAAATTAGTCACTGCAAAAATATCCCTAGTAACAAGCTTATCTGCTGACAGAACCAGCCAGCATCTCAAAAAATTGGTCTATTCATGAATATAACTCAGACTGCTAAGCATTAGAGATAGGAATTATTAGATCAGTCTCATGCCTTTCTCCTAATAATGTAACATTATTTTCTAGTGCTTTTATGTGCTTACTATTTTTTAAATACAACAAATGCAGTGGCAAAGTACGTTGGGTAAACCGAATAAGAAGTAGATTTCTTTTTACCTCACTGTAGGTCTTGTTCATGCCACCACTTTGCTTTCCCATCCTTAATAGGAGAGATAGTAATATCTGTCTATTCCTCAAGACACTTATGCTGATTACTTATCACTTACCAAAATCTTACAAACTGAAAGAAGTGTCACAGGGGCCATATGAGACATAAATTTGTCTTTCACTGTGTTTCTTACTTCCTTTCTATGTTGAGAGCCAAGACTCATTTCTGACAGCTATCATGTTCTACTCCTTCTCTCATCAATTATTTAAAGAAGTTACTGTCATCCATGGCTACATTTATAATGATTTTTTTAGTTGTGTAATTTAAAGAGTGCAAAATCACTCAATTTAATCTTATTCTGGAGATCACTAACTGTAATTATACATGGAAATGACAAAACTAGTACCTAGATATACTCTAATCCACTTTCAGGGTCTACCATACGAAATCCAGGTCAGTTGTGCTAATTTCAAATAGTGTAAGCTCACCAGTGCTTCAGGAAAATAAGACTGATATCATTATGGAGCAAAAGTTTGTTCACAACAAAGATTTCATTTTCCCCACAGAAATGGTGAAGCTGTATACAAGTTCAAATTATTCTCTTCTGACTATTTGGTCAATCAAGGATTGCAAGTAAAATATAAACACCCCTAAAAACCATCCCCTGCAGAAAAGACAGCCCTCTCCAAAACCTACAACCCTCCCAAACACACTGAAAAAAACATATTTCAACATTTCATGTTAATTAAAGAGTTCAATGAGATTGACCTTGGCTCTTTCAAAGGCTTTAGTAATTATTCTTTGAAGGAAAGAAATGGTAGTGAGAACTGATCCTTTTCACACATGAGAGAATAAATGAAAAGATTCAGTAATGGCTCTGGCATCAAGTTCCTTTTCAAGTATTTCCTCAATGGGAAAAACCAAGAAGAAATGCCTGGAGCACTGAGGGAGGATGGGATGAGGATGCTTTGAAAGAAACTGAAACAACTGACAAAGGGTATATAGGGAAACACATTACGGAAATGTGAACAAATAACCTGGACAACCTGCATCATAGAGGACCTAAAAGAATTAGCTAAACTCCTTCATGCTCACTGTGCATAAACTAAGTAACTGAAAAATTAGAGCAGAGGAAAATATTAACATTACCAACTTAAGCAACAGCAAGGATATTGCAGACAGACTCTCTCTCATAAATCCACTTTCTGTTCCTAATGGTCACTGGCTTCAGTGACCCTTCAGTACAGGGCCTTTAGCAAGGATAGGGGACTATTGCAAGTGCAGATGAGCTTTAATAGGGGCATGATGTTGCATCTCACAGGATCTTAGCTGAAAAAGTAATTCACATTGGCTTGGCTGTTTCCATGTGGCTTTCAAGTTGCTGAGGTAATGAAACTACAGGAAATAAACTGCAATGTAACGAAGTGGTGGGAAGTGTCTCCTGGCTACCATGTGGATGACTGCTAGGAACAGTCTGTCAGACTTCTTTATTGATGATCTGGAAAAGAAAGTGCACAGCACTTTGATGAAACTTGCAAACACTTTGTAAGAAAGACAGAAAGACAGTGTACAAAGAAACAAGAAAAATAATAGAGAATTTCCTAGAGAAGATAGAACCATGGAAAGAAAATAACTAAAGGAGACTCAGCTTGGAAAAAATGCAGGCTTGGGAGAGCATCTGAGAAGGAATAAAAGGGAGAATGATCAGGTGTAATAATGATGAAGGCAATGTAGGGAGATAGCTCATGCTACATGACATGAATTGGTAACATGCTAAGGCATGAAAAAGCCAGTACAATATTGGACAGAGTAAATAGTGTCACATCACCGAGAAAGGAACAAATAGACACTTTCTGCATGGTGCTGGTACAGCTCCATCTGGACTATTACATGTTTTTCTGGATATTGACAAATTTGAGAGTTCAGAGAAGAGCCTCAAACATGACTCAAAGCCTAAAAGGATTGATTTATGAGATTAGAAGAGTTAAATATATAAATTGCTTGACTAAGAAATTATTAATGGGGGACATGATAACAGCCACAAGTATTTGAAGAAGACCACCACTGAAGAAAAGGCATTTTTCAGCAGGATTCACAGGGAACGGCAAAGAGTCCAGAGAGTGACTGAGAAGCAAAACTAAGTTCTGAGTATCACGAAATGCTTCCTGACCATGAATTATGATAATCTGAGGAATAATTTCCTCAATGGAAGAGGTTGGGAGCTTTCAGTTGTGGCTTTTAAACACAGACTTGAAGAATCTCTTAAGAAACCTATGTGCAAAGGTTTGGACTCAGTGACCTCTCTGATCCCTTCCAGCTTAGCTTAGCTGGGTGCAGTCTACAATTCCCTCTTCTCCAAGACGATTTGGGCATAGGAGAAATTACTGTATTTGTAAAGATGTTACATTCTTATTTGTATTTCTCCCACTGCTGCTTGCTACCCTGGCATTCATCAAACTGAAATAAACAATAGCTGCTGTTAGAGAAGTACTTTTGCTACTTGAGGGTCATGGTGAAAGTCTCAGCACCTGTTTTACCACTGCATGCAAATAAGAAATCAGCAGTCTGATACCCACAGAGCCTTTCAGTGACTCAGTTGGCTTCTTAGTGAGCTATATTCAAGGTAAATATTACATGCAAGTGCTTCTTCCTTCTTTTTAAGGGGAAAAAAATAACTGTAGCAAAGCCTGAATACTCTGGTTGTGTCAGGAAGCTCACGGTTGGCCAATAACACTGGAGAAACAATATGAGCCTGGCAAGGAAGGCAGTGAGAAGGTAATTGGAATCCTCCTTCATCCAGCCACAGGGTGTTACCCAGGGAGACACACCACCACAACATGTGTCATGCAGCAGCAACAGAAGTTTTAAATCTTACAGCTCCCTTAGCTAGATATATCTCCCAAAGTTAGATTAATTGTGAGTCTTTCATCTTCAGCCATCTCTGAAAGGCCTTATCTTTATCTCTGCTTTCAGAGGTCCATAAATTTCTCTGTGTTCAAAGGCTTTATCCCTTCCCCCAATCCCTCTCTAGTTCAGATATCCTCAGACTCCAGCACGAATGGTAAGTCTCTCTGTATTTAATCCCCATAGATTATCTCCCCCTTCCTACTTCCTTCCATGTCTTCCACCAATGCTTTCCTTCCAATGCTTCACCCGCTTAGTTCATCCTTGCTGAATCCTTCTGTTGGCAATCTCCTTTCTACCAGAAGCTTTCCCATCATGGAAATCAACTTTGCTACTTTCTTTTTTTTTCCTGCTATGTCTTTCCTTGTTACTGGAAACCTAAAATATTTAAAGGCAAAGTAAAACCCATGAAGTTTGTTTGAATGTTTTCACTTTTTCCATGAATGTCTTTTCCCTCCCTCCAGAGGAAAAATTATCCATAAACTGTTGCCAATGGTTATGTTTAAAGCAATTACCAAAAACCTAGTGTGAAATATATTCAACTTTGGCACTTGCTTTCTGCTAGGTAAAGAGATTTAAATCCCTAAACAAAAATGGATTTAGTTTATAAGTAGGCAGCTATGTTTTCAATGTATTTCTTATTCATGTTTTTTTACAACAGATATGACTGATTCAGGTGGATCAGTCCCTGTACACCAGGTTACCATAATTAGGCACTATACCCATTTCAAAATTAGTTCCAGATAGTTAGCTTCCCCACAAGACAATTCACACTTCCAACTGAGAATTTAACCTAGTTTGATGATGGATACATATCAACAGCAAAATCCATTATTTATACAGTGTAGGAAATAAACTCTCTAGCTGGCTGGGGATATTAGGCATGTGAAGGGTTTTTATTTTAGATGGTTGGACATTTTAAACTCAAGCAGCTTTTAATCAACATACCATTCAAATAAATTTCAGCAGTTGCATTTCTTACTCAGCAGTGGTACAATGTAACTGAAAATAGAAGCTCCAAAAGCTTGATGGTCTATTACTCAACATGTGCTTATAATAAATTAGATGTAAGTAGCGGTTATTGTGTACTAAGAAAAACAAGAAAAGACAACTAGTTTCAATAAACTGGAGGGGCTGAGAAGAGGGCCATTTATGTCCTACTGTTCTGAAATAATTCCTGCAATTCAAGCACTCACATGTATCATTGTTTTATGTTATTATCTAGTTACAGTAGCATCTAGAAGCTCAAGTCCCATAGTACTACAGTACTTTCTGAAAAGCTAACCTGTTAAACTGGGCACTGTTATACTTTAGCATGGACAGCATGGCTGGAGCAGGCTCTCGGCTGCGGAGGAGCTGTAGGAGGTGTGCAGAGGGGGGGAGGTTAGCGGGGACCGGCACTCAGTGCTTGCATCACACACCGGATGAGGGCACCCTGTCACACAGCTGGGCTTCCCCGAGCCTGCAAGGGCCTCTGTGATGCTCTCCTGTGCACTGCGTGGGCAGCAGGTACAGAACAGAGGGGGCTGCAGCACCTTAGCCATAGTGTCACACCTCAGGTCTTCCAGCAGTGGTGGGTACCTTAATATCATTGAAAGCAAGATGTGTAAAGACCACTGATATTTGGACTTAAATAGCCATGGTTATGCAAGTAAAATGGAATTTAAAAAGTGTTCCACCTGAAGCAGTGGAGCAATGAATAGCTGCCCATAAATGCAAATTTACTGAAATAGAGTGAATTCTCTTCTCCCTGCAAGTAAAAGGAAGGCAAGTCGGTTTTATTTCTGCCTCTGTTTTTCTATACTTGTAACAGCTTCTCTTTAACTCTAGGTGAAGATGGCTAATTATGAACTGCACAGACAGAGAGTGAAGACAGCACACCCCATCACCGAGTGACCAAGACACAAGTTTCAGTTTTTCACACTGACGTTATAAGAAAAGTGTTATAAAAATCAGTCATTCATCCTCCATTAACCCCTCCATCATTCCCCTCCATTAACCCCTCCATCATTCCCCTCCATTAACCCCTATCTTTCATTCTCATGCTGCAATTCTAGAATCCATATATTAGAGCCTTGCCATGGGCCCTCTTTAGTTCCTCAAATCAGCATGTTGGTTGGAAGGAGCTGGGTGCTGAGAAAAGCAAACATAGGCCAAAGACCTGCCTATGTAACATGGGACATAGCACAGGCTGGCAGGGCAAACTTGTTCCCTTTGGACTGTGCATCCTTCTGAAGGGAATGACAAAAGCTGGTTGCAAAAGTTTGTTGCAAAAGTTTGTTGCAAAAGTTTGTGACAGTTTGCTACAGAGCCATTTGGGTCACTGGTAAGACTTCAGGCTTGTGAATTTGAGCAAAAATCTCAATGAAACAGTACAAGAATTATTTAAAAATTTTAAAAAACATAATTTGTCATGAAGAAACACAGAACACCTCATCCAAAGGCAGTTTTACAGGAGTGATCGTTCTGACACAAGCAGCAGGCAGCAAGGGAAGTGCCAGCCCAGGGAAAATCTGCATGGAGCCACTGGCAGGACACGCACAGGTAGATAAAAACTAAAACCCCAAGTGAGCTCTTCAGCATATCAGCAGACAGTATTGCAGCTGAAGCTCCCACCCTAATACTTGGTAGGAAATGATGCAAATTAATAAAGAGCTTATTGAAAAGGACCCAGAGTCAGAGCCTGATCCATATTTAGAGCAACCAAGTTCCAGAGCATGCATGGAGCTGTCACCTGAGGACACTTTTTCCAACAGAAAACGGAAACCAAGACTAGCTACATTATTAGACACTGGGAATTTTCAGGAATGGAGAGTGAGACAACAAAGCAAACTCCTCAGTTAAACTCAGTGCTCTTCAATCTATTTCATCTGAGAATAGGGGTGAGAGCTGGTATGAACTTCATGAGGATTCTGAGCTTCCTGGAAATTGCAGATGTGTAATTTTTACAGTACTTGTTATATAAATGATCCTTTAATTTTCTTCCTTACATCCTCTTCATACCCTCTGCAGATGCACCAGCATTCACTAGTTATTGTCCCTGACTTGATCCATTCGGTCAATTTGTATTATAGCCCTGGTCTTTGGTATGTGTGGAAGACAATTATTTTATTTTATGTTACAGAAACAGGGTCAGGCCCGGATTTAGTGCAAACCTGAAATGTGCACTGCTTCAGGACCGTTTCAGGTATTACATTTATGCAAAACCATCTATTTGGAATATGAAACTTGTTACGTATTCATAGCATTCAATTTAAATACAGCAATTCTTGTTATTTTTTCAAGTATTATTTAGATAGTTTTTTAAGTTTTATATAAACAGCTAATCAGATGGTTGAGCAAATACTGTGATTTTGTCTAGGTTGTGTTTTCATAGTTGGAAACACCCCACTGTAAACATATTTTCATTGGGCAGAATATGCAAATACCTAAACAGACAGAGAAAATAATCTTTGTATCAAAGGACATAGGTTTTCACAATCTATACCAAACAATATTGAAATTTTCAGCTGAATGCATAGAATTGTAAAGGGCACAGAATTGCTTGTCACATTGTCATGGCTCACCACCTACTGCACTTCAAAACAGCAGATTATGACAGGACCAAAACTTTTAGCAGGGCCTGTTGCAAGAGAACAAGTGATAAACTAAAGGAGGATTGATTTCTGTTGGAGGTAAAGGTTTTACGATGAGGGTATAAAACACTGGAACAGGTTGACTAGAGGTGGTGGATTCTCCATCCCTTGGTCAGATCCCTCAAGGTCAGGTTGGACTGTGATCAAGCGGAAGGTGCAGGGGGGCTGGACTAGAGGACCTTTAAAGGTCCCTTCCAATCTGAACCGTTCTGTGACCCAGATCATGGGCCCTCTCAGTGGGGCCCTTGTCCAGCGCTCACTGACCAAGGGACGGACCTGCTGCTCTGCTGTGGCAGGGCTGGGGCCCCACGATGTGGCTCATGACAACCCTCCGGGCCCGGCAGCTCTATGGGCCATGCCGTGCTGTGCCGTGCCGTGCTAGGCCAGGCTATGCCATGCTGTGCCAGGCCATGCCATGCCAGGCCGTGCCGAGCCGTGCCGGGCTGGGCCATGCCATGCCATGCCATGCCATGCCATGCCATGCCGTTGTGTGCCGCTACAGGCCGGGCTGTGCTGTGCTGTGCCATGCCAGGCCATGCCAGGCCGTGCCAGGCCGGGCCAAGCTGTGCCGTGCCGGGCCATGCCAGGCCAGGCCGTTCTGTGGCGAGTCGAGCGGGGCTGGGCCATGCCATGCCAGGCCGTGCCGTGCCGTGCCGTGCCAGGCTGTACCGGGCCGGGCCGGGCCGAGCCGTGCCAGGCCATGTCATGCCAGGCGGTGCCACTCCGGGCCGTGCCGGGCCATGCCATGCCAGGCAGTGCCACGCCAGGCCGTGCCGGGCCATGCCATGCCATGCCATGCCATGCCAGGCCGGGCCGGGACGTGCCGAGCGTACGTCTCGCGGGGCGGGGCCGCCGCTGGGTGTCGCTGTTGCCGGGCGGGGCCGGACAAAGCCGCGGCCGCGCGGCCGCCGCCATCTTGCGCGGGGCGGGCGGGGCTCCCTCGGGCGCGGCCCCTCCAAGCACCCATCGCACCCTCCTCGGCTCGGCGGGGCCGCCGGCGCTGCTGCCCCTCCGGAGGTCTCTGTTCGGTCCCCGGCAGGCCCGGTCTGGCAGCCCCCTCTCATATGGGCCGCGCCGTCGCTCCTCGCGGAGGGAGGGCGTGGGCGGCGGCGTTCGCGATGTGCTACAAAGGAACGCAGCCTGCTGCCTGCGCTGGGGGGGAGCTTTGTGAGCAGCTGGGATAACTTGCTGGGAAATTGAATTTGGGGGAAATGGAAAATCAAATCAGGGACAGAAAAGCGATAAGAACGCTGAACGAGGACTTGTACTAGAAATAGCAGATGAAGGCGGAGTCGCGGCTATGGAAATGGACGAGCATTCCAAGCTGCCTGACATGCAGGAGTGGCAGAGGTGGGGATGTGGTGTAAGGCGGAGATACTCAGCAGGTGCATTTAGTTTTTCTCTGTCCCTTAAGCCTGGAATCAGTTTTAAAGGGAAGCCAGAGCTGGGAATAATGACACCCTTCCTTGGTCCCTTTCTATGGAGGTCCCATTGAGGGACATTTTTCATCCTGTAACTTTGACCTTTCCTCGCTTTATTCCTGGATTTGGTCCCTGAAGGTGGGTTTTGGCCATGCTGTTCATGTACACGTTTGATGGCATTGCCTGGCCCCAAGTGGAAGATGTTTGCCATCCCCAGGGCAGCCTCAGGTGACAGGGTAACATTCCCCTGCCAGGGACCCTCCACTGAACAGGGGACAAGGACAGTGCCCTCAGCTGCACGTGGTGGGTTCATCACAGCACCATGTGACACACTTGGCCATCTCTCCAGGAATATGTCAGGATCACAGTGAAAAGAGCCTTTGTGGCCAGGACCGCTGTTCAGGTGGATCCCTGTGGCACTGCCACTTGAAACCACTCCCATGTGCAGGAGTAGTCTGAACACTTAAAAGAAGGTGAAGAAAAATGTAAATTAGGAAATGAGAAACTTCTAATGTGAATGGTTTGTCATGACAACTGTGTGCAAAGGTTAAAGATTCCCAATGCCTTGGCAAGTAAAGGGCCCAGTACTGCTCTGACACAAGCTGTTGATTTTAAAAGGCAGACTCAATGCAAAGCAGCACAGAATCAAGCTTTTTGGCTGTTACAGGAAAATTACTGAATCTGAATGAGGGCATGGAGAAGAATTAGATGATGTCTTTCTCTGCCATTCTGTGATTCTGTGAAAATTACTGAACACCTTACAGCGAATCCACATAGTTCAGCTCAAGCAGCATTTTGAGACAGCTCCCACTTTTGCTATGTGGGATTTTTTTCTCTGGGGATGCTGCCACTGTTAAAGAGCAGGAAAGGGAAAGGTCCTTGGATTTATGCTGTTCCTCCTTCCAAAACTGAGGTGGAGAGGAACAGAATGCAGGCCGTCATTTGTGCCCTGGAAGGTTGTTACACGGCTACAGCTGTCACCAGCCAGACACCGCAGGGCTGCTGAAAAGGAACTAGTGGCAGTTTGTTGCTACAATATAAACAAGAATATACTTCTTTTGTGCCCATCTCCTTTCCCGCTTAGTCCATGAACTTTCCAAAAGAGCTGACTATGGCACTTCACCTGAGTTTACAGGGAGAGGAATCTTGTGTCTCCCTAATAAAATGAGATATCTCAAGAGAAGTGCAAATCGCCTTATGAGGGGACCTTTGGAGCTCTTCTTGTCACAGGGAAGTGCTGTGTAAATTCAGCTTTAAAATTTTACAGTTCAAGTGACAAATCACCCATCAATACTGGTAGCACTGATGCCAGAAACATTGGCAGTCTAAGAGAGTAGAGCAGCAGGGACAGATTGGAAGCCATTTGTGTTTTTCTTCCTCATAGACACATTGAGGTACATACACTCAGTGCAGTCTACCCTGGCAGCAGAGTACTGAGAAGTGTGTAGGCACAATCATTTCTAGAGAGGTTTAAGTCATCTCTCATGGCTTTACCAATGCACTTCTCATCCAAAGTATGGAATTTGCCAATTCCACCTAGAATTTATCTGGAATATCCACAAGTCAAAAATGTCTTTATAAAATGGAGAAAACAACCTGTTAAGCTGGAGTTGGTGGCCACCAGCCTGATAATCTTTGCTAAAAGCTGTTGGCAGCTAGACGGAGTTTCTTTGCTGCTTAACACGAATCAGAAAGTGCAGATAGCTCTGACAGGTCTTGGGAAAGAAATCAAATTAGTACCAGAAGGAATTAATGAATACAAGGTTTTTCTTTCATTTTATGTGTTGGCTAATCTACCACATTGAACAGCTGTACTAATTTCCTTGATTTAGGAATGAGCAATTCTGTGTTTTATGGACATTCTAAACCCTGCTATAGGAAAGGTGTCGGGTCCTGAAACCTGCTGTGTGCAGTTTGTGTCATAGCCTGACATCAATAAAGACATAAAGAACGAAAGAGATCTTGGTACTACTGCAAAAGAGGACATATTGAAGCCACTGCCCACCCCCATAAATGTGTGTTTCTCTACTAGACAGATTAGACTGAAGTTCATCAGGGAGTTGTTCTCTGTCTTACAAGTATTAGTTCCAACCCTTTTTGTGAATTTATGAATCGAATAAATAAAACATGAAGAGCAGCATCATGAATACACTCAAGATGTGTCCATCCTGATAAAAATATCCACTACCTGTGGCAGGGATGCTATCCTATGCTAACACAGCCAGGAGGAAGTACTGATGACAGCAGTCTGCATGGAGGAGAATCTCTGTTAGAATTGCACACTTCTTTTATGTGGGTGACCATCAGATGATCACACTTACCAAGTCCTTTTTGGACTGCTGATCTGAATTTGAGCAGGCAAATGAGATTTCTGTGCCTGTCAACCAGCAGTTGTAGTAATTGTCCTAGCCACAGTTGTTCTAAATAAAATCATAGATGTTGAAGTCTCCCTCTGTTTTGCTGCTGGTAGCAGACCACAGCTTGCTACAGCTGATTTTCTGGTGCTTTCAAGCTGGTTTTGAGGGCCATATAAAAATAAGTTGTTTGTTTAACCCCAAGTAAGCACACAAGAAGGGAGCCTTTTGCACAAATGGTGAAGATCCTCAATACAGTCCCTTTAATGTAGCAGAAAGGAGTCATAAAAGTCCCATTTCTGCAGCTAAAGGATTCCTTTGATGTCGAGAATGTGGAATAAGCTTTGTAGAGATCTTCCAAAGTCCAGTGCACAGTATGTGTGCTGAGAAGCAGGGGTTCTAGATAGAGGTGCTGTGGAGTCCAAGCAGCATCCTGGCCCCTGGAATGACTCAGGAGGGCAGGAGGAGGCTTGAGCAATTTTGACAGTCCTCCACGTGACTTCGGTAGCTCAGGAGACTTAGAAGAGGCTTCAGAATAACTCAGACTCTGGGAACCAGGGAAATTTCTCAAGCCGCTTTACACTTAGCTTTCAAATCCCCTCCCAACAATTTCATATGCATTACCTAGGAACGGCAAAGATCTTGGCATCACCCACGTTCCTGAAGAAATTGCAGTTCATTCATTCAGAAACCATTAGAGGATCAAGTAGACTTCAAACAATCTGATGCTTGCTTGTTTTTCCATTTTACTCAGTTTGTGTTTAGTGCAGCTATTCTGGGATATTTGTAATTATTTTCACTCCTGGTTCTCATCTACTGGCTCTGTGTTTCAAGTGAGTGGGAAGGAATTCTATGTGTTTCTTCAAATAAAAGATTTTTTCTGAAATTTACAGTGTGTCATACCCTTTTTTAAATGGACAGGTAAAATCCAGTGTGTAGGAAGGCAGAAGCCCAACCTCCCTTATCCTTGGAACTGTCTACCCAAGTCTTCATTGAACCAAGACCACATGGGCAAAGGGGAACTGAGGAACTCATGGGAAAGGTTCACAAGTGGCAGGTGACAAGAGGTCTTGAATGCCCTACCAATCCAATCAAATAGGCTGGGCCATTCCCTCTCTCCCTCCTATTACTGAGGGTTCAGATTAATCAGTAACTCTGAGTAGTCCTGGCTATGTGGCATAACCCCAACAAGAAAACAGCACTCAGGCTGAAAGGGACAGACCTCCTTAGAGAACTGAGGCCATATGTAAGAGAGCAGAGAAGTACTAGAATTTTAATATGAATCATTGCCATGTCTAAAATCTGATGAGATGCATGTTTGTGGCTCAGTTCTGACCCTATATCCCCCCTCCCCATTAATTTTTTGAGAGTTTTTCCTTACATAAGCAAACATGTTCAAATTCTAAATTGCCTGCCAGCCAGAACTGGCCCATTTCAGCTTCTACAAAGAGGTAGCTGCTTAAGCATGTGTGTTCCACTCACACAAGGACTCCAGCTTTAGTTATGATGGGCACTTTTTTTCCCCTCTTTCTTCTGCTTCTCCAGCAGTAGAATGTTTCACAGAAATAACTTGTTCTGTATGAATTTTCATGACATCATGTTCCCTGAACTGGTTAGCTCTGGACCATATAAAGGGTATAGAGAGTATGAATTTTCATGACACCATGTACCTTAAACTGGTTAGCTCTGGACCATATAAAGGGTATAGAGAGGCTCCCTGAGATGGGGAGTGTTCATTTTATAAGGAATAATGAGAAATAACCATTTAATTCCATAGAAAAATCTACAAAAAAGGTTAATTTCCATTCCTACTGCACAGTAATGGCCTTATCACAGAATGTATAAAACAGCAAAATAAGTAACACAAAGCATCAAACCCTTTTTTATTATTTTTATCATTGTTTTGTCCCAGTGATACAAAAGACAAGAGTTAAAAATGCCTCCATCAAGCTGTGCTTCCTGGTATACTTAGTGTATATTTAAGTGCTTCCTGGTGTATTTAGTAACAACCAAATGACAGAAAATATAGTTTATAGTTAAGATTCCTTATTAACACTTTGTCTGAGTGCTGAGTACAGAAATACACAAGATTCTGCAATGAATAAATGAATATTTAACAAATCCAAATGAAGACAAATTGAGGAAATCTTGTTATAAAGACAAACAAATACATCTTTATTCTTTGCTGTGTAGACAATAGCTCCACATTTCACATGACAAGGTATGTTTTATGTAATAGGGTGAGTAGGTATTGCTAACTGTGTGGAATACAGTTGAATTGAGAAAATATATTTTTAAATTTCCATAATGGAGGAAGGCAGCATGTCTGAGGTTACTCACATTTTAGATTATTATTACTGAAGACATTTCTTACATCATTAGTTTTTAATATAGATGCTGTTTGCTTCCACTTTACAATTCACCCTGGTTTGTAAGCTGAGGATACAACATATGGCTGCCTGGAATGTAGGTTATGTTAGAACTAAGCAGGTTTTTTACTGAATTTTAAACACATAGATCTAGTAGAATAAGAGTTTCCTGCATTTTTCATTAAATAGCTCATCTGTTCCTGTCTTTTTCCATGTTAAAAAAAAAAAAAAGAAAAAAAAAGAAAGAAAGCAACATAGCAAAGTCAACATACTAATTTTTCTTTCTACACTGACATTTGCCAAAAGAAGATAAATATTATTAGAAGTTTGCAACAAAGGTGTAATTGAATGCATTTCTTCCTCCCTCCTTCACACGCTTGTATGGATTCACACTGCTTTTCCCAGAGGGAAGTGTGGGGCTGCAGAGGTGCTGTTGCATAAAGCTGCTTGTCCGCTAGGTGGTCCGTAAAGACACATCTAACATCGGTTCAGGTTTTAAGTCTTCGTATTTACACACACACAAATCAATGCAAATATCTGTTTTAATATCATAACAGGCATCTATGGTCAAAATTACTGTAATGATTTTTCTTCCTTTTCCTATATTCAATATGTATTCATCAAAGATAAATAATCTGAAGAATATTTCACGTAAAATTCTACTATGTATGTAATCTTCCAGAATTCTTAAAAAGCAAGTGATTCAAGTGGTTTCAGTGGGAATACTCACAGAAGCCAATCGTTTTTATGTGAAGAAAACCTCATTTGCAGTTCACATACTCCATTTATATTCCAGGGATGCCAAACACCTGGAAGTAATGCATTACATTGGCATTGTAATGATGTTGTAGGGAAAAAAAATCAGCATAGCTGTAAACAACAACATCTGACACTGACAGGAAAATATTAGAATTCCAAGCACAGGGTTCATTTTACTTAAAGTCAATTTGAGATTAAATCTGGGAATCTACCATATGCCTAAATCTTCCTATAGAAGGTAGAATGCCATCAGAACTCAGCTGGTGTGGAGCCACTGTGAGGTGTTTGCAGTAAGACTTCTATAGACAACTAGAGCCACTTAGTCTTCTGTTTGTTATTCCCAAACTTGAAAGAAGCATCATCATTACAGATGGCACATGCAACTGAAGAAACCCCCATTCCACTAATGTTGTGATCAGAAGACATTCTAGAAATATCCACTATTTAAAAACCTGAGATATATCAACAGCAATATTTTTTCTTACACTTTGTTCTTTAAGGATGACATAATTAAAAGAAAAAATATAGTCATTTACACCCACTGAACACGCAATGATTATGAGAACCAGGTAAAAATAGTGATATCTGTTTCTCACATAAGCCAAATGGTCTTGGTATTAAAATGTTGTCATTATGCAATAGACACATTATGCAAGAGTTTAGTAACAAAACACAATAAATTAGACTTTTCATTTTTAAAAGTTATAGTCTATGATGAAAAGGAAACTATGTGGATGGAATAGATTTGCAGTCATTATATGGGTAATTTTTATTACGTTACTGTAGCTTTTAGTGCAGTGATGGTAAATTTCTAAATACATTGTACTAATTTCCTTATTAATTTTCAACTTTGTTTTTATTTCAAGTGTGTAGAGTATGATTTCATTAGTCTCCATTGATTCATAGAAAATATGACAGGGACTGTGTCTTTTTATTAAGCAAAGGAAAAAATAAGAATGAAGATAGCAAGTGTGATGAGGTTGGGAAATGAGTTTGCTTCATCTTACAAGCAGTTCTGGTGCAAATTATTACAAGATTGGCAATTCAAAGCTGCGTTGTGTATTGCCTGTAATACAAACCAGGCCTAATGAAAAGAGTTATGTAATCAAAAACTGTAGAAAGACAGCAGAGTCAGTATTCCTCTCTATTTTTATGAGCAGGGCTTCTTGCCTTAAACTAATGAATTTACTTTCGTATTAAAAGGAAGATGTTACCACTATAATAGAGAAATTGATATATTATTCAAAGAGTAAGAGCAGGGGAAGAACAGATATTTCCTTCTTGTTGCTTTTTCTGATATCATGTGAGTTTAGAAGTTCAATCTACAGTTTCCAAAGTGCTTCACAAACTGAAAGAGAGAAATTCCTGCTTGCTCCAGTGACCTTTAGTACTCCAAACCAGCTGTTTGATAGACTGTAGAAATTTAATGCAAGTATTTTGAAGAACAACCATGGTATGGGATCCTATGGGTAAAGTTTACATGGGGAGAACTATTTAAATTGGCTCAAAGTTAAGGCTGAAACCTTCATAGGAATTAGAAAATATACTAATTTTCATAATTTGCAGTCTATGACAAATGACTGTTTAAGAGAAAACACATAAGAACTGGGAAAAATTGGAAAGGTAAATCCAACAAAACCAGGTTCAGTTTTCAATCTTTCTTGGTGTCCTAGTTCAGCAGGCAGGACCAGTTTATCACTGTGTGGGTGTGACCAAACTGTGTATTCTACACCCTCTACTTTTTTCCCATGAACTGTTAACAATGGACCGTTTGCAGCAGCTGCCCAGGGCATACCTGACCCCTCAGGATGTAAGCTGGGTGTGGAAGACACCTGTGAGATAAGAGCTGTGATAACTCCCTTCCAGGAAGTCGTTAGTACCTCCACACCCAGCCTGAGGTGTCATGTCTGCTAATGGGCCATCAATGATTCCAAATACCCTATGATTCACAGAGACAGATCACCCATTGTGTAATTCCCCACCCTGGAGGAGGTACTGGGTGGTCCCACCTGGACCTGAGGGCATATAATTCTTGGGGGTTTGGAGACTTGGGAGACCATTCATCGGATCCAGAGGAGGACCAGAACCTTGACTGGACTGTGACCAGAACTCTTCACCAGACTGCGACCGTCATCTGTACCAACAGTTTTCTCACTTCTTTTTACTTTGGACGCAGGGGAACCATGTGGGGCTCAGCACAGGGGCTAACAAACACCATTATGTTTGTGCCCCAGGGGGCTGGGTCATACTTCTGGGTTTTGTGGGTTAAAACCGATTTCTCTTTGTTTGTATCATTGCATTTATTGTAGTATCTTTTTATTAAATTGTAACTCTGACTTATAATCTCTTTTGTGTTGGGTTCGTTTCTCCTGCTGGTTTACCTTTAAACCAGCACACTTGGCAATACACATTCAAAGCAAAAGTGTCACAATAAGGAAAAGGCACAAGCCACAGGAAAAAGAAATAAAAATGCTTTCCTCTTGTTTCCATGCAACAGTGACAATACTTCCTAGTTTTTCAAATCTCTATGTACAAACAAATACAGCCTTTAATACAACAGTCTTTTCACATTAAGCTTCTGAACAAGGAATTATCCTCCTACTCTAGCTCCCAATTTCCTCTTCCTGTCCCATACACAAAACAGCTGGGTGCGGTTCTCTGATGAGACCAGCTGCCTTGGTCTCCCAAGCTATTTTACCCCTTCCTGCCTGTTGCATGAGCTCTACTCAATTTAAAAAAAAAGAGGAGGGTAGTGAGTAATTTTTGGTTTAGTTTTTCATGTCTGTTTTAATTTTGATGTTTCTACACCCTCAGAAGTCAAATGAACACTATATTTGTTCCATCAGAAAATTTGAAAAGAAAATACAGTAAGGAAGGAGCAGCAATTTAAAGGATGCTTAGAAAAAAGCCCCAGAGCTGAAGCTAGAAGAAGGATCTTTGTAATTTGCTTTGCTTTAGAGTGAGGCAAGACTACTTCAGTTAGATGAAGAAAGAAGGATTTTAAGCCAAACTGCGAAGGTATCAGAGCTATGGGGAGTTTCAGCTATCAAAATTAGACCTGATCTGAATGTGAAGACTAAAGAGCTCAAGGCAAAGAGAATCTTAAATTTATGACACAGAGAGGCTAGTAATCATGTAGTGTAGTTCACTGTGATTGAGGTCAAGAGACTGATGTGAAACTCTTAAAATAGAGAAAAGAGGAAGAATATGTTGAAGTTACGATGAGCTTTAGCTGGTGACTCTGTACCCATTAGGTTTCAGTGATGCTGGTAAAGATTTCTGCTGTGAACATGGGTAGTCAACTAACAAGTCTTTAGTCTTGAAATTAGGCCCAAATAAGTTAAAGAGTAACATAATTTGATCTGGTACAAAGTGGAAGTCCCACAGAAAATGGAGGAAAAAATGAGGGAGTCCTAAAGGATCAGTTGAAGAAATAAGGCAATTGGAATATGATGTCAATGAAATTAGGGGTGTGAAGACATAAATATTTATTTGAACATATGCACTGGAGAGTGTTGAAAATAATTATCCATAGAGGGAATCAAAATGGAATAAGTGGTTGTTAGATTTGTCTACAAAACAATCTCATAAAACTCTAATGACAGCATCTTTACTGAAATGTGAGGAGGAAAGCCACAGTAGAAAGGATCTTGGCTAGAAGGGGTGTGCAAAAAAACCCTGTGTAATGGTATTGACATCACAGAATGAGCTTAGAGATGAAAGAATTCAGTTGTTGTGTTTCTGTGTGGTTGGTTTCTGTGTATGTGTTTCAGGAGGAAGAGTTTGTTCTATATTTCCATTTTAAAAGAGTAAAAAAAGAATGCAGCCAGACCCTGAGGGGGAGGTTCAGGAGGTGGTTGGTCATGGGCTGGCTGGAGGAAAAAAGATGAGAAACTTGTGCACCTGCAGTAGAGACCATATGGAAGAGATGTGGGGGAAATCTCTGGAGGCAAAGGTAAACTGGTGAGAAGTCAGAGTCATGGTCTGCTAAGCTGCTTTTGAGAGATTGCCACAGCTCTGTGCAGTGAAGAGGGAAGGAGAGAAAAACAAATATCTGAATTGACTTCACTAGAAATTGCAGTTCAGAGACTTACTTGTGCTGGGAGAGGTTTTCTGCTGGGGTGAGACCGTAAGAGGGAATAGGCTTCTGGTGGGGAAAGTCATTCTAGTCACAGGCTTTTGCCAGATACATTCTTGAGCACAAGAGCAGGGGTGGAGGAAGCAGATGTTTGAGGGACTTGGCACAGTGGACAAAAATGTTGAGGCACAGAAGATTTAGGAGAGGGGAAAGGAGGGAGCAGCATGCAGTGAGAATCAGCAGCAGTGGGAGGGGGGTTTGAGAACAGACGACGTAGATTTGCCTGCCCTTTGCTGATACTAGGCAGGTCCTGCCCTTGAGAAATGTGATTTAGTAAATAATAAGAAAGCATCCAAATAGAGTGCAACCTAACAGCATCTGCTTGGAAAAATAATTGGAATCAGAAGGGTAATTTTGTAACTGTCAGTGCAACTCATTATATGATCAGCAAAGAGCCATATTAGGGTGTGTGGGAAGAGAAGAAGTCCCGAAAACATTAATTCATTCCTGTGCTTCCCGACAGACTGCCTGTGCCTAAGGTTGCAAATGGGTCAGAGACAGGAACAGGAACCCTGGTAGCTGAGGGTAGAACAGAATGGTAAAGAAAAGAAAAAAAAGTTAAAAATGTAAAAAAAAATAAAAAAAGGCCTGTAAAAGACCATCCAGTTTTCCTAGGGGAAAACAGTCTGTTATTCTTGTACCTAGTGAAGCATCCATCTGAGACAGGGTGCCCTGGATGTGGAAAAAGTTAAATAAAGAGGGTTGCAGCTGCTTTTTTTTTCTTTCTCCTCTAATTTTGTAGGGGTAAACAATAGTCTCCAATGACATCATATACTTTTCTTCACTTTTTTTTTCCTGTTCACAACATGATGGTATTTCTTAGCACAGTGTTTCCCATCAAACATGAATTGCCATTTTATGACCTCTCCTTCATTTTACTATGAGAAACGAGATTTGGAAAGAGTTTTTAGAGGAAAAGCTAGTTCTGTCAAACACATCTGTAAACATTCAGCTCTGCTTCACACAAGAGAATTTTATTTGAGAATGCTGCATCTGGGAGTCAAATGCAGAGATAAGGCAGGATATTCTCAGCACCTACTTATAGAAGAATATATAAAATACTATAAACTCTGCCACGTGTGGCAATAGTCACATGACCCAAACACTGAACTATTCATATGAGCCCAAGCAAACAGCAGAAGCAAAATAAACAGCTTAAACCCCAACATAACTGAACATGAAAGTACAATCAGGAAACATGACAATGAGTCCTGCGTCATTTCATGTTTCATGCAACACAAATGTGACACCTTATCCCTTAGGTTGCTAGATATTAATCATACATACTGGCACACTTGAAAGGATAATGCTATCAAAGGAGAGGAGCCTTTTGTATATTTGCTTTGTATTCTTTAAGAACTGCAGACCAAAGTCATGAATGGCATCTTAAACCATTTTTCACATGAGGAGCCCATGTGTCACACAAGATTTCTTGTTCCATACCATTCTGTCCTTTCATGTTACACTGCTTGTTTTTCAGTACCAGCATATCCTTTATTATGTGGATTTTAAAAAACAAAAAAATAATATTACTTTTGGGTGAAAGAATGGCTTTGCTTAGCTCCACTGCTTTAGCATTTTGTATTACAGAAGCAGCTCTAATGGCAGTGTATGCATTGTAAGTTCCTTGTCCTTTCCTTCTGACTTTGCCCTCTCAGTTTCGCTAGACCTGTGACGATTCCTGACAAGTCATAGGGAAGCTGCGAAAAAAATCCTGGGTTTGGTCCTTCAGAACACTTGAAAGGAATTCAACCACATGTCAAAATCAGATAGAACAGAACAATACCTGTTCTATTGACCTGTTCTGGTGGCTGGGATTTGTAAAGAGCAAAGATAGGGCAAATCCAAAATATTTCACTATGATTCTAGTTTTCAAATGCTTAAGCTGTGACAAAACATGGTTTTGGAAATTCCTTTTCCCTTCTCACCCTGCTCTCCAGTGTCTGTACTCTTCTTCGTTGGTCCCCACCCTCCTTTTTAAGACAACCAATTTGAAGGCTGGGAACTTACCAATGCCTACAGGATGATGTCTCTGCTATCAGCATTTTGGATAAAGCATGATGTGGTCCATAATCTGTGTCTCACGTCTCCCTGTTGAGATCAGTCATGCAATGCCATGGCAAAGTATCATGGAATGGTTGCTGGAGGACGTGGTCCATAGCCTTGCCTGACCCCAGGATTGCAGATATGGAGTATTGCTGCAGTCTGAGTCTTGCTTTAGCCAGGTGAGTTTAAGCACAGGCTTCTCCAATCAGTTTGTATGCTATGCAAGTTCAGATGACAGAACAGGTTCAGACTTTAAATACAGCCGAGACTGGGGGGCCTCTGGGTCCTCCCTATTTACATATTTTTCCCATAGTGTGGCTTCTTCAGTGGGGAATTCCCCCAAAAGAGATATATGGCCTGACATTTAGCAGAGTGGCAGCAAGCCTGTGGAGTCTGCTAAAACATTTGTGGGAGTCTGGAAGCACTTTAGAGGCTGATAGATAAGAAGTTAGAAACCTCTGAAGTTTTGAGGAGGAAAACAAGATTTATGGTGACTATGAAGAGCAGGAAATCAAAACTATTAAGAAATCAGCTTCAGGTCATCATAAAGTTTTGATCCCTAGTTTCACATTAAGAAACAGAATACTGCTAGAAAATCCTGCCTGTGGTAATAAATAAAATTAAAAATTAGCTACTATATACTGCTTTTCATCTTTAGATTGCGGTGATAAGAAGAACACAGTGAAAGTCTAATTTATTGCAGCTAAATAGTTGACTGTTAAACATTTCTTTTGGTAGGACTGTAAATTCTACCTGTTGACATGAGCTCAGTCTTAGCTGCTTTCTGGACTGGATTGCTTTATCATTTAGAATTAACTCCATGCAGACATTTTGAAGAGTTATTGTTTCTTGCAAGTGTATTATGAAAAGGAGAAATCCCAAAGGAGAGAAAGAAATAAATTGGCAAAAGACTTTGTCACTAATTATAGCTATGGCTACATTTATTGTTATATAGATCAATTAGGATCATATTTTGTTAATCTTAATTGAGGAAAACTGCTGTCTTTTTCCTACAAAAATTGATCCTAGAATATGTAAATTTTTTAGTCACATCATTTGTCTACCACTATGGGAAACAATTTTTTTAGTATACTCTGAAAATGTAAGATCATGTTGCAAGGTGTACCTACTATACATCTTTTTAATATCAGTAATAAAATTCTGAAGTGCTTGTTGAAACCAAATGCTAGTGAGAATCTTTGTATTTCTTAAAGGCTTTGGAGTTTGCCATATATTTACCCACGGATTTTGACCTTAACTCTAAAGAATTATTGATCCTTTGTTGTCTCAACTGACACCATTCAACTGAGCTTGGGGTTCATGCAATGAAGAGCAAATTCGAAAATTAAGTTCTTTACAGTTCTCCAAAATTGGTTGTCCAACTCATTGGTCTGAGTTGCAACATATGCTTATAAATAAATTATCTATTTTAATACCTAATGCATATGTCCAAGTTACTACAAAGAATTACTGCAATCATGAAGACCCGTAAGACTCGGACGATGTCTTTATTATGAAATGCAAAGGATATCCTTCGATGTGGGTTGGTTTGTTTGAATAATAGGGATGTATGTTCCTAAACATGGCTAGAAGCTATACTTGGAAGCAGGTCTGAATGTGCATGCTTAGACATGTCTGATGGCTCAGTGGATCATAGAAAATAGACTGGTGATCCTTAACTGTTGAATCTTTTTAGAGAATGGGGGAGTGGGTGGGAGGGGGGGAAGGAGGGCAGAGGGAAGCATGGTTCAAATCTTTGATTTATTTAAGTCATTGGTATTTTTTGTGGGATTTCTTTTTCATATCTGATAAGATTCATATGAAAAAGTATATGTCCTTTTTTATTTACATGTGTCATGGATACTAACTGTTGACAAGTCTTATTTATTGTGGCTGTGAACCAAAGCCAAACATATGGGTTTAGAAAGTTTGGATACAAATGTAAACTTTGAAGCCCCGAGTCATCATTAGTGGGATAAAGGTGTGCTAATGTGCTTAGTACAAGGAAGATTTCTTAAAAGATTAAATAAAGCAATTACCCCTGGCATTCAGTGTGGTCATTCTGGCAATCAAAATGATTGGGCTGATAAAATGGAAAAAGCCCATGTTTGTTGCTGTCCTTAAGGAAGAAGAAGCAGAAGGGGATGAGGGTGGCAGGGATGTCATAGGGGAAAAGAAGTTTTATTGCTGGCACAAAAGGAGGAGGACTGCAGGAGGAGGTGCTGATTTGGTAATCTTTTTCGGGGAGGGGAGGAAGGGAAGCTTCTAAAAATAGCAAAATATGGTCGTCCAGTACTGGCTTTCGTTACTGTCACCCCTTTGAGTTCTGCTTTCAAGATTTATTATATCACTCTTAAATCTCTTGGAGTCATTACAATCTTGCCTTTCATCTAGTCTGTATATAAATAATTGATCATCATAAGGATTGAAAACTGTGGAAATGAAGACAGCTTAACACAGATATTCTTTATGACATCAATTACTGGGGGAATCATTTGATGAGAACAGAGAGTATTTCAAATGGTACAATAATGCTAGCTCCTAAAATTACTTTGTATTTGAAATGAAATGTGTACACTGATTGGTTCTGTTGCCAGTTTATGGAGGAAGTATATTATGGTTCAATGAAAAAGATGGTTAATTATCTGCACACTGGGCTTGCTTCACCCCTCCCCTACTTCTCTTTTACACTAGTGTAATTGTGTTGAAGTCAGCTGTGTACAAATGGTGTAATGCAGTGGTGAATCAGGCCTATATTTTGTAAGTAATTTATTGCAAGCATTTGCAGTACTGAGAGAGGAAACATTCAGGCGTGTTCACTGCTGAGATTGAAACTCCCTGAGCGTGTGTTCTGTTGGCAGCAGTCACGTGTGCTGGTCCAGGGCTGTCGTAGGGTTAAACACAGAGTACTGCGACAGTGGCTTGGCACAGTTATTGTATTAAAACCTGGTGGGATGCTAAAATACTGTAAACAGCATCATTAAGCGTGTTGAAAGGAAGTCGAAGTTCAAGTGATTTTTTCCCCCCCTAAGATACTTAATGTAGTGTTGACTGGTGAATTTATATATTTGGCTTGACTGGAGAGGACACGTCCTCTTGTTAGCTGTCACGCTGACATTTTGTGTTGTTCCGCTGTTCATCTGTGTGCAGGTGATAGGTGGTTTAGACCAAATATTCAAACTGAAAGGAAGTGCAGCAGTACTCATGCTGTTCTAGGAAGTGCATAATGCTGTCTAGAGGACTTGACTCCTCTTGTGCCTCTGGCTGCTAGGAGCATGACAACTGTGTGAAGAGCAATAAAGCCATCTCATTTGATCTGTCTGTGGAAAGAATGTCATGCCAAAAAAGCCCCCACTGTACTTTAATCTGTGTGAGCAAGTGATAACAATTTTGTTGTTAAAATTTCTGGGGGAAAAAATAACCTTAAATGTTGCACTTTATGTGAGCCACTTCTAGAACTAGGCAATATCAAATAGAAATAGTTCATTATTTTATGGTGGACAGTTCCAGGAAATTATAGGAATTGAGCTGTGAAAGTTGTGAAAGCAGAGTTAAGTGCTGAGCTTGAATTCCTATGCATTTGCAGTCACTGGAGAAGGTGCCAATTCACATGAGTGAGATAGGCAGTATTACCTCTGGGTGTGTTTCATGTGTTTTTCAGGAGCAAGAGCTCTAGTTTGAATTAAAATGTGTCTGTTCCATCACTCTCTAATCTTTTGCGACAGAGTTGATGTGGTTATATGTTGTAACTGCAAAGTTTGGGGAACTGGGATGTGAGAGATTGCAAAAACGCTTCTGTTCCTGGTGATAGGTAAACATTAGCATTTGTCTTGCCCAGGATTCATTTCAGCAAAATACTGAAGTGTGCTATGAAATCGTAAAGTCTTCAAACTGAAATATTTCAGTACCAATTTTCCACTGATCCTGTGTGAATAATTCACATATAGATTGTGATGGCTGCTCTTTCTGTCCTTTGACTCTTGACCCTGTTATCACAGTATGTCTTAATAGTTCATTTTCTTAGTGTTACTTGTTAATTTTAGGGGAGACCCTTGCACTGTCCATGTTCTAGTATCAGTAGATACAAAATTTTCTGTTTGCAAGCAGAACTGTGCAGGTATATGCAAACAGCACTTGGATGCCTTAGGGATATGTAAGGTTCCTGCAGATGATAAGATCATAATCCTTGCTGACTTCAACGCCAGAGCAGGTAAGAACTCTGAAGCCTGGAAAGGAATACTGGGCAACCATGGCATTGGAAACTGCAATGACAACGGATGCCTCCTGCTAGAGTTTTGTGCAGAACAGCAGATCACCATCACCGGCAATATCTTTCAACAAAAAGACAGCCTGAAGACAACCTGGATGCATCCTTGATCCAAGCACTGGCACCTCATTGACTATGTCTTACTGCAACAGAGAAATGTTTGTGAGTGATGCCGAGTGCAGAATATCAAACAAACCATCGCCTTGTGCGTTGCAAATTTCAAATTTAACCTCCACTTTAGGCCCAAACCTAAGAGAGGCAGCATTCTAAGGAGGAGGCTCCAAGTTAACAATCTTCAAACAGCTACAATGAGAGACAGCTTTCAGGTAAACCTTCAAACTAGACTTAAAGATAATCCCATAGATCCCTCCACCACAGACATCGNAAGCCTATTCAACCTAAGGCGACTGAAGGCCCACACCAAGACCCTAAATCACCTTGTCCATGAACTGCTTTTTGCTGACAATGCCACCCTCATTGCTCACACAGAAGCAGTTCTGCAGCTCTTAACATCCTGCTTTGCAGAGGCTGTTGAGCTTTTTGGGCTGGAAGTCAGCTTGAAGAAGACAGAAGTTCTCTACCAACCTGCACCTCAGGAAGACTTCTATCATCCCCACATCACCACAGGTGAATCAGAGCTTAAGTCAGTCCAGCAGTTCACCTGTCTGGGAAGTATCATTTCCTCAGACGGTAAGATTGACAAAGAGATAGACAACAGGTCAGCAAAGGCATACAGAGCCTTCGGAAAACTCCATAAAAGAGTCTGGTCCAATAAACACCTGAAGAAAAATACAAAGATCAGGGTCTACAGAGCCATTGTACTGTCTACTCTTTTATATGGGTCTGAATCATGGGTCATCTACCGCCACTGCCTGCGGCTCCTTAAGCACTTCCATCAGCGCTGCCTCCGTTCAATCCTAAACATCCACTGGTCTGATTACGTGACTAATGTGTCAGTTCTTGAACAGGCAGGGGTCACCAGTATCGAGGCCATGCTGATGAGAATGCAGCTGAGCTGGGCAGGGCACGTCTCCAGGATGAAGAATCACCACCTCCCAAAGATTCTACTCTATGAACTCGCCACTTGCTGCCGCAAGAGAGGAGCCCCGAAGACGAGGTACAAGGACTCCCTGGAGCAACACCTCAGCCTTGGCCATAGTGACTGCCATCAATGGTCCACTCTGGCCTCCAATCGGGATTCATGGAGACACACCATTCACGACACTGCTGCTTCCTCTGAGAACGCACGCAGTCAGTATCGAGGTGAAAAGACAACGCAGAAAGAAGCGTTCTCACCAATATCTCCAAAGGAGACTTTCCACGGTGCCTTTTGTGACCAGACTTGCCTATCCCGCATTGGCCTTTATAGCCGCCAGCACGCTTGCAGCAAGTGTGGGTAGTGCCCTTCCTAAACCTTCATTCACGAAGCCTAGCCATGATAAATATTTTTTGCTATTGTCTTAAACAAATTATTTGTCTTCTCTCCCTTCGAGAAGTGAGCTGGCACCAGACACAGAATTTCATCAAACCTCTGCCTCCAGACAGAGTTTTGAAAGGCCACGAAAGCTCATTCCCTCTCCCAGTTTAAAGTGATGTTTGTGTGGCCAGAGAAGAATGCACTGACATCACTGAGAGATAGGTGCAATGACCCACCACTAAATGTGAGTAAGCTCTGCTCAGAAAAATCCAATGCTTGCTATGCATTTCGTTCCTTTATGAAATATTTATTCTTGGTCAGTTTCTGGAACTCTGCTCCCTCTACTTCTTTCTTTCATATCTTAATGGTGGTCACCTCTAACAACAGCTGGAAGAACACGTGTATTGCATATTGACCCTGTCAATTATGCTTGTCTAAAATCTCATCTCTTATTGAATATCATTAGGATGTTTTTGCAGAAGCTTTTGTGACCTTGTTACAGATAATGTCATTGTAGGTGGCAGCAGGGAACCCACAATGTGGTACTAACTGTGAAACATCCATCGAGCCAGGCATAGCAAATGAGCAGATGTGTATTGTCAGGACAGTAAGTTAAAAGGAGGGCTGGACTGCTAGGGGATCAAGAAGACAGAAGATAACAAAACTTCTAAGGACAAAGAGAAGTTCAGAGACAGACTGGGCAGCAGAATAGGTTGCTTGAATTGTCTGGAAAGAAAATAGTGCTACCATTGTCCGGTAGCAACCATTTTGAATAGCACTGTCTTGTGCAGTTTTCAGACCAGGCTTGCACAAATCACAGTCTGAATAAATTGTCAGATTTTTGCATTTAGGTAGTTATTAATTGTAATTTTACATAAGGTAATTGCATATGATTAATGGTAGGGTCTCATTTTTAAGAGTTTGATTGTATTAAGTTAATGGGAACCCAGCGTAATACAATATCTGTTGATTTAGACAGTAGATTATTTTCTGTTTTTCTTCATTTGAGAGACACAGGTATGAAGAACAGATGTGCAGATGTTTGCCTGGTGTCTAGTGTGCCTAGAGGGAGAAGTGTAGGTCAGGGATGACTTTTAAAATAGATTTCTTTTTAAGGTGTGTGCTACAGTACAGTATTATCTTTCTGAAAATTCCAGATGACCTTTCTAAATTGCTGCTGAGAAAACAAGCCCTTCCATCAGCATAATATCAAAAGGAAGCTGTGCCTAAGGAATAAATGTAAGATCTATTCCCACTGCTGAAAGATGTCATTTTTGTTTGCTATTTTGGAAAATGTTCAAGGTTGCTTTTCCTTTGCAAATAATAGCAGTAACCTCTGGGAAGACAAGTATAACACTTTCAAAGTTGTGTCCTTACAGTTACTCACTTCTGCAACTAAAGTTAAAGGTGAGGAAGCTACATTTGATTGTTAATAGTGGTGGACATTCTTATTCTAAAGACATACACAAGGAGAAATTTGAAGGTATGAAGAATAGTTTATCTATATAAATTCAGGGACAAGTTATAGCTGGTTACATGAAGTAGTGAACTTTTTCAGCCATTCACTTACGCAGCTAAATCTAACCCTAATAATGAAGCATTTTAATTTCCTTTAGTCATTTCAAACCCTGTATTTGTATGCACTTTATAAAACATAGCATTATTTTATCAATTGCTGTGGTATATTTGAGCCCAAATCAGATTGTGACAGTGCTTAGGTGTCCTCTACATTAGGTTCTGTGCAGATGAAACAAAACAAGAAATTACACTCATAGACAGCACTGCATTCTAGTGCAATGCAGTTACAGATTGTACAGTGCTCTGCTGTCTGGGACCACATGCAGACCTGAGTAAAGCTAGCTGTAGGTCTTTCATTCATTGAAAATTTGTCCCATCTTAAAATAATTGTTAGGCCACACTTCCAAAGTGGGTTTTGTGTCATCAGCTTCATCTGCCTGCAGTTTGTTGTCCTGGAACATGTTCTGAAATTGAGGGATGAACTAGAAGCACCCTGGCAGTGCCTTGATCTCTCCATTTATGCTAAAGGAAGGATGGATAGCCAGCTCAGATGGGACTCTTCTAACTGTTAGCTGGAATTAGGTGAACCTCACCCTGCATGGGTAAAATGGAACCAGACTCCAGTTATTTCATGCTCACCTCAAGGTATATTTGTTGTTTTGTGGGGGTTTTGTTTTGTTTTCTGTTGTTGTTGGGGTGGTTTTGTATTACCCATCTTGTTTCAGACGCTTCCTGCCTCCAAGGACTGATTGCTTTCCTTTCCTCACTCAATAGTGATTATGCTGGATTACTGTGCAACTTCCAACCTCCTGGAACCCAGGGTTTTCAGACAGGAAGGTATCTTTTAGCAATGAACTGTACTGGTCAATATTTTCCTCAACAGAAATTCCCTTACTTCTCCTTTTCTCTGCAGGAGAATGGCTTGAAGCTACAAATTTCCATGTGATGTGACCATATTGGCTATGTAGTTTCTTTGCTACGGCCTCTATATTATATTTTTGTCTCCCTCATCTGTATTAAAAAAGTGGGGGACAATCCCCTTATACTAAGGTATAGCCCACTTAAGAGATGCTTTAGGCTAAAAGTATTAATGTTTTTAAGGCTCTTAGAAAGCCTGAAGAGGTATAAACCTTGACACTGTTGTAACATTCATTGAGAGCCTCTGAAGTTGAACAATGCAATTCTGTCAACAGTTTTTGTATTTAGAAAATTGTTTCCCATCACTAAATTCCTATATGAAGCTAGTTCTTAAATGAAGAAAATATTTAGAAAATTGAAGTTTAGAAATTTGATTGAACTGCCAGACCCACTGGGCTACTAAGAACTTTCTCTTCAGGCAGCTCTTACAGCCCAGATTGTCTAGATATCCACATAAAAGTGTAACTAATACTCCTATAAAGAGAAATGCTGGAGTACCCTCCACAGCAGAACATTTGGAATAGCACTGCTTGCTTCAGTTCCTTTCCTATTAAAATCATTGGAAAAATCTGTTCTTGACTTTAGAGGAGAAAGGTTAAACTAGCACAGAATGCTTTCAAAATTCCAAACTGGTAATTTTATCTTCAGATTTAACCATAGTGGCCCTTGCAATTTTTTTCAAAACTGCACTCAAAATAAACGATGTGTTAGTCCCTAATAGATGGTCCTTAGTAAAAGCATGTATTATGCTTCCTTTGAAAAATCTTTCATTCTTATGGCAGGTTTCTGATTCAACTGTCTCCCAGCATGCTGTTCCAACTTTTTCTTCCTTCTAGGAGTTTGTATAAACCCTGCAACTTTGCTGTGTTTCTGTACAGCAACACACATGCATCTGTGCATAACAACATGAAGAGGATAACCTCAGACTTATTAGCATGGTTGTCTTCAGAATTAAAAATACTTTCTGTAAGTTTGTTTCTTAGAATTGGCTTCCTGATTTCATGCTTATTAAATCATGTAGTGTTTATGAAAAAGACTCCCAGTCTGTCAGTCAGAACTCTAAAGTCTTTTGCAGACCATAAATTCACATTCCAGTAGTTATAAATAGAAAACTCTATTGCAGTGGTTGTAAAACTCTCTCTCTGATGATTGTATATTGTACTGCACCAACAAATCAGAAAAAAAGATGGTTGGGGTACTGTTGTCAACATCTTTTTGCTCAGAATTTCCACTGAGCCAGTAAGTGAGCTTGTGCTGATGATTTGTAGTATCTGTTATCACCTTTCATCAGACTCTGAGGGGAAAGAAAATACAGGATGTTCCAGATGGGAGTCTCGTGCATGTGCACTGAGGAATCTGTTTGTTTCCTCTGATTGTTAGTGAGGGACAGTGGGGGTGCTGCTGCTAGTGGCCTTTTTTTTTTTTTTTTTTTTTTTTACTAATGACCATATTGAAGTGACTTCTGTTAATGTGCTATAACTTACAATTCTTCTGGGATACAATTATTTATCTTTTGGGTAATTTTGACTGCTGCTGAACACTTTTGTGACACTAGATTGGAAGCTACAGAAATTCTCTGCAAAAGAGTACATTTCAACTGTGATTCAATTTTCCCCACCTTTTCCTTTATGTTTTTACTTATTATGCTTAGAAGCAGTCTCACTAGATTAGTAACTCCTGCAATGCCTTGGTTAATCAATGCTAATACAATTTTCTGAACATGTTTCCCAATTAAGTTTCTGGCCTCTTTATTTAAAAGAGAAGTGTTTGATGTTGAAAATTAAATCTGTATCACACCAAGGGGTTTTTTCCCTCTATACCTGTTGCTATGGAATGGTATGGATCACTTTTGTATTTGGATATTCATTCATGAATCATTTATACTTCTCTCATGTATCAGCCACAGAACCACTGTACCTGAGTGGTAGAAGCAATGACAATGTATTGGAAAGGATAAAGATGACACAGCCTGTTATGGGATGGACTGCTTGGCTGAGAAATTAAAAAGGCAACACAACACAGGCTGAGATGGAGAAGTTGGGCAAAAGTTCATAAAAAAGAAATGCTTGACTGCATGAAACCAATGGTCAGACTAGCCTGCTTCTGTTTCCATCCGAAGCAGTAGGGGAGACTGTTTAGAGATAGTATGCAAACTTGGCCACTTCCATGGTCTGTTCTCAAATTCTGTCAGCATCACAGCTGGTCTGTTACATATATTAGGGGCCATATACCTGCATAGTCTTTTTAGTGTTCATGGACATGTTTCCCATTAACTTACTCATTCTCACTTGAAAAACTTTTGACACTGTCTGATGACACTGACAGCCTCCTGTGACTGCAACTTCCAGAGGTTCGCTACTCACTGTGAATGTACTTTCATTTTAATTAAATCTATTCATTTCATAGTGTCCTCTGCTACTTTTTTTAGTACTGCAGGATTTTATTTTGTTTCATCGTGCATGCATTCAGCTATCCCCTTTTTTCTGATACTGTAAACTGCAGTCATACCTCCCTTTTAGCATCCGTACCTCCTTTTTAGCTTTCTCCTTTCAACAGAAGGGTCCTGGACTATGTGGTGTAAGAGGTACTACATAGATGAGATAGCTTCTTTGTCCCCTGCATGATTTTAATTGGTCTTCTCTAAATCTTGTGTAACTTCATTACAAAATTAAAAGAAAGCTCTTACCTATGTGTTACAACAAATATGTCAAGAATGAGAATCTCCTGAACAGTTTCAGCAGAAAAGATGGAAACAAATAGTTCACTGAGAGTATGCGGTGGCATTACCCTTTTTATGCCTTTGTGATCAACTGGTCCCACTAATCGCAAGATAGCGTCCTGCTTTTGATATGTTCAAAGAAGGTTTTGCTGTCATTTTGAGCATCCTTGGCAAGTCACTCTTCAAATTCTTTCTTTAGCCCTCCTTATTTCATGTTTACATTTGAGCTGCATTATTTTATGGGATTTTTCTGCCCTCACTTCAGAAAGCTTTCTGGCAGTTTCGTTGGGGTTTTGGGTTTTCTAAATGCTGGTCTTCTGCCTTTGAAAGATTACTTTGCTTTCATATTGAGCCATCCGTGCAGAGGGAGCTTGGACTGCTTTTTGCTTCTTGATCTGTGTCACACACATTATCCAAACTTCTAGTACAGTGTATTTTGTTCTACAGGTTTTATGTAGACTTCTTTGCTTTTGAACTAACCCTTTCAGAGTTTTTAGGAACGGAGAGCGGGTATTGGATTGTACTTCTTTATAATTGCTAATTTTTAACAGACTTTTTTCTTTGAATTGCCTAGTCACAAACTAGATTTATTTAGCCTTTTCTCTTTTTTTTTTTATTTTTAACCTGTAATATATGATGATCACTAATTTAGAACACCTCTTCCTGTAATAATCTATTGTCCTGTGCACCAGCTGAGACAAATTCCAATATGGATTTCAAGTAGCAACTGTTTGTGTGTTCAAAAAATTAGATTTTTATATCTTAATGCAGCTTTAACTCAGTCAGTTGAGGTTAATTGTAGTCTCTTTGAATTTGTACCTGACCTAAAATTTCAGCTTCTATTATTTCATGAAGTTTTTCCTGAGTCAGTGATTCTGGCATTGCCCTAATCAGAGGTTGGTGGTACAGCTATGCCATTATTACTATTAATGTCCATTCTTTTCACTCACAAGTCTTGTGCTTCTTTTTCCCTATAACATTTCTATGCTGTGCCACTGTATAATAACCTTCCCATACAGTGGCTCTCCCTGATGTGTGTCCTCTTTCATCATTCCCATCAAGCAGACAATACCACATCTTATCCTCCTTTCCTCACATGCCAAGAAACCTGATATATCAGGGTTGTATGTTTGATGCCAAGCATTTTAGCTCCCTCTCCAACTTTCCAACCTCTAGTATTAATGTAGAAGAACTTGCATTGTTCTTACACCATTGCTTATTATTGCCTCTTCAATTCAGTTGGCATGGTAGGAAGCCTAATTTATCCTTCCTTACTCGCTGACAGTGTGCTGCTTACTTTCCTCCTGACTCTTTGATAAATGTGTTGCACTCTAGTTACGATCACCTCATAGGTTGCCTCAGTCTGAATTGAGTGTTTCTGCCCATGTTGGCTTGTCCCCTGCATCTAAGTTTGATGCTTCCTAATAGTTGTTTTAGTTTTTCATAGAGATGTGCTGGGGTTTATGATGAATAAGCAGCTCATCCCTCCTGCACAAGTTTCTCCTGTTCTAAGCAGTTCCCTGGTTCTCAGTGTAGCTAACTTCTTGTTGTCTACATTGTCATGTCTTTCATGTCCTGGCACTCTGGATTTTCTGTCTTTTGGGCCTCGTGCATGACTTTTCAGAGGATGTTACTATTTGAGTCCTGCCCATCTCCTTTTCAGCAGTTCTGAAACCTTCACAACCGTTTTAAATCATGGAACCAAAACAGAAAATGATTACAGCCTTTTCCCCTACAACCTGGGTCTTTGATGAAAATTCTTGTCTTTTCATCTGACAGACATTAGCATGAGGTCTTCTTGGGCATCAGAAATAGATATCTGTGCATGAAAGAATAGTCATCTACTTCTAGCTAATTCTTCCTGGTTTTGGCAATTGTCTTCTAGTGAAGAAGCAGCCTGAGAGGATACACTGAGAAAGACTTACACTGTGGGTTAAGGTGACAACATGGAATACTTGTATCCATTTAATTACTAAAATTAATTTCATTAGCTTCTCAGTGCGGTAATACTGCAACACCACCGAGTAATACTATTAGTTTGTTTGCTCATACAAGAGAGACTCATGCACGGATTGCCAGGCATTAGCCTTGGACAATGCCTTCCAAATAACCCAGACTCTGGGCTGACAGTGTTGCAATGTCAGGGGACATTAATTTAGTTGTCTGCCAGCCTGTTCTGGCTGGTGCAGCAGAAGCAACAGCAGGCTTGAAGGAAAGACCTATTCAAGGAATCTCTGCAGAAAATAAGAGGTTCACCACTGTCAAAGGATAGTGGGGAGGAAAGTGTCCTTTTTTAAAAAAACATTTCAAAGAACAAGAAAAAAGGGGAATTGACTTGGTTTTCAGTGAGAAAATGAGAATTTTTCTTAAAATTTTGGACATTTTCAAGAGGAAAATTCTATATTTTCATTCCAAGTGACATTGTATTTTCATTGCTAACATAGAAAATTTTTTTTATTTACTTTGAAAACTTCTGCCATTATCCATTCTGGAAGCATAAAACACAAAATCTCTGAAGATATTTTAAAGCAATGCAAATATTTTCAGATTTTCATTAGAGGGTCTCTGAAGACAAAAGGGCTTTCAGAACATAAAAAGCTTTGGTGCTCAGTAAACTAAACTGAGTTTTGCTTGACAACTGACAGATATTCCCTGTGGGTCATTTATGCTCCTGTCTGCAGAGTTGATTGAGTAAGTATGCAGCAAGAAGGAACATTCTTGTACCCTGTGTCTGGCATTTTCTGGTTGATATTTTTAACTTAAGGGAGATACAGTTTGATAATGCAGCTTGCACAGCTTGGCAGTATTTATCAAATACGGAAATGACTTTGATAAATACACCTTGCTGCATCTTCAGTTTTTAGTAGCAGTCATGTTAAATTTTAAGTTGGAAGAATTCAAGTGCAGACTTGGGAAGGTGTGAAATCACCACGGGGGCTCTGGATAAGCAGTCAGTTCCTGAGATGGAGCTAAAACACTTTAACCATGAAATCTACCTGAAAAATCTATGAAGATCTTTAGGGTAATATGGCAGGAGATTAAAATTCAGAAGCTTTTCTGCTTTGAAAAGGGAAATGCTTTTTAAGCCCAAGCAGGTATAGTTGCCATGAGTACAAGGTCTATGACAAGCTGTGTGAGGGATTTGCCTGACCAAGGGCCAGCAGGCTGGTGGACAGCTGGCTGTGTGGAGGGGCAGAGAAGTGGTCTCCAAGTTCTAGGGATACATCAAATGGGACCTTTAATTTCTCTCCGTTGTGGACTGTTAGATTGTGCTTTGAGTGTGACATCATGGAGACCCTTTTGTGACAGAGAAATCTCAGTTGTCTCTTGCTTTCTGTAACCAAATGAAACTCAGTGCAGACATTTTTGTATCACTGTTGAAACACCTAAGGCCCTTTTCGAGATGACATATCCTCATTTTGGCCCCAGTTATTAACTGATACATTCATGATGTTATTAGATCCATGAATATGGTGCTTACATTTTTTAAATGTAAAAATTCAGAGTTCCCAATTATGTGTGCGTGGTTTTTTAATAAAAAAATTCACAAAGCTGGAGTTTTATTTGCTACAGGGATGTTTTGGGATCATGTTTGGGTGAAGAAGTGTATGATGATGCCAGAAACTGAAGGGAAAATGTTGTATCTCAAGCTGTAAGGAATTTAGGTTTTGAACGGCTCTCTAGTAACACATTACATATTTCCTGTGTGGGTTGATGTTCGTGCTAAAACCTTTCACTTTTTGTGAATATTTTCATGGATTTACAGCAATTACTCAACTATTTACAAGGGACAAAATGTGACCCCCATTAATCATAACTAATCAAATTCAGCATGTTCAGTCATAAAGTTTTCAGTCACTGTTTTCACTACTTTCATCTTTATCCATATTTTCCAAGCTAGTCATGATTCATAAATTAATATTTACGACTACCATGTGCTGTATCTGAGAGCTTTTTTTTTTCTTTTTAATATAGTCATTTAGTTTAACTATTATGCCGCCTGGAGAGATGAGCCACTCTAAGTTAGAATTGCCACCTTTCCATGACATTAATGTTCACACAAATTGCAGGACTGACAGCTTCTGCAGATTATAGTCTGTAGAGAGGGAAGAAAAGTGGACCAGAAGGAGCATGCACTGTCTTGTTGGTGTAGCTCAGCTCTGCTTTGCAGGGGTGAGGGAAAGGCATAGACTTCAGGTTACTCACTCATAGTCACCTTGAACTGCTTCCAAGTAGCAGGTAGTGTGGTGCAGTTTTTAACTTTTTGAAGTTATTTGGTGAAGAACAACTGGGTACTCGCTCCTAATGCTTTTCTCTGTAGCAGCTGTTAAGATACAGTAGGAACTTTGGTTGCAACTAGTGAATTTGTCACTGCAGGCTGATGGCTGGCTCCACTGACCGTTTGAGATCTGCATGGCACTAAACAAAAGACATGCTGTGCTCTGGTGTGTACTTGAAGAAAGGCCGTTAAGGGCTGAAATGTCAACAGTGACCCCATGCACCTGTAATAAATGTAAGCTTTGTAATTAGTAGCAAGCTGTCTCAGAGGGCTACAGATAAGTTCCTAAGATTAGTTTTCACTATGGTGAGCCCAAAATTCTTGTATGACATAAGGTAACCAGTTAATGTTGTCAGGAGAGACTATCAAGTTGCAGTATGTGTGGCTTAATGAGAGAGCTGAGCTTTAAGGTTCTTGTGACAGCAACTATCTCTCCATATGTTTTTCTGAAGCTTCCCACACCCTGCAAGGGCAAACAGAATACCTTCACTGAGTATGTGTCTCTTTGTTCTCCTGCTTCATTATTCATCAAACTTAAGTAGTAAAAAGTATTTACAGGCTAAAATAACACCAAGTTATGTGTGTGTATGAATCTATTACGTATAAGTGCTGTAGGTGTCAGAAATGGAGTCAGTGAATACCATCCAGCCAAGAAACCATGCATTTGAGGAACTCTTCTGTCTGTTTCAGGCTTTCCTACTGCCTGTGAATGGCAGGTGGCTCTAGGTTCATGTGAAGAAGCCTCAGATGAGGGTAACTGACACTGGATCACACTTTCAGCAAAAAGACATTTCAAAAGCCATCCTAAAGCAAGTCTAGACTGGAATTTGTAGTTGAAAGGAAAAACTATTATCCTTTGGGTTGAAAAGTGACCCATGGCTTTAGGCATTAGTGAGTTTTGATAAATGACCTGGTCGGCCATCTCCCTGGTGTGGGAGGCAATTGCTTTCCACTGTAAACCTGGACTGGAGACAATTTCCTTTATCGTATTTGTAGCAAAGGTATCATGGCCTAATACAGCAGAAAAGAGGAAGCTTTTGAAAATATATTCCTTATGTCTATTTGTAGAAATTATCTGAAATAACAATAAAGCCCTTCAAACTTAAACTTTGGATACGTTTGCTAATATGAGGGATCTTTTTTCCCCTACTTAATGAAGTAGTGGTGTTTTCATGGAATACATATTAGCATGATTTTTGGCATGTTATAAATGTGACATTGCTATCGCATATGAGCTGTTTTGGTCAAGAGCCATGTTAACTGCCCCATCAATTACACTTCTAAGTGCCTGTCACATTAAAAAATGTGGCTGTGGGCCCCTTAGGGTTTTTCCTTGTTTTAGGCAAAGAGTTTTTTGTTTTCACTCACTACTTTTGATCTCCTTATCATTCTGGAAATATTCTTGCTTACATTTCTTTTTTTGGGGGGGAGGGTTGGGCCTTTGGTTTTGTAGTGAGAGAAATATCTTTGTGTGGGAAGCAAAAGGAGCATTGTGAGATCCAAAGCTTTTTGGGATACTGAAAGAAAGAGCATTTATGATTTTATATGGATGGGTTACTATTGTGAAGGCAGCATTTAATGTGTTAGGCAGAGCTGTAAAATTGTAAAGGTAACGGCTATTATATCTTATTCTGTGTTTAAAAGTGCTTACCATACTGTGCAATGTATCTGTTAGCAAATATTGCCATTTCCACTATGGCCATATATATATTTGCATGTAATCCCCCCCCCCCTTAGTATATTTTTGTGCAGAACAACTTCTGAGAGCCTAAGACAAAACATCTATGCCACTTCAGAACACACAGGTACTTAATTCTGTATGTGCAGTAGACCAAACATTATTGAAATGAATGTGGTGGAACACAGCTGGAGTTAAATGACCTTTTGTTCTCATAGAGTAGGCTAGATTAAAAACCACGAAAAAGAAAAAGTTAAAAATCCTGTGTTTTTAATAGCTCCAACTACAAGCCTAAATCAAGACGAGCAGCTGGCAAACATATGACATTCCCCCCCTTCCTACAGATCATATAAAAGGAATCTCATGTTCATCTAGCCACATATTCTAAGGGTGCCTGCTGGCACATCATTCCTGAGGGAAGCAGTTCATCTGGGAAGGTTGCTGGGGGCTGGCAAGGCATCAGTCCTAGTGCACAGACAATGCTTAGCTACTGGGAGCAAAACACTCTCAAAGGGAAAGCTCAAAGTTTGTACCCAGCCTGTAATGGACAGGTGTTCAAACAGGAACCTGAAGAGGTTTCTCTGCAGCATTGCCTGTTCTTTGCCTCCCAGATCAGCTACCAGCAGATGGGAAGGGCTCAGTTCTTCCCTCTCTGCTTGTACTGCAGGACTCTAACTGATACTGCAGGACTGTACAACTGCGTGAGATCCTTATGTAGTCCTGAGATCCTCTGTGTAACATTGTTTGGCTTATACGTCTTTTATTATGTTTGGCCGTTGGTGACAGTCAGACGAAAATTATTTCCAGATTACAATAAAGCAACTTCAAACATAAGTGTTGTTAGATCATTGACCATATTAAAATAAAATTTTAAAAGGCTGTACATCAAGGCTCATAGAAAACTGTTTAAAGAAGAAAAAAATGTGTAGCATTATTGCTCTAAACATATTGTTGAACCTTGGGAAAAGATTTGTGCCACGTTTCTTATGACAGAAACATCACAGAGGATATAAACCAGTCATTGGCACTCTCTCAAGAAACACATCACTGTAATTCATTATAACAATACCACTGTGATATTTGTTCATAATATTTTTGAAAGTTATGCTATGAAAACAGTATGCACTGACTGTCAGTGGTGATGTATCATTCTGTAAAAGTGAACATACATGACAAAATATTTTAAGTGAACTCTAAAAATATACTGGTGAGTTAAAACAATTTGGCTGGTCTTGCTCTTCATGCCAGGGCGGGCTTCCCAGGATATGCTTCTGGATGACCTTTTTGAGGACATATATCAAATAGTCATGTATTTATTATGGTCCCAGTCAATCTTCAATAGCATTGATGAATGTTGTGCAGTGTACACAGTCATTACAGCTCTGTGTAATTCTCTGCTCAGTTTCCAGTTGCTGTCTTTTGTATGGAAAACAGAGTGGCCTGTGTCATGTCAACCCAATAAACCCAACTTCAACCCACAAAGTGTTCTCAGTGGCATAAAGCTTTATCTGACCTGGCAGCAGGGTACAGATATCAGAAGCCCTGCAAGGAGGCTTCTGTTCTGCTTCCCCAGTTGTATCTGGGCCCAACAGAGTCCAGGGGAGCAGTTTGGCTCTTGGAAGCCAGGAGGGTTTATAAAACCTCACAGCTTCCAGCAGCATGCTGGGATTCATTGTGGTTCTGACGTCAGTGTAAATCTGGATTTCTGGGCACTGAATAAAAAAGCACACTTACTCTGTGGCTGGATGGTCCTGATGACATGCCATTTCTCCATCTTCCCCACCAGCATTGTGGAGAACATTAGCAGCATTTTGGCATTCATTCTGATTTTTGTTGCTACCAGACATGGGCTCAGTCCAGTTCCTGCTGAGAGGAAGTCAACAGCCCTGAATATGCTCAAGAACAAGAGTAGGTTCTGTCTTAAAGGTACTGAGATTGGGCTGAGGCTGAGACCAGTGAGGCAGAGCACTTCAAAAATAGGTGAGATTTCACAGTGGTTTTGGAATGTAATTTCCTAGGAAGGTAAGTAGAAACCACAGCCTGTATCTTCCCTGTCTCTCCAGGAAATCCTCCTCCTCTGTCCACTCTATTTCATTTCTCCCCAGTCACTTGATTGCTTGCTGTCCTGGGGTGAGGAGGGAGAGATGAAAAGCAAAGAGGAAGGCAATTGCATCCTATCACCATGCAGAAAGCTTCCAAACAGAATTCAAACTTGCCTGGCAAAAAAGTGAACAAATCTAAAATGACATTTTAAGCTCAGTTTTCTGGCTTCACTACCCATTGCATGAATGCTTAGATTTGAAAACAGTAAATACCATCACCGCAGGAAGCCCCAGATTTGAATTGTGTGCATGCACAGCTATTTCTGAATCATCCATTTTTACTTTGCCACTTCCATTTAAGGTAGTTGGCTTAGTTTAATAATGAAATAGCCTCTCCAGAAGTCCTCTGCCGGCTCAGCTTATTGTTCTGAAAAAAGGGAATCGCAATGCTGTTTTTCTGAAAGACTTTTTTTAAACAGAAATTACTTGGAAAAGATAAACTAGACACCACACTAGACTTATTGGGCTGTAGTCAAGGACTAAAGGTTAAAACATAGCAATGGAAAGAGAGGGAAATAATGACGGACTGAGATGGAATAAAAAAAGTGATAGGAAAAACAATTAAGACCATGGATAGCAGGAAGGGAAAGATGACAACTGGAACAGAGCTGTTTATACAGTACTTTGGGCAAAAGATTATATTATGCCTTTAGTTCTTTGTCACTCTCCCTCTCTCAATCTCACTTTATTTATAGCTATAATTATATATTATTTATATATTTATCCATTTCATCTCATGGGCTTTGAGGCCCTGAAAGTATAATCATGTTTTACCACTTTTTTCCACGGTTTAATTAAACCTTATGTCTATGCATTTCCGTAAATTGACATATCTCATTGGTGTAAAAATTCCCTATACTGAGTGCATTGTTTACTTGGAAATATTACCAGGTATTAAGAATTGATGTTCAAGTGTATGCATTTTAAGCATATTGAAGATGACTGATTCATGCTGGGATTGCACCTATGCCAAAGGTTACATCAGTGATTCTATCAGATACAGACATGTAATTTCAAGCACAAATAACTGTCCAGATATATAATGAAGTTTCACCTGCAACACTAGAATCAAGGCCAAGATGAAGCTGGCCAGAAGCCAAGGCTATACCCTTCCTTTTTATAGGTCTAGAGGAGATACAGGATATTTCTCCAGATCAGGGAAGTAAGAAACTCAGGACTCGTATTAGCACTGAGGAATTGTTAGCCAATCTTTCTGGTTGAAATTGTTAGCATCCTTGAAAGAAAAATTAAAAATGGAAGCCAGTACACATTTGGTAACAATTTGGTTCCCATTTGAACTTTGATCAAGAAGACTTGGTAATCAGTTTATCAACATTAGTGATGACTTCAGTTGGAATAATTAATAAAAATATGATGTTCAGATTGAGGAGTAAAAAGTCAAAGAGAATTAAAAGTAGGATTTAAATTAAAAAGAAAAGACTGAGTATCTTCATCTGGCCTAAATGATGGTTGCTTAATATTTGCATACAACTCAGAAATTCACATATTGGATGGTTTGTAGAGAGAGAATATATAAAGTAACAAGATGTAAAAAAGTCTGACTTTATTTGTCAAGCATGTTACAAACACCCTTCAGATGATCTTATGTGATAATCTATGCTCTTGAAGAAAAAATGAAAGAACAGCCCACAAAATTTCAGTATCATCCAGTATGAATTGTAATTCTGATCTCAATTTTTTTAGTTCAAGACCAACACTAATTTTTTGCTAGGCATTGTTTTCTCAGTCCATTTCTGATACTGATCTCAGTGATTTAAACATTTTAATTTTTTGCAAAACAGAAAAGCAACGATATTTTTACACAATATTGTATAAATATCTAAGGCTGTGAAAAGTGTCTGTGTCAGTGTGTTAAAGGTTCAAACACAGGAAGGTGATGTTGGGAGGAGTCCCTCAGAGAATTTTTCTCATTCTACCAACACAAAGATTTGGGGTTGGAGTGCCAGGACTGAGGACAGAAGATGGCTGATGACTTTCAGATTCCAGGAGAATGGTGGGGTGGAGGTGAGGAAACAGAACCCCAGCACCTGGGAGTGGAGAGAGGTTTTTTTTTCCCTGTGTGCTGGTTTGACTTTTGGGGGGTTTTCTTTGGGCAGCTGCAGAAAAAGAGCTACTGCTTGCTGGTGAGAGCTCTTTTTCTGCCTCTGCTCTTTGCTTTTCCTGCCTCCATCTCTGGGCACCCTGAGCTTCAGAGAGAGAGAGAGAGAGAGAGAGAGAGAGAG